>JAWNNL010000277.1:0-44786 GCA_035045005.1 Liodrosophila aerea
ACTCCCCTAAGCCAGGGTGTTAAGCGTTTCCGTGCCCATTGGCTTGGTTTGCAATCAGGGGTAACCGATTGTATCCATACGGAGCCTCACTGATACCTGTCCGCATCAGTGAGTATAAAGGACTTACCGTGCTACTGGGGGCTATGGCACGGCGGACATTCCTTCCCCCACACTCGTGGGAACTATATGCCAAATAAAAATATAAATTTCAAGAACACGCGGGATCTCACCGCAACAGAGACAGCAGAGCGGATGGAAGAGGAGGCTCTGGACGAGGGTGGTCGGCTGACACCGCGCGGGGGCTCTGCTCCCCCCCCTAAGAAGGCGAGTACATCTGAGCTACAGGCTCAGAAAGAAAGCACCTCAAAGGGGGTAGAGAACTCCGGTTCTCAAGTGGTGGCCAGTTCGTCCACCAAACGAACGACGGTAGGTGGCAGTAATGCCACACGGACGCCTTCAGGGAAGGGACCAGTGCATGGCACTACTGAGGTAGCTGGCCCATCCAAGGCCACTACCGCACTGAGAAGGGAGGCTGTGCTTGGCACGGCTAGGGTGACTGGCCAGTCCACGTTCACCGTTCCCAAACTAGCGACCGCGGTAGCTGCCTCTTCTAGAGGCAAACCTACCCCACCCAAGCGACCGGTCTTGCCGGTACCCAAAGCCGGAGAGCCTGGCGGACCTGGGGATCCCCTTAGACTAGGGTTGAGTGGAGCAGGCCGCAAATGGTACATCCGGTACCTGGACCGAGGTTTCCGGCCTGAGGAAGCTCGGAAGAGAGCACTGGAGCACAAGGCTCCAAATGTGTCTCCAGTGCAGCGAGGGGCGAGCGGCGAGGCAGTCGGTGGTCGGAAGCGGCAACTGCAGCACACGTCCCCCCCTATCAATGTAAGTGCGGATCAGAAGAGATCCAAGAGCCGGGTAGAGAGTCGCTCGACTCAGGAGGGAGCAGCACCTCCTCAGGGCGCCAAGAGAGCTAAGGTAACTTACGCTCAAGCGACTAAATCGGTAGAGGTTGCGATCTTGGCAGCCGACTACCCGAAAAGGCTCCTTACACAGGAAGAGCTGACCATGGTGTCCGACGCCCTGGTCGAGAAGATGCGGACGCATGAAGAAGGTAGCCTAAACTTTGACGGCATCCGCTACAGGCCCGGACTACTCATCGTATCCTGTGAGGACGTGGAGGCCAAGGAATGGTTGGTCGCCACGGCGCCGTTGCTGACCATTGTCGAGGGTGTAAAGCTGCACACCTGTCTCTCACACGAGATCCCGGCAATGGCCACAGTCTCGGTATATTTACCGAGGACGGCAGAAGAGACAGCCGAGAGCGCCTTCGGTCTGTTGCAGAGCCAGAACCGTGGCCTATCCTCACTTACGTGGACCCCACTGAAAGTGAGTGATGCCAAGGATGGGAAGCTCATGGTGTTGAGCATTGGAGAAGAAGCCCTGAAGCTTCTCCAGGATAAAGGCATGCGGGTGAGCTTCCGCTTTGGAAAGCTCCAGTGCAGACTGCACAAAGCCAAAACCGCAGGGGAAGAGTCCACGACCGTGGAAGAGGTGCCGGAGGCAGTCGAGACACCAATGGAAGTCGACCCGGAAGCGGCGGCGATGGCTGCTCTGGATGCAGAAGTGGACCAAGTGTCGGTCAGCGGGCTGGACATGGAAGCAATTAACATTGCGGCGGACCAGCTAGATGAGAGCACCACGGTGGGGTCAAAACCCGAAACCGATGGTGAGGAGGAGCCGAAGCTCTAATAGATGGAGGGCACCAGCGTGGCACAAATCAACCTGCACCATGCGAGGGCTGCTTCGGCAGTCATCAGCAGGTTATTTGCCAGGTTTGACCTGGGGCTGGTGCTGGCCCAGGAGCCGTGGGTCTACAGAGGAAGGATCTGTGGTCTAAGCGGCGAAGGAATGCAGGTAATTGCAGACAGCAGAGAGGCATCACCAAGAGCCTGCATCTTGCTGAGAAAAGGTATTAACTTTATATGTCTTTCTCAATTTCTAAGCAGGGACCTAGTAGCTATACTAGTCACTGCTACTGAAGGACGGAACATAGGCCGAATGGTGCTAGCATCAGCCTATTTTCCAGGAGAGACGGCGGAGGCGCCACCCACCGAGGTGAAAGCCCTGGTGGACCACTGCAGGAGTGAGAAACTACCCTTACTGCTGGGGTGTGATGCCAACGCCCACAATATTGCGTGGGGTAGTTCGGACACGAACACGCGGGGTGAGTACCTGCTCGACTTTTTAATAGATAAGGACCTCACCCTCTTCAACATAGGAGCAGAACCCACCTTTGTCACAAAGACAAGGTCGGAAGTGCTAGATATAACCTTTGGGAATGAGGGATTCTCCAGAATGGTCGATAACTGGAGGGTCTCCTCAGAGCCCTCAATGTCGGACCATAGAATAATTCTATTCGACATTCCATGCAGAACGTCATTTGACAAAAGGGTTAGAAACCCTAGAAGGACAGATTGGCCACTATTCAGACACATCTTAGGGGCCAATCTTAGCCTTATAAATGACACAAAGAGATGCAGCTCCCCCCTAGATGTGGATCTCCTTGTAAAAGGGGTGAGCGAAACAGTCCTGGACGCCTTCCACGCAAGCTGTCCAGAGAATTTGGTTAAATCCAGCAGGGATAACCCCTGGTGGAACAAGAAGTTAGCTCAGCTTAGGCTGGAAACTAGGAGACTGTTCAATTCAGCTAAGCTGAATAGTACGAACTGGTCTAGATACTCTGAAAAGCTCACCGAGTACAACAAGGAGATCCGGAAGTGCAAGCGGGCACACTTTCGAAACTTCTGTGCCGGCATAGAGCAGGTAACACCCGCCGTAAGGGTGTTTAAAGCTATCAACAAAGGCAGGACAATTTCTGAGCTTTGCCTCAAAAAAGAAGATGGCTCTTTCACATCGAGTGAAAAGGAGAAGGCCGCACTCCTACTAGAAACTCACTTCCCCTTGTGCAAGACCATAGATGAGTTACCATCATTAGATACTACACTTCTAATGAAAACCACTAAGAATCCACACTGGAAACTAGCGTCTGAAATAGTCTCAGTAAATAGGCTGAAATGGGCCATCAGCACATTTCAGTCTTACAAATCACCTGGCCCGGATGGTATACTTCCTATCCATCTGCAGGAAGGGCAGGAACACCTTCTAGTGTTTCTGATTAGAATCTTCAGGGGTTGCATAGCTCTAGGGCATGTACCCATAGCGTGGAGAACAGCGAGGGTGATCTTCATTCCGAAAGTGGGAAAAAAGGATCCCTTCCTCCCAAAATCTTTTCGGCCCATCAGCCTTACTTCCTTTCTCCTGAAGACATTAGAAAAAATGGTGGACTTTCATATAAGGACCCATTACTTAGAAAAACTACCATTACACAGAAATCAGCACGCATATAGAACAGGCTTCTCAACAGAGTCTGCGTTGTTGGAACTAACCAACTCGATAAAGAAATCCATAACTGCTAAAGAGGTGGCGCTCTGCGCATTCATGGACATTGAGGGGGCTTTTGATAACACCTCACATGAGGTGGTAAAGAGAGCATTAGATATCAGGAATGTTGACCATGGTCTGATAAAGTGGTTAGGACAGCTACTAGACACTAGGATTGCCGAGGTTTCGATCAGCGGCACAACAGTAAGAGCTCAGACTACAAGAGGTTGTCCGCAGGGTGGTGTCCTCTCACCACTCCTATGGAGTCTGGTAGTTGACGAGCTACTACATAAACTATCGGAGAGTGGTATTGAATGCCAAGGCTATGCTGATGACATTACCATTATCTGTAGAGGTAAATTCTCGCACACCTTATGTGACATGGTCACCCTAGGTCTGCGATTAAGCACGTCCTGGTGCAGAGACGTGGGCCTTAGCATTAACCCAGCTAAAACCACGATTGTAGCCTTCACCAGGCGTTATAAACTTATAACCATGCGACCGATAACCATAGGGGAGATAACTATACCAATTTCTAACGAAGTCAAGTACTTGGGTGTAGTACTTGACAAAAGACTATCGTGGAAACGGCACGTAGACCAAGCCACTAATAAAGCCACACTTGCGTTGATGAGCTGCAGAGGGCTCGCTGGGAAAAATTGGGGGTTATCTCCAAAGATATTGATGTGGATGTATGAGACTATGATCAAACCGATAGTCTGTTATGGGGCAGTTGTCTGGGCAGAACGCGCTAACCTGGAGTGCACCAGGAAGCAACTGGCTAAGTTACAGAGGCTCGCCTGTTCATGCATCACAGGGGCGATGCGCACCTGTCCTTCAGCTGCGCTAGACATTCTGTTAGGGCTGAATCCTCTTCACATCCACATTAAGCAGACTGCGACGCAAGCGCATGTAAGACTAACAGGGAAAACAGTATCAAAATCAGAGGCCAAGGCTACTGAGATACTAACACAATTCCCACAGGACGAGGGAATCATTAGATACAGCTTCGAGAAACATTTCAAAGTCGAAATGAGCGTAAAAAACGAATGGAAGGGCCTGTCCAACACCTACAACGTGAAAACTCACGCTATCAGGTGGTACACAGACGGCTCACTAACAGGTGAAGGAGCAGGCTCGGGAGTCTGCGGGCCTAGATGCAAATTCCATGAATCACTTGGAAAATATGTCAGTATCTTCCAAGCGGAGGTAAATGCAATTGATAGGTGTGCCACCTTCAATATCGACCGAAAGTATATCGGTAAAGAGATAGCCATCTTCTCAGACAGTCAAGCTGCTATAAAAGCACTTGCCGGCGTCAAAGTGAAGTCTGGACTAGTCTGGCAATGTATATGCTCACTAAACAGTCTAGGGCTGTCAAACAAAGTGACCATATACTGGGTACCCGGCCATGCAGGAGTCCCAGGCAACGAAGTTGCGGACGAGCTAGCTAGGAAAGGGGCTAGCAAGCCCCTTCTAGGACCAGAACCCTTCTGCGGTCTTGGACCAAACTTTGTCCGACAGAGTATAAACTCTAAGGCACGAAGGGACAGCGAGGAATACTGGGAAACATATCAGGGAGCCAGACAGAGCAAACTGCTCTTAGGAAGCTACAGCAAGAAGAGAACTGAGGACTGCCTAAGAATGAGCAAAAGTTCACTTAGAATTGTCACCGGTATACTTACAGGACATTGTAGGCTACGCAAGCATCTCAACAAGCTCAAAATTGTTGACGATACACTCTGTAGACTCTGTCTTGAAGAAGACGAAACGTCAGAACACATACTAGGAACATGCCCGGCAGTCAGTAGGTTAAGGCTGGCTCACTTAGGTAACTACTTCCTAGACAGTCCAGAGATAAGAGCTCTTCAACCAGGGAAAATCATCGCATTTCTGCGTTCGACCGAACTGGCGGAAGAGCTGTAACTTAGTTTAGGCAGAGAGCACAATAGATCTTCGAGGTCGCAGTGTTAAAACATATCTCTGATAATAATAATAAATAAATAATGGGGTCTGCCACGCCTCCTTCTGCCTGTTACATACATTTCGGGCTTGCACAATCTTAATAGACCCTTTTGTACTTTTTTAAAGTACAGGGTCTAAAAAGAGTTGAGTTTTTTCTTAAAACGTAGCTCTTTCATATGTAAATAAGTTTTTGGTTTATTGCCAAGTGACGCACCCTAAAAAATTAGCAAGTCTTACAATATATTAATAAATCCAAGTATGCACATGCCTTTTTTGTAAGTTTTTTTTTCTTTTTGGCCAGTTTCACTTTCGCACCTTTTAACACTCTCAGTAATACTACTATTTATAAACACAACTTCGGCACAACTTCCTGCAGCTGTTTTTTATGTTTCTTGCTAAAAATACCATTAATCTCAAAGTATCTTACTGAATATAAACAAAGAATACCCATATTAAGTCGTACTGAGACCCCATTAAGTCGGGCCAAGTCGAGCGAGCTGTGCTTTTCAGGGCCAATCTTCAGCTATACAAATACCAAGCATGCCTCCTCCCCTCCTTATGAAGGGGCTGCTTCTGTTGGATGAGCTCAACTCTACTCTGCTCAAGTCACAACTCAACATCTCAAGCATTTTGACGTCGCAGATTATCTCTGATTATTATGCCTAGAAAATAATAAACACATGCGCTGCAAGTTCTTTTGTCTAACTGAAGATACAGCTCATAAAATTTATGAGATAATTATGTATGTATGTGTGGGGAAAAAACATGTTTTATGTCTCTCTAGTCCATGATTAATTTGTAGTTTGTTTGTTTAGTTGCTGGCTTTAATCCGCTTGACTTTGCCAAAGGAATTCACTCCTTCTCGTTATTGATTTTACTGAAGTTACAACTTAAAGGGGCTCTTCACTCTGTTGGGATCAATTAAATGTCACATGCTTCCCAAATAAAAAGCACTGTAATCATGTCTCTTCTTTGTTGAGCTCCCAGATCGGCTAATTTTATAGCCACCGTTTAACATACATCATCTGGAAACACTGCTTGAAGACTGTTATAATGATAGCTCGAGTCAGGAGCTGACTCAACAGCCCGTTACTTAAACTCAGCCGTGGTGTGGCAATCTGTCTATAACTTAGGCACATAGTATTATACAACTGCAACAACAATAGCAGGTACTTGCCACCTTTTAACTGGTTGCAAGTAATTGCCAGGCAGTTGCCGAGTGACAAGCGACTTAGTTCTCAGGCTATGCTAAATGGTTTCCTGAAGAAACTCGCGAAAAACAACAAGAAAAATTAAACTGGAATACAAACCTATAAAAAACAATCCACACATATTTCTCTGGTGGGGGAGATGGCGGGTTAAAAGAAACGAAACAAGTACAACATTTACGCAAACTGCAAAAAACAATAGCAAAAGAGCGCTAATTACAAGACGGAGTACAGTCATTGCAGCTCCAAAAACAATGGAGAAACAATGCAAAGGCAGAAGAGAAGTAGAAAACAAACAAATCCGAAAAACCGAAAGAAATACGACTTAAAAAACACTTTGCCAAATGCGCAGAAAAAATAATGCCGTTTAGCCGAAAATACCGTTACATAAGATCGCAAAACGAACTCAAGTAACTTGCATTATTTGCTATCTGTACGCGACTATAACACATCGATGCCTATATAAACTAAAACTATTTCGAATGCAACAAGCGATGCCCTGTACGTAGCACTTAATCGGGTGTCTAGGTGCACCCATGACAGTATGGTTATAAAATTATAGATCCAAGACTAAAACTAAAGATAACTTACATAAATACTATTTATAATATTTAATGTAATTTAGAATAATAAAATAATAATAAATTTATCTTAAACATTTTCAATTTTTTTTTATAGTTTAACAAATTTTAACTTTATTTAAATATATAATTTGCAAGTATTTTGTAGAATTCTTACTTAAGTTAAATGATTTGGTATTTAATTTAATTTGTTTTCAAATCAATTAAAGTGTGTTTGAATTTTTAAATTTAAATACATACATATTTCAAAATTAATTTAAATACATATAATATTTTAATTAATTTAATATACCATATTAATTATAATGGAAATATCATCAAGAACGGAGATATAATACTTTAATTTAAATATTTTTAATGTAAATATTTTCTAATTAATTTTGATAGATATTTTTTAATTTGCATATTTAGCTTTTTATTTAAAAATATTTAAATCTAATTTAAGCAATTTTAAATATGTTATGTTCAATTTAAACATTTAAAATTTGTTTTCAATTTAATTTAAACATTTTAATTTTTCTATTTAGATTTTTTTTACAGGGTATTATGTTAGCTATGCTTTGGTAATACAACTCTGTCTTGTTCGTTTCTATTTCTACTTCTCTTCTTCTGCGCAGTCGCGCATGCGCAGCAGCGCAACAAAGCCGCTGCCGCAGTTGGAGTCGCATTCGACGTCGCCGCTGACTCATTCGAAATGGGTCAAAATTTTGTAGTCTAACTAATTTTTTATTGAATTGTGCAATGTTCAAGTCGATTTGAACTTGCCCAAAGGCTGCAGCTGAGGCTGAATTTTTAGCATCTGCTCCAAGTATTATTCATTAGTTTTTCTTTCTGTTTATTTGTTGTTGTGGCTTTTTCTTTTTGCTTTGTACAAAATCTTTAAAGCTTATCAATGTGTTAATTGGGCATCAAATTGGTATTTAATTGTTGCTGCTACTATGGTGTGACCTTGTCTTGTATATATTGTTGACGAGAGTTATTTTTAGCTGTCCCAACTCTAATTTTAGTTGGCAATACTAATTGCAATTGATTTACCTAATTTGAATGCTGATAAGTTTTTAATTGGACTACAAACTGTAATTGATTAGGAAAAACTTTTGAAACATTCAACGAAACTTTAAAGAAATTCCCTAAGGCACTTTATACAAATTAGAAAACAAGGGAAACTATTTGGGCCTTTCATGTAGAAGTCGAAAAACTCTTATGTTTATTGACCGATTAAACTGAAAATTGTCAAAATTAAGATTTATAATCTAAACTAAATATGTATTTAATAATATTTAAATATTCTCAATATACACTGTGTAGTCAGCTATTAGATATAAGACGTTTAAACCGTATTAAGCATGTGCTGTTCCCATTGCTTGAGCCACATCTCTGACACTTTTGGGTCATATTTCAGGCATATTTAACAAGAAACATTTTAGCATATTTGGGAACGAGAAAACATAAACATGTGTGCGCGATAAGAGCAGCAGGCCAGACAGCTTTGTAATTAACCAATATTTATATATCTATAGTTATAGTTTAGCCATTCGAATTCGAACTCAAACCCCCCTTGACAGAAGCTGGCGGGGTGCATAAATTACGACTATGGACTGTGTGGAGTAGCAGAGGCCAAATTAAATTAAACACGCCAAATGTACAGACTGAAAAGACTTGAATACAACCCTGTGTCCCCCCCCCCGCCGTACCATCCACGCCCCGCAACGCATTTCGCCTGCCTCCTAGACACATTGTTTAGACCACTTTGGCTGACACTCAAATTTGCTATCAGATTTTGCGTGTGAGAGGGGCAAAACGCAAAAGCTTATGCCGAAGCATATGCATGCGGACTTGTTTACTCAGATATCCTGTAAATATAGAAAAGGTTTGCCAGTGATGAGAGGAAACTAAATAGCTAGAGGCTTAGCGGAATTTATAAGTCTTTTTACACCTTTTACACATCAATCTACCTCATTATTTGAGTTGGCTATAAAGTGGATTTTAGCTTGATTCAATGAAATATTATTATCAAAATGGGCATATGTATAGCATAGCTTCTTATTATAGTTAATCTGTTGAAATTTCATTAAGATTTCTGGACTCATTATCATCCTGATAAGTAAGTTAAGTTTACTTTAGCCATAACTATAGGGTATTCTGCAGTGTAAGCCAGCTTAAGCTTGTGTTTTTTTTTATTATTTGACTTTGGGTATCGTATTTTGTGAAATCGTCTATTATTGTCATCATGCTAACGTTCGATTGGTATGTACATACATACATACATGAATATGTATATTTTCCATTATACGCAGATACATATGCATAACTATATGTACATTTGCATTCGTATGTGTGTGTTTGTGTTTTTTTTTCCTTTTTGCCAATGGCAAATGACAGTTTGAGTTGGCTCGTAGGGCTTATTTGTCTCTTAGTCACAATTCAAATATTTTTATTTTATTGCAATGAAAGCTGGCCAATTAGCAGGCCTCGCCATATAGACATACATACAAGCAAACATCTATTAGATATTTGTATGGATGTATGGTATATAAGTATGTAATTTATATAGTTATTGTTAATTAACTGTCA
Organism: Liodrosophila aerea; assembly: GCA_035045005.1. Taxonomy (NCBI): domain Eukaryota; kingdom Metazoa; phylum Arthropoda; class Insecta; order Diptera; family Drosophilidae; genus Liodrosophila; species Liodrosophila aerea. The sequence continues at coordinate 9,773 of JAWNNL010000277.1, forward strand.
GTGACTCAGTTGATCGCTGCAGAAATAAAAAGAAACCTTTGAGAGTGGGCTTATTTGCTATGATAAGTTTTATCAGATATGATGCGATATACTATCAAAAATACTCATATATCAGTTATTATCTAGCAAAGCTTCCGCTAAATATCTAGCCTCATTATGGGACATAATTTCCATAAAAATTCAGAAACATTTCAAGAGTTTATAATCTCTATATACAAGCATGGAATCTTTACTAAAGCTTTGATGAAAATATTTCTCATATGTTGTAGTTAACATCTTTAACAACTCAACAGCATATTATTATTATCAACTCTATGTGTATTGTTCCCAAGCTCCGCCGCTTTGACATTAAATTGTTTTGGAAAGTGAAAATGCTTTCACCTTCAACAATTCGTTATAACAAATACACACATACAAACAGAAAAAATTATAGCAAAATGTGTGTAAAAATTAAATAAATTCATATACTCGGAGTTCATTAGGGGAGAGGCAGAAGCAGTAGAAGGCGGCAGAAGGTGTTGAATTGTAGTAAATTGTCTGGGAAACTCTTTCATTGCCTTCGCCTCAGACTCAGTCGGACCTTACTATTAAATTGCCTCTATGGTACAGTCTACACAAATTCCCCGTAATGTGGATAATTATAGGCTGTCTCAAAAATGTAATTTTCGCATCAATAAAACTTTGACATGAAAATTAAAACTGTTACCGTTTGCTTATGGTGTATGATATGTACATTCAGGCAGGCCTAAATGTAATTATGTAATTTTGAAAATTGAATCAATCTGAAATATGATATGTGATTATCTCTTTTAATTCATACCGGACATAAAGAAGATTATTTAATGCATTGCTTCCTGGCCAGCATCAAGTTGATTAAATAACAGGGAAATACTATGCTGGCAATTTGTTTATAATTATTTAGCTACAGTTAGCTGATCTTGAATCAAATGCCCAAGACGTTACTCTAACTGACGGACCTGTAATTCGATAACTCAAACGCAGACTCTGTGACAATTAATGAAGGCCTACCTCGGACTCGATGTGCATTAATTGTAACACTCCATTTAACAGCAGGCAAAATAAGTGTAAGACGAGCAGTACTACTATATTATATTAAACATACATACACCAGTTAACTATGCGTTAGTTAAAATAAATGCACATATTAATGTTAAAAAATAAAGTATTAATTTAAAAAAAAAAAATTATGAGAAATTCTATAACGAAAGAAGTGGCAATATTATTCATCTGCTAAATGAATAACATGTGTATACTTTATTTTCGTAGTGACTATAAAGCCAAAGGAAAAAGGAGTTGATGTAATGGAGTCCCCCTATCTGAATAGAGAATTTATAAAAAAGGATATTGCCAAGCATCAACTAACAAATAAGAATCAATAGATTAAGTTAAGTGCCTGTCACAAATCTAACCTTCTGGATTATTAAATACATTTTTATATACATAATTACATTTCTAATTAAATTAAATACAAATTTTAATTTCGTTATGAATACTATTTATGAATTTGACCGCATATTTTCTGGGCCAGCCAAGATTTTCTTCAAATACTTTTAAGCTTCCAGATATTATGCCTTAAAATCAAAAATGATAACTTTAGTGAAATTAAAATTTTAATAAATTGAAAGGCATTAAATTTTCATTTATTTAAGTACATTAAACACAATTATTTATCACAGTGCCTTAGAACTGCCAGATAAATGCAATAAAGTCTGTTTAACCTCAGAAACATCTACACGCAGTCAAACAACTCTCCGCTGACTCATAAATATATATAATATATATTACAAACCAAAGCTGCCTTTTGCTGTTTAATTCTAGCGTTTATCAACACTACAAAAAATCGACAACACGTAATGAGCTAACGATGCAGACAATGAAAATCGATTGCGAGTTCAAAACCCGCTTGAAACAGTTTTCAAAACGGCAAATAAGATGTCCATAGGAATTGTGAAAAAAATTATGATTTGCACAAAGCTCATTAACGCAACGCAAAAAAAAGCAAAAGGGCCCTCTATAAACAAATACGAATACGGAAAATCCGCATTAAAAACACACTCACACACAAGTTTTCCCTGTGACACAGAAAAACAAGGAAAGTAATTTGTAGAAAAAACGAAAAGAAATGCAAAAAATAAAAGCGTCACCATGACATTTACAGACCATAAGCAAAGTAAAGAAATGCTATTACTGCCCAAGTGGTAAGTGGTAAATGGGGCTGGCCATAGCGGGTCAGTCAGCACAGTGGCCGGAGCCCGTGCCAGTATTATGTTAATGTGTGTAGTATTATAATCATAGCACACCATGTTTGGAGCGACCTTAATTCGCACAGAGAGGGTACTACGAATCCAAAACAAACTATTAACCAGGTTATATACGCAGAGGTCGACAAGTCATAAAGCACTGAGGAGAGTTGAGGCACTTGAAAGAGAAATGGCAAGAGCTAAGTGAACGAGCAAAGATTCACTCTCAGCTCAATGAATCAGCGGCGTTAAAAGAATAAACAAGAAATGTATACACATAGTATATATATAAAATGAAATGTATATATGTATGTAGAAATAAAATTATAACATTTATAAAACTGGTTTTGTCCAGCAACAACAATTGAGGACGGACGGGTGGACGGACGGGCGGACGGACGAACGTTCACTCGGCCGCACACATGCAAATGAGTTAATTTTGAAATTTTGCAGCACTTTTTGTTTTTGTTTTTAGCAAATTCGTCGATAAATCGACGGACATATGTTGATGACTTCACCTCGCCGACAGACGTGAGCTGTATTTTTTCTGAAAGCCAATAAAATTAGTGTTGAACAATTTGCATATAGAATTCGAGTTATTATATTATCTAACCAACAAGTGGCAACAAATACACCACGATCAACTTATCCAACAGCTATGGTGAATTAAAGTCTATAACATTATTGCCACAGTTGTGCTAAAGATAGTGTTTTTTCTGTTGGAGCAATGGTGTTCTTTTTCGTATATTGGTTCTTTAGCCGAAATGATTAACCTATTGAAAGCTTTGATTGGTAAATAACAACTTATTGAATAAAAACTTTCTTTTAGTTGATGTCCTTAAAGCAAAAGCCATAATTATTAGAATAAACTATGTATATTAATATAAAAGCTGTAAAGAAATAGCTAGTATCTTCTAGTACTGCATAGGTCTTATGTACTTATGTATTTAATTGTATAATATAACAACATTATTAATAACAAAAAGTAGGGAAAGCGACAGTCGGACGCAAAGCTACAGTCGGACGCAAAGCTACAGTCGGACGCAACCGACAGTAGGTGACCCTGTACTTAGATTTGCCCTGGGAGTCCATAATAGCAGCAGCATATATGTACATACTCACATACACATACACATGCACTTATACACACACACATACACTTATTCATACAAATACATATATACTAAAATACAAACAATCAGCAATACTCAAATAGAAATTCAAACTCACAATCAAAAATTACGCATACGCCCTAGTAGCCGCGTACACAGTGGCTTCCCCCCTCCCCTACCCACATGCCTGGTACTGAAAATTGTTTGTCGAATATCTCCGGTGTTTCTTATCCGATTGGGCTGCAACTCGCACCAAACATTCACAGCATCTAAAGCTTTAGTCCAGTGACTCTAAAACTGTATATACTAAGAACATTTTTGTAAATTTGAGGGGGAGGGGGATGAGATATCAAATTAAAAACATAAACTTGGCCTGCCTATGTAATACACGAACCAAACAAAAAAAAAATTACGTCTCTAGGTCTTATAGTTGCCGAGATCTCGATGTTCATACAGACGGACAGACGGACAGACGGACATGGCTATATCGACTCAGCTCGTCGTCCTGATCAAGAATATATATACTTTATGGGGTCTGCCACGCCTCCTTCTGCCTGTTACACACAAATGTCATTTGCACAAACCTAATAGACCCTTTGTACTTTTTTAAAGTACAGGGTCTAAAAAAAATTAAAGTTATACTTTCTAAAAAATTAAAACCAAATTAATTATTTAAAACTAGCAGAACATTATTAAATCAATTAATGTGAAATATGGAAAAACACTGTAAAATATATATGTATGTTGTTTTTTAAGTAAATATGTATATGTATGTTTATATTTATTCTCGAGTGGCAACCCTGTGCTGAGTGTGTGTGGGCTGCATTTGTTCTGAAGCGTTGGTGTTGAAGATCTCCGCTTTATATGGTCAACAATGAAGTGATTCAGTTGTGGTCGTATGGGCGAAAGGCGGAACAAGATAATTAAACTGCATGAATAGGTACTTTTTTTCTAGATGGCTAACTGTAAATTGTTTGCTAATCCTCAAGTTATCGATAGGTGCCACAGTAATTTGCCATCGATCATTGGCCAGTGTTGCCAGCTAGCGTTTAGCAAACGTCACGTTTCCGCTGCATTATTATGCAAAATGCTGCGTTTCCACTTCCACTTCTACTCCACATGCCATTGCACTCAAGGCTAAACAAAGTGCAGTTAAATTGTTACCAATTGTTCGATTTAACTATCATAATTGCCCAAGGAACATTTGCCATTCTATGCAACGGGCAGCTTAATAAATCTACAAGAAACTGGTTGATTCAAACAAATACAAATTAAAACCGAAAACAACTTATTAAAGCAGCGAGACGGACATACGACTTTCGAAAAGGCCAGGGGTAACCACAACAACTTGTATTGTCGCACTATAGTATACATTTATTCATTTTTCTTTTATAGTATATAAACCGTAAAGCACGCCTACACAAAACATTTTTGGTGTGACTGCTCCGAAAATGACAAACGCGTCGTAAAAGCGAGCGGTACGGGCAGAAGAGGGTGCTGCGTTTATTACCAGATTTCATTTCTTAACAAATAGCAACAACAATTGACTTAAAATCGTGATAAACGAGTGAGTCTTGGCTCAATTGATAGACCGAATTGCCAATTGTTCTGTGTTGAACGAGTTGAGCTGGAGTAAGATACAAAAAACTACTTATGAGTAAGCTGGTCACTCAGTTGGGCGTTTAAAACAAAAAACACGTTTTCACAGACAATGGCAAACGTAGTTTTTACTATAACTCTGTGCCAGATATTGTGGATTAAACATTTTGTGAGAAAATTACAAAATATTATAGAAAAATGAACTGATTTACATGCTGGAATTGGACATAATCGTAAAATGTTATGTGTATTGCAAATGCTGGCTAAAAATAAAAGCCCTAGCTCGTAAATTGGCGCACACGCTTCAACAGACCGCAAAAAAGGCGTGCGCTTGATGACTCCGAACAGCAACAACAACAACAACAACTGGGTATAACATACGTACAACGAACCGACACCTACAACAGTCTAATTACGTCAGTCAGCCATAGCTATAGAAACTATAATACATAGTATATTTGCCTGGACATCAACTAAAATGACCAACTAACTAACAAAAAGAAACAACAAATGGCATTGTGATTATGACGCATCAGTGAGCAGTCCGAGAGAGAGGCAAAAATAACGCGTAGAGGCTTCAAATTAATTGGACGCCATATTTGTTTTTTGCATATGCCAAAAACACGCGAAAAACCCAAAATAAAAACTATACTAGGTCCAAAAGACACTTGCTCAACCTAACCTCACTTTGGGCTTAGTCAAGGCGACAAAAAGACGCTAGATTTATGCTTTAATCACATGCCAGAACTTTTCTGCGAAATTAATTGAAACCATATATACTATATGTAATTTTACTCCTTCGGTTCAGTCGTAACGCCCGAGTGACAAATTGACCCACTCAATGGCGCAGTTGACCTTTGCGGCTTGACCAATTTCATTAGGGCCAGAGCAAAATTGAACTCTGTTTTTTCGTTTTGGTTAATGGAAAGTGGAACATGGGAACTTACAATGGGTACATTTTCTGTTGTGGATGGGCGCAATAATTTTAATGAGCAATGGCTCTACACTCGGACGGTAAATGGTTCACTTTACCCCCTTTATTTTCATGAGTTTCTTATGGTTTTTAAATAAGCGTGCGATTGGACGCACACAATCGATCATCCAAAAGTGTTGGGAGCGTTATACAATTTCCAAATACATCCTTGACTTGTAATGTATTTTGTGGCACCCTGAAAACATTATGGTTCATTTCCCTAGAGTGGCCTTCGCGCAGTGAGTACACTACTTTCCGTTCGAAGATGAAGTCATGCGACACTTTTAAATAAACATTGCATTACCCAAAAACATTGTGACTAGTACATCCAACAACACGTAATACTCATTCTCCTCCCCAATATGTCACCTGCTATACGCAAGTCCCATCAAATTCAAGTTCAACGCTTTTGTTCTGTCCTCTGTCTGGGTTACTGACACCTGAGGGCACTACACTTCCTAGAACGTATAGTAATTTCAATTTTTCTACTCAAACTCCAACTTCATTACGTAGGCGGCTACACTGAGCGAAAGCGTTTCACAGAACAGTAAATAATATTAATGTAAATATTTCAGAGAAGATTTTAGAATTAATACTTATTATTTAATTAATTTAAAAACTATGGCATGCATTGGAGTTGGAAAACAGTCGATGCTACTATCTATCAATAGTAATTTTTCTGGTTTTCAAAAACAATCGATAATACTTATGAATTATTTTGTAATATTCAAGTAAGTGAAATTTGGACAAATTTAATTTTAATCAGGACTCTTTGATTATTTAATTATTTAAAATTTAATTTTAATAAGATTCTAAACTTTGTATTAATGAATAAAAAACGTACGAAAATATTTTAAAAATTTAATAAAACTGTGCATTAATTTGAAGCTACTTCTGTTTTAATACAAATTACAAAAAGAGATGTTTTTTAATTTTTTTTTTAATTTTTTTTAATAAAAAGACAATTTAATCGATACTAACGGAAAAAAACATTAACTGTTCCATTTACAACATAAACATAGTATTTTTTTAATATAATAATATTGTTGAATTATATTTTTTTCAGTGTAAAAGCCAATATTATTGATAAGAAAACAACAGTAGGAAACTGTCAACGAAAACAATAAAGTACATTGCCATTAGGCGTACTATCGCATTAGTTAGTCGCGGGAGGCGGGGCAGGCCAATAGTTTTGGAGTAGTAATATGCTAATGAACGGCCGCGAACTTGAGCCAGGCGCTTGTAATGCCATGAACCAGAACAATTTGAGTTTAGCTTTTCGGATATTATCTATAGGAAATTTTTCTATTTGCTTGTACTTGTTGTGTGTCTTTGTGTGTGCCTGTGTGTGTTGTGTGTGAGTGTAAACAGGTGCAGGCGTACATAGAAGATAGACAACACCCACTGTGGTTCAAGGTCGCGGCAAACAGAACCTGCGGCTGTTTCTTTGCTATTGTCTTTGGCTTTGACGTTATCAGGCAGCTTGGCGCGTGTGATGACACTGATAAGTGCTAAGAAGACAGCACATGCTAACTGTAAAGTTGCAACGGGTTTTTATAATAGTTTTTCCCTGCAAAGTGACGGTAAAAATCGATATCATTACGTGGCAGCAGATAGTACTAAAAAGTACAGTATATAGTTCAGTAGTTTACTGCGCACTTTCTGAATGAAATATGACATGACAGACAAACATTTTGTTGACCGGCCAATTGGGAAATACGTACATATATTATACTTGTGTGCGTAAATATCATGGCTAATAACTTACATATGTATGTATGTGTATACGTGTGCGTTTAAATATTTAATGCAATTGCAGTTGACAGAATTACTGCAATTGGCCAGCTGAAGCGCGTTTGTTAGGACGGTAAGAAAATCAATAAGCTGTAAATTATGCATACGTAGTATGTATGTATGTAATATACGTATTAATAGCTGGGAATTTAAGCCACGTGTGGCTACAAAATGTCCACAAGAAGTCATTCAAAAAAATCAATTTGAATCGAAAGATGAGTCAGCGCGAAGCATGATTTAAACTCTTTTAACTTTTCATATTAAATTGATTTTATTTTCATAAACAATTTTCATATTTTTAATAATTTGTTTTGAATTTTATATTAAAAATTTGTTTCAAGCAGAATAAAAACGCTCTTTTTGTTAGCTAGGCTTGTACTGAGCAAAGTTCACGTTAGCGAATCAAGTTAAGCGTTGCCAGATCATTTTGACAAAGAGTTGATTGCTTACAAGCAAATTATGTATATCGAATGCACTTAATTCTGCTTGTAAAATGTAAATACGCTAAAGTTGGCTGCGGCAAGAGTAAACAAAAGAACAGTGCTGCCAGATTGCTCGGCTTTGCCAAATGTAAACAGTGGAAGATTCTATTTTAGCACATTCAAATAACGTAATCGTAACATTGAAATAATTACCTCAATTTTAGTTGAATATTCCTCAATTAGCTTTTCCTGCTGCTTAACAAGCTCCTCGTTCTTTTCGAGCAGCGCCTTGCCCAGCTCAGCGGCCAGCAGTATATCCGATTCCTTCTGCTGCAGCTGAGCCCAGACATCCGGTTCGTTATCGTTACGTCGTGCCTCCATGGCGCTGATGTAATGTTCTAAATCAATTGAAGCGTCAATTAGTGAGGAGTACGAATCGTTAGTGGTAGTTGTTGCTGCTGCTGTTGCTGCTGCTGCTGCACTGCCTGCAGTGGTTGTTGGTGTTGTTATTAGCTTGTTGCTGCTGTACTGACGTGAACGCTTTGATTTGTTGCTGTGATTGCTGTGGCTGTTGTTGTGTTTGTTTGATATGGATGAGGCAATGGCGGCAGCAGTTATAGGACTTGGTCTATGCATGATCGTTAGCGACGGGCAGGCGAGTGGTTGGGTGTTATAAAGAACAACAAATAGTAAGACACACACACAAACATAACATAAGGCGATACTTTTATAATTATTAGCAGATTATTATTATCGATTAGCGTATAGCGATTTATTTTGTTAGCGGCGATTATTATTTTGCGTTTTGGTTTTATTTGGTTTTTCTGCTGAGTTTTAGGTTAGGTTTTCAAGATGCAAGGCGTTGTTGTTGTTGCTGTAGTCGCTGATTGTGTTGTTGTTGCTGTTGATGCGGTTGTTGGGCCTCGTCGATGACAGATCCAAGCCACATGATGATATTTCCATAGCAGCTTAGCATGCGTTTTAGATAGGATGATGGAACTGTAGTATTTTGGTAAGTAAATGTGTTAGGTTTGGTAAGTACTTAGTACATTAGCAGTAATGGGACTCAAGTGGAAATATAATACAAAAGAGCTGCTCTCGCTGCCCCTAAATGGTGTGGCATGGCGCACGTAAACTGAGCTAAGCTAGCCGAAATAAAAAGAAACAACAGTCACGTTGCACGTTTTCGATTACAGGGTACAAGCAGGGTAGTCCACGGGGAGGGGAGGGGAGAGCAAAGCAAGCGAATAATGTACACTGTACATGGTGATGACATATAACTACTGTGTTTTTTCCCTTGTGTTACTTGGGTTAGGGTAATGCAAAGTGCACATTTAGTTAAGCTGCATGCGATTGATGTTAATGTTGGGGCAGGCGAGGGTTAAGGTTTCCATTCGCTACGGAGTGATGGTATTCAAACTGAACTAAATAAACATTTTCATAGTCGGATTTAGTATACTAAAGTATAATGATATAATGTCAATTATACAATTACAGATATTGAGCTTTATGAACAATTTTTAATGGCTTTACGTGACAAAATTCAACCAAGGAAAATAATTATTTTTTAGCGTTTTTTTTCTCAGTTTACGCACACATTCATATTTTGGGGCAGTAAAGAATTAATGTAAAATAAATGTAAAATAGCATTATGGGGTTAATATTTTTCACGTTAATGGAGCAAATGTTGTAGGTGCTTTTAGGGGTTAAGAACCAGTTGCCAACCTACTACTGGCTTTAACCCTTGGAAAACGCGCCAAATTTAGCTGCAGTTTTATGTAGAAATTTCTAATTTGATTTTTATGGCTAGCATTTGATTTGTTGTATTAGTTTATAGAAAATTCATTTGGCAAGCACTTCACGCTCAGCTGCATTTGGTGGCAGCAACACTATTGTTGTTGTTGTTTTTAGCCAAAGCGTTCGTTTTTGGCCAACATTTAATGGCTGTTGTTGTTGTTGTTGGTTAGCAACACACTGTAGTTACTGTAGTTGTTGTCAGTCGAGCACTTCCGTTATGTGTGTCACATAGAGTCGCATAGACATATATTTCATAGGTACTATTATTCACTGGATCTATACCGATGTCGATTTTATTGACAAAACAACAAAGCGCCAAAGTCAAGTATCTCTGAGATACTTTCCACTTTCGCAACAAGCGAATAACAATCTCAACTATACTCTACGTGTGTATATGTTTACTATATATATTTATGTATAAACAGAAACCTCGGTCACGACGCCAACGACGACGGCGACTACAAGCCAAGAAGAACTTCCGATTCCGTTGCCCGATTCCACGACGCGACTTTTGCTGTGAAGTTCGCTTCTGTTTTTTGCGCTTTTCTTGGTTTACTTCTTTCGAATCTTCAAATCTCTCGTACACTCTCCCAGCACACACAACGTCTGGCAGTCGCGAGTGTTCGGTATTAACTGAAACCGCTGGCTACGAAAATTGGCAAAACAAACGAATGAGTGTAACCAAGCCAACTTGGTAACTTGGCAACAACAACTAAACAAACGCCATGGAAGAGCGCAAGGGAGCTTCAGAGAGAGCGCAACGCTTAAGAGAAAACGCAACAGCTCTAGAGTTGTCAAGTGCTCACGAGTGTGGAGTGTAGGGCAACTGCAGCTCAAGGCTGTTCAGTTTTATCGAATGAGAACAATATAGATAAACGTTAGGCTTATAATTGTGATAACTGATGAGTGTTGTGTTATAAATAGAGTAAAGTAATGCTGAGAGAAATATGATTGATAAGTGCGGTATATCACATGTAATTATAATTTGGTGTGGATATTATGACCTTAAGCATTGTAATTTTGTAATTTCATTAAGTTGATATAGGTTTTTACAGTGTAGATATACTTGCTCCACATTAGTTTCGTTTATGTATTAACCAACATTTATTCAACGTGAAAATTAAAATCTCTTTACTGAAGGAATTGAAAGTAATTTAATTTTAATTATTTACAAACCCTGTTGTATTTTACTTATTTTTGGGCCGCGTACTTTAAAAAAGTAAAACGGGGTCTATTAAGTATATATTTTTAAATGTTTTTGCCTACTCCGGTTATACTAGAAAACTTATAATGCCATATGCATTGTATATATAGACACCCATTTTTTCAAGTATATATATGTTAAAACTAATGGTTTAACTTTAAGTTTATTTTTTGGTTTAAGGGCTTATTATTCTTTCACCATGTCCTGTCTACTTCACTACTCATGTTAATTTTGATTTGATACTACCGATACAAAGTTCATCACTAGATAAACTCGTGTTATTTCTAGATATCATTCATTAAAAAAAACTCAATTCTATCAGCCTGTAACACACATGTTAAAATGTCACATGTCAAATGATTAGTCTTAATTATTAATTAAATTAAATTTCTTCACATATTAATTATTACAATTTTAAAATTTTCAGCAACATTATACACATGTATTTTATTTTAAAGTTCAAAAAACGTCTGGCAACCCTGTTCAGCACGAATTCAACGTGCAAGCCAACCAGTTTCAAGCTACACCTGAGCGAGAACGGCGCTCTTAAGGAGAGAGAGCCAGCCAGCTGTTACTTGTGACTCTCTTGCTTACGAAAGTGCCTAACTGAACTACAATGAAACTAAGCGTGGCTGGTAGGAGGGGGAACAGGAGAGGGGATTCAATGGACCTCCAAAACCCAAGCGAAACGTCGAATTTACATATGACGCCAGGCCAGACCAAAACAGACGAACCGCAACAACAACAAGAGTCAAAACAATGCAAGGGAGCCAATAACAATAGAAAGAGACATAGACAGACGGTCTACATATCTGAAGTCCCCTCCTCCCCCTCCTATCGGAGACTCCACTCGTTCTGCTAGTCTAGAGCTGAAGAACATGCACAATGAGCGCTTCAAGTGGCAGCAAAGTGAAGACGACTTCAAGCCCCAAGTTATTGTTCTGACAAGACGCCAAACCCGGACACGGACCAGCGAACGGACAGACGGACAGACGGATGAGTGCATCTCCTCAAGCCATTAACCATGGGATTGCGTGGTCTTTTGTTTATGTTTGGGGTTTGCTCTTTTCGATGCTTGATGGCTACTGTTTGGTCATTTACCAAATTGAGCATTTTGACCAACTTGAAGATTAACCAGGCGTAACTAAAACTACTCGTATCTCCCCAAACATAATTCTTCTTCATCTTTTGTTGGATTCTGTTTAACAAGTGAAACTTCCGCGCTTCCGTTGTGATTCTCAAATAGTTGATTTTGATGGAGATTTCGGCGAGTGGAGGGAGGAAGGGGAAGTGAAGTTAGTTATTTCTTTAACAACATTTGTAGGGCATCTCTGTTTAGAGTCTTTTCGATATCTGAAGTCAGTTGTAACGCTGCAAGTCTCTTGAGTTCTTGAGCTTCTTCCACTCTCGCTCTTGTTGTGGTCAGTCTGTGGAGCCTCCCTCCCTTCCCTCTCCGACTGCACCCAGTGCCTAAACTGGTTTCGCTTTTGATTTTGCTCTGATGCTTAATGTACAATTGTGTTTAATTATTTCTTTCTGATACCCTGTACATTTTTATGTTAATGGAATGTTCACATTATTTCCTTAATGTCAGTGTGACCATATCTTAAAATATTTTAAAGTATTTCAGCTGAATTTTGATTACAAAACCAATCCACTTTTGAACCTCTTTCATCTGCTTTTAATCCAAAATTATCATTAATTATTCTGCAGTCATTTTTACTACTGTTAAAAATTAACAATAAAACTACTTGGTACCAAGGTTTATGGTAGATCATTAGCATAGTGTAAAGATGAACAAATTGTATAGTCATATATGAAAATGTCAAATATCCCTTTGATGGTAGCAGCTAAAGTATCTTAGATATCTCAAGTGTAGTCATCAGACATCATACAGTAAAAACTCTCCTTGGCGGACACTCACTGTCGAACAAGGGAAGTTTAGAGGGCACATACATATGTACACATATAGTTGCAATGTTGTAGAAGAAATGGGGGGAGAGAACAGAGTCCATTATGACTAATTTCATTGTACATATAATATAAGAAACCTTAATATTTGGTATATAATATATATAAATGTTTCTTTTACAATTATTGCTCTAACTGAAAGATAGAAATAAAATTACTCGATGTAATTATAGGTTAATTTTAAAATCATGTTATTTTTAGGATAGTGCAAGAGTTTTTATATAGGGTATAATTATTGTCTAGCAGGTGTCAATTGATTCTTCGATCACCGTCTTATAATACCATAATTATGTTTTTGTTTTTGTTAACACTTGGCATGAGTCAACAGCACCGGGGGCATTACTAGCTTTGCATCATGAACAAATTTATTGTTGTTTTTTCTTTGCAAGTTTTCATATATTGTTTTTGCTTTCGCAATGACAAGAGAACTTGGGTCGGTCAGCGTGCTTGGTTATTGGATATGTGTGTCAGTGACAGTTAAGGATCTCTCAGACTCGGTTCTTGACGGACGCCGTAAGCAGAGCGAATCGTGATCAGCAAATGGAGATTCAAGTGGAATTACAGATACAGATACAGATACCGATACCGATACGGATACATTTCAATTGCAACACAAAGAACCCCCAAAAAATAACAGTTGGATTCTTCAAACAGAAACCGGGCTTATTACAAAATATTCAAGCTACTGCCACAGTCAGATGGAATATGCAAGCACAACATAACCCAAAAAAATAGAATACCGTAAAAAGGTCAGACAGAGCTGGGCGTGAGAATTGACAATGAGGTGGTGGCTAGTTTAAAAAAAGGCGAGCCTCAGCCGACCAAACCGAGCCGACACACATTAAAGCCGCTCTATTAAAAGTAAAACAAAGAGAATAACAAAACCAAAACAGAATTCAGCCTAACCTAACCTCACATTCGGCCCGGGTTAGAATTGTAATGGAGCTGGGCTTCCGCAAGCGGCTCAATTAAAGAAAATATACAACTAACTGGAATCGCATTGCTCTCAGGCGTCAGAATAAGGTCAACTGAAGGCTCTCTCTGCGGGCAGCCAAAGGGCAGAATGCAACTCAAAATAGAAGAGAAGATTGAAAAATAATTTACCATTTGCATTGGCCAAGGGAGGGAGGGGGAGGGGGGGGGGGTTGTTTTTATATTGTGACCATCATGGTTTATGGTCGGCTAGTGTAATAGTTTCTACCACTATTGCAGCTGCTGTTGCTAGTGTTATTGTAATTGTTGGTGTTGTTGTTGCTGTAACCAAGGCGGCATTGAGCGCTGTTGTTGTTGGTTTTTTTTTTGTTATTGTTGTTGGGCAAGCGGCCGTAATGAACAAAGCTTTAGTGAGCGCGGTAGGCAGAGCGCAGGCAACCTGCATAGGCGCTCTTTTTTAAGAGAAACTCGTTGGTGGATGCTAAGTGGAACATGTAGCAATGGCGGCACAGTGCTGTGGTGGAAACATATTTAAATTTGTTTTGTGTCTAAGTTAAGTGTGCGTAATGTGTCTAAGAGAATTCTATAAATTATGGCGTGTTTTGGTTTTTTACTATTCAGTTAACTCAATCAAATTCAGGAAACATTTAAAAAAAAGCAAAATACAATAAATGCTTTTGGCTTATGTCTCGGCTATTGCCAACTATGACAACATATCCTCAGAAATATTGAGTGTGTGTAATATAACAATGAAAATTGAACAATAGACTGGGATTTTTTATATTATTCATTTAAACAAATTCAAAATTGTAAGAATATTGTAGCTACATGAGATAACTGACAATTGAAACAAAAGCATAAGCAAAGGGAAATTCATTTGGTTTGTGTCTCGGCTAAGACCAGTGCCGACAATATTTTAGTCAGTATTTTTATTGCAGCCCTGCTGTCATAGCGACCCTGCGGACACATCGAAAATCAAGCAATCGCATCGCTGCAGCCCTACTCTCTTTCTTTCGTGAAACAAGCGTCGAGGTGTAGACATGGCGTAAGTTAGCGTGTTAAAATAAATCTTTAAAAATTAAAAGCATCTTGTTGAATTTAATTGAAATCATGCTGCATTTTTACTCAATAAATGCCGGCATAAATGGTGCGCACAATATTGTACCGCTGCGGCAATCTAAAACCAGCTTTTTGGACGAATATCAATGACCACATCAGTTTGGAAATGATTGCCATAATAAATTATAAATTTTGTGCTAAATATGTGACTATTCATGCAAGTTGCAAACGTTTGCGCAATTCTTATACACTACATAAAAGGAAATTATGAACATTGTTTGATTAATTGCCATTTTTTATTGCAGAACGAAAGTTTCCCGTGATACGCTCCTGGAGGGCGTCAGTGGACTGCTGGAGGCTTCCCTGAAGAAGAAGCGTGGCTTCTTGGAGACGGTGGAACTCCAGATCGGCCTCAAGAACTACGATCCCCAAAAGGACAAGCGTTTCTCCGGCACTGTTAAGTACGTTGGCTAAAATACCTACACTACGCCTTGATCTGATCTCCCTCTGGGGTGAGAATCTGGCGACAGCGTTAGGCAGTCGAGTGTGTGCGCGTCTCTGGCACACATCTCGGCGGACCTGCACTCAGGGTCTTTAAATCAAATTGAGCAGGTGTCAGCAATGACACCGACCCTCTTATTTTAACCATTAATTAAATCTCGCCTGCTCCTCTGCGAGCTGAGTAAGTTATACCAAAAGAATTGTCCAACCCATCACATCCTATTTTGCCTGTCCCATGTCACACGTGTGTTCTCTAACGCTTTATTTCCTTCACCTATTTCCAGGTTGAAGCACATCCCACGTCCCAAGATGAAGGTGTGCATCCTTGGAGATCAGCAGCATTGCGATGAAGCCAAGGCCAACGGTGTTGAGTTCATGGATGCTGAGGCTCTGAAGAAGCTCAACAAGAACAAGAAGCTGGTCAAGAAGTTGGCCAAGTCCTATGATGCCTTCTTGGCTTCCGAGTCGCTGATTAAGCAGATTCCCCGTCTGTTGGGCCCCGGTCTGAACAAGGCTGGCAAGTTCCCTGGTCTGCTGTCCCACCAGGAGTCCATGATGGCCAAAATCGAGGAGGTCAAGTCCACCATCAAGTTCCAGATGAAGAAGGTCTTGTGCCTGTCTGTTGCCGTCGGACACGTTGGCATGAAGCAGGATGAGCTCACCCAGAACGTCAGCTTGTCGATCAATTTCTTGGTATCGCTGCTGAAGAAGAACTGGCAGAACGTGCGCTCCCTGCACATCAAGTCGTCGATGGGCCCACCACAGCGTCTGTACTAAATACGTTTTTCGTACCATGTGCTGTGAAAGCAGTTATTTTATAAAACAAATAAATTTACATTCATAAATGTACGTAACTTGTTTCATATTCATTTACTATAGTGGAAGGTTAAACATTTCCTTTATCTTTTCTCACCTGCCAAAATAGATTTGCGCTTCAATTCAAAAATTTTCGTTGTTCAACGCTAGATGCAACTTGCTTTGTTTACCTTTTATGGCAGATTTGGAAATGACAGAATTGGTCCAAGAGTATCAAAAGCATAAAATAATAATTCATAATTGAGAATAATTCGAATTTAAATATATTAGGTATTACATTGTTGATAACACTGTTTTTACTAAATTCCAATTGGATATTAAGAGAAATTATGTGCGCCATCTAGCGGCTATTTGATTTTGTTTGCCTTCAACCCCGTTCAATAGTTTTCAGATGGCAAATAAATCCCTTAACAGCTCAACAGATAAAACTTATGTTATTTATATATATATATATATAGCATATAGCTCGAAATTGATTTTAACTCATCTTAGTGACGTAAAAGGCCAATTGAAGGCACAAATGCTAATGCGACAACACATAACAAAGTGCCAATTTTGGCGCAAAAACGCCAAGTGTGGCAAACGCGTTTAAAACTACCATTATTTCTAGTTTGTTGACAGCGTGAAATACCTCTCAGTATATTTTGTTTTCAAATATGATCGTGACTGCTGATGAAAATATAGAGTTGCACCACGAATTAATAGAATACGCCACAAACACATCACGATTGCTGTTTATACAGAGTGCAGAGACATTTACTGATTTTCAGGCCAGCAGTGAAACATTCAACGAGTTATCCATCGAGGAACTGATGCAGATATTTCTGAACAAAGTTTTGCCGAAAGTGCTTTCATATAAGCTGTCTGAAAGAATTGTAAATCGTTTGAAATTACTGGACTTGAATCCGTGTTTTCAGAGTACATCAAGCGGATACCAATATGTGCCTCACAATCTAACTGCCGCCTATGTGATGAAGCGTAAATACGAATTCAATATATCCGAAAATCTAAATGAATTAATGGTAAGTGCGTTAAATACAGTTAAGGATTGCGCATAACTTTCTGATATCTCTACAGTTGGCTGAAGGAAGTGTCTCAGCTAGGAAGAAATTCAAGCCCATTGAACATATGGATTCTGAGTCCCACATAATCTTGGATAGTAGCAACACGGCGTCGCACAGGTACAATAAGTTCCAGCTCAGCCCTGAATATGCGGCTCTGCTCTCTGCAATGGTGTCCAGTGATTTGGAAATTAGCTGTGCTAAGCTACACAATCGGCAAGAGATCCAGCGCCGTCTGCGATGTGCCAAGGAGTCTTTCGAGGATAAAGGAATAATATCGCCATATCGCGACAATGTTCATCAGATCGTTAACGATGTGGACATATTCAACAGACTGAGAGCCAAATTATCAAGGGTATTTTCTAAGATTTAGACTAAGAGTATTCATTAATGGCAACACAACGATAACAATTATAATTACAAACATACTATGTATATAATTTTAATAATTGTTTTAATTTTATTTAATTGGGATTCGGATATGGCATTTTGATCTTTTGCAGCTATTACGATCTTCGTTATGGCAGGTATACGAGAGTGATTGGTGCTCAGCCTCTCGCGCTCTCTTTGAGCTAAGAGTAGCCCTGGGTGCACACACACACACACGCACACTCTGCAAGCCAACGTCAGCGTCACAATCAGCTTCAGGTTGAATTTCGATTTGGTTTTGGCTTTCAGTCGCAAAGTACGTGTAACCAAAGACAGACGAGGTGCGCGTACCACAAGTCTCCGGCTACGTTCGTTTCGGTCTCAAAAAAAGAAGCAAACAGAAATAGAGCCAACAGACGATAGAGCGGAGCGTGGCTCGTAATGTCTGCCAAAGCGTAACGAAAATTTTCAAGACAACAAAAGCGGTAGCAATAACAAAAGCAACAACAACAACTACAACTATATATCATTAATGGCATTTTCTGTTTCTGTTTCGAGTTTCTGTGTGAAAAGTGCACACAAGTAGCAACAACAAATGGCTACAGTGAAAATGTAAAAGGTATACCCGAAAATCTACACAAAAATATTATTAAAATTAATTGCAAAATTACAGTGGAAAAAACACCATATACAAAATGCTCAAAATGCATGAGAAAAATTTCTACTTAAAAAATATGGTGTATTGCCATTTACACACCTGCACTTTGTGTGTGCACACTGCCTAGGCATAACTGTCAGTGTATGTACGTGTGCTCTTCTCAGTGTGTGTGTGAGTGTGTGAGTGTATCTGTGAATATCGTTGCATAGCTGTAAACCAGTTGCCAATTGCAACGTGTTTTCTGTGTTTCCCAAAGAGACGATCATAAAAACTACTAAGCCCGACTATATGGTAGACGGTAGTAGTCATAATGGCAGATAAATCAAGCGATGAAGTAAACTATAAAGTGATAAACGCTAAAAGAAGGAAATGAAATGAAAAACCAATATTAATTTAACAGAGAAATGAAATAAATATCCATTAAAACACATCGAAGTTCACTATATGTATTATTTGTATATGGGAGAATATTCCATACTGCCTGACACCACAGTTAAAAGCTTTGCTTTGTTGGCCAATTCATGATATGTGACCAATCGAAACACAAAAAACTATTGCTAAGTGGCAAAAAACATACATAAATATAACCAACCTAACAGAATAAAAAATTCCACAAAAACTATGTAGAGAGAATATAAAAGATTTAACTGCGGTTTTTTTGTTGTTTTTTTGGCCTGTCTGTTTTTGGCTAATAAAGCAATTTGATATCGTAAATTGAGAACAGCACACGAATACCCAACGAACAGTGAGATCATTAAAAGAGAGCACGAACTGAGAACGCGCCAAAGAGAGCGAACGCCATGTCAAGCCGTGCTCTGCTGGAGCGTAAAAGGCCAGGCCAAGAGTTGCCAAAATAAATAATAAAAAACAACAACAACAAATACAATGAAATGCGTTTACATATCAAAATACTGCACAGTGACAAAAAACAGAGCATTACATACATACATACATAAATACTATGTATGTATATCGTATATGGGCATGGGCGTCTGTGTGTGTGGGAGTAAAAAAGCGCGCATCACAGTTTTCGCTACGTATTGTTGTTTTCGCAGCAAACAATTAATAAATAAATGTCAGAATAGTGAGAGCGAGCAGCGACTTGACTCGTTTAAAGCTTAGTTTTAATTTGAAATGCTAATGAATTTGATGCTTCATACAGATATACGTATTTCTGAGTGTGTGTGTGTGTTTAGCAGTCATAATTAAGAGCTCTTTGTGTTTGTTTGCTACACGCAGAGTGTGTTTTGAAGAAGGGTTCGGTTCGTAAGTTGTGGATTCCAAGGCAATCAAGCTTTGACGGCACAGAACAGCACGTAATGAAGACGCCAATGAATATCGTAAAGAGAGTGCAATAAGACGCCAATGAATATCGTAAAGAGAGTGCAATAAGGAAGTCAGTTGAAATTTATATAAATAATATATGAGTACAATTAATATTAATACACATATTGCAAAGTTATGTATTGTTTATATACACACACATTAACGTATTTTTATAGCCTTCCTTTTAAACATTTTCGTTCAATTGGCTAAAATGATTCTGCGCTTGCGCTCACACTTACGATATTCGCTCTCACTGTGCCGATGATCGTTGGCGCAGACTCGCGCGCTCAGCGCTTTTGGCTACATCTCAATTGTGCGCTCTGCTTACGATATTCGCGCAAAGCCAAACTCTACCTGTTGCTGCTATTTTGTCTTTTCTGTTTCTTTTGTTTTGCTTGCTGTATTTGCGTTTCTGCACAAACATTTTCCGCATTTTTTCATGCGCCTCCATTCAGCTATTCAGAACACGAATGCCAGCAATAACAACAGCCATAACAACAACAATGCTTATGTTCAACTCGCAAACTACAATATACGAGGCGCAAAGCGAAAAAAAACTTTCATTAGCTTCTTGCGTTTGCTAAACATTTCGAGCAGGTCCGCTATCTTTTGGTACAAGCCGTACGTACAACTTGGCAATGCGATTACGAGTGGTAAAAAAAGAAATTCATCATTTGCGCGACAGACGAAATGACTGACAAACGTCCACGTTGACGCGACGAGACATAGCTGCTGCACAGTGGTCACAGCTAAGTGATTAGGTAAACAAAATGAAGAGCTCTTAGTTGATGTACTACGCAATCTTAAATCAATTTATTAAGCTTTATTATTTCATTGTCAACAAACTAAGCTGGCGACTCAGTGATCACGGTTACAAATTACAATTATGTAATGTTAAATTGAAAAAATTTAAATTCATTCAAGTTCAAAAATCTCAATAAGAAAATGAATAGTACACTGAAATATCTAATAAAAAGACCAACTCATTAGTGGTAATTTATATTATACTTACAGTATAAGTGTACCAATGTCCCTAAGCGCAGTCGTCAGTTTTTAAACTTAATAATAAATTGCAAAAAATTCTATATTTACATATTTAAATAAAAACTCGGAAAGCTACAGTCGTATTCAACCGACAGTAGAAGACCCTGTACTTAGCATCTCAATATAATTTAATTTGAACACGGCACAAAGGCACGAAGGTATTAATGAAAATTATGCGTCACTACTTTACTTCATAACTTCTTTGTTTATTGTCCGATTTAGCTCATCGATCATCAATCGTTCTAAGCATTATAAGCTTTGTTTACACAAAATCAGAAGCCAGTGACTTTAAAACTGTAAATGCTATCCGAGTTTAAAAAACATTTGAGGGGGAGGGGGAGGAAATATTGGTCATCAGACACAAACTTCACCTGATACTTCTCCTCCTTCTGCCTGTTACACACAAATGTCATTTGCACAAACTTAATAGACCCTTTTGTACTTTTTTAAAGTACAGGTTTTAAAAATTTAACATATGAAAAGATCAAAACTGCTTAATGCACTATTATTAACCTATTTGCTCAGGTATCTTACAAAGTTAGTTTAAAAGGTAGGTGTTCAATAAGAGGATAGAGTTCTAGAGGTAAAAACTTTAGTATTTCTAATTAATTAAAATTTTTAATCTAACTAAAATATGAAATAGAAAGAGCAGAAAGTACGGGCATACCTTAAACCCATTAAAAGTACATCATGTTTTAATTTTACAACACTTGAAAAGTTTTATTGTACACATCTAAGAACCACTGTGCGCAGCTGCAGCTACTGCCGCTGCTGTTGCTACTTTCTGTTGCTTAATATCGTAAATCAGCTGCTCGTCACGTTCAGTACAGCTCAGCTAAGCTTATGGCGGCGCAGTTGTTGCTGTGAGGTGCTGGAAGTCACTTGGGTTTACCATCCAATAATTCATAGCATGGGGCCGTAAAAATAAAAATATGGCCCATGGGTTATCGGCCATGGTGTTTGGCATGCGAGCAATGGCAGTGTGTATGCGTTTTATTGCCCATTTCATTTACGCGTCTTTCGCGACTTTCCTTTGAGCGCGTTTAAAATGCTTTTCACTGCTTTTACCCAATGTTGTGATATTTTTTTATCTTGTGCTATTGTCGCTTTC
The DNA here is from genome assembly GCA_035045005.1 of Liodrosophila aerea. Lineage (NCBI taxonomy): Eukaryota > Metazoa > Arthropoda > Insecta > Diptera > Drosophilidae > Liodrosophila > Liodrosophila aerea. The sequence continues at coordinate 31,784 of JAWNNL010000277.1, forward strand.
TTACAGTTCGTTACAAATGAAAACTTGAAATTTTGTGCGTCGCCACGATACAGATACGGGTACATCCGCTTAGCAGCAGCAGTTGCACAATTCCACTCAAATTAAAGACACAAAAAATTGTTACAAACGTAAATAAATAAAAGGAAAAATAACATCAAAAATTACCGTGTCAAAATGCGCGTATCCAGCAGATACCAGTCATCATCATCATCATCAGCCAGAGCTTCAGATACAGTTGCATCTTACCAAAGTCTAAGCACGCACATTGAAGTAATTGCAGCAGCTGTACGACGCCTGTAATGAGTCAAAATGTGGCCGATAGTTTGGTGAGTACCACAGTCATTACATACTATATAGATGTACATAAGTATGAATGCAACTACAGTCAAGCAGCGCTATAAAGTACTACAAGAAGTAATTACTATACTTACATTAAATTGGGTATTTCTCTTTTAAGAATTTTATCAGATTAAAAAATATAAAAAAAATCGATATTTCGATATTGGGCTAAATTGTTTTATTCAGTTTATTACCATCAAATATTTCACTTTAATAAGAAATACAAAAATTCAGTGGCTCAAAGAGAGATAGATTTGAAATAGTATAAAACTCTTTACCCTGACTGATTGACTTGCTATCAACTGATATCTAATTATAGTATACGATATAACAAGTTTTTCATTTCAACTAAATGAAACCGATTAAATACAAAAATGTCTCTTTTATCTAATCAACTGATATATAACCAAACAAAAAAAAACCTTATAATATTTTATATCACCGCTAAAATAATGTGTAAAAAAAAATATTATTGATGATAGTGATAAGTCATCTGAAAGATCTTAGAGTTCGTTTTATTACGTTTTGACTGTACTTGCACGTAAACTACCTATATATGTGTGTTTGTAGATCGAAATTTCATAGAAAGTAAATCGAAACTGCATAGAAAGTAACGCGAAAGTAGCTTTAAGGTCAGTCAGGTCTTGTTTTGGTTTTTGCTTCACTTGTCAGACTTCACTCAGCTACTGCAGAGAGTATTATGGCTATACACTAACTCTAGAAAGGTAAACAGCGACCCAATTCAACTGCTAATTACTCTGGCTAATATTTGTCTGACAATAAATAGTAGCTTCGAGTCGGTTGCTTATCTTTCGAGCCGAACAATCCATTTGATATTGCAAATGTATAATATTTAAATTGTGTGTTATTTGCATTAAATATGTGGATATGTGGTATTTTAAAGTACACAAGTAATATTTATTTAATGGGTTACATGTGCTTATAATTAATTGAACTGAACATTAATGAATACTAAAATTTAACTTGTCTCAAACACATCTCCATCGTCTACTTTAAACGATAAACTACAGCGCACGAGTCGTGCTGCAAAAACATCGAAACACTATCGATAGTATCGATGTTTTGAAATTATTTCGATATATCGATGTTTTTTTCGACTATCGATGTTTTTCTAAATAATCTTTTCCGAGTCTTCACTACCAACTCAACCAAAAACTCAACTTTTATACAATATTTTAATTTTGTTGTATAGTTTTAAGAGAATTAAATTGAATTTTTGTTTTATTATTTACTAAAAAAAGTTGTTAAAAATAAACATAAAAGCCGAACAAATTAAAAAACTAAAAAGCTGTATTTTAAACATCGATAATATCGATGTTTTTTTTCCAAAACTTCGATGTTTTTTTGTCAAAACATCGAAATGTCAAAACATCGAATACATCGACAGTCCCAAACCTTGATGTTTTTGCAGCACTACTCGACTCTTTACTTTCAGGCGAGCTTCTGTTCTGCCCTTCATCTAGATATCGATTTCCTATCGATATACTTGTACTTAGCCCACATCGATATCCTATCGATTCACTTATATTTATCCCACAAATATAATAAAGTGAAGACCATGATTTTATGATCATCATTAGTATTATTATGGCATTCCCTTTGTCATATTCCTTTCTTCCACTCACCTTTGACTTGTGAGCAGTATTCGTATTTCCGCCGTATCGATTGCATTGGCTTTTGTCAGTGCATCTTTAATTGATCAATTGACTTGTTATTCGTGTGTTGTTCAATTTTTTACGAAACAAAACGTTTGATTGGCGCTTACGTAAATTAAAATTTATTAATTTTTGTCTGTTTTCTTTTTTATCGTCTCGCTGGCTGGCTCTCTCTTTTTAGTCGGCATACAACTGGTATGCAAAGCATTTGGATTTACATAATTATATCAGAGAGTTCACATGCCTGGCCAATAAACCGAACGTAGAGAAATATGAAAATTTCTTTTATCACATAAATCATAAATAAATATGGTGGAAAGAGTCTTGACAGTTTAAGAGGGCTCATAAATAATGTTGAACAAAGCCCAAAGATAATGGAAACAAATGTCAAGCATTTATTTGTTTGGCTAGAACTTTAATTAGCTTGCAGATTGTTTACCTTTTTATCAGTTGAACAAACTATTTTAAATCACAAGTTGATATAACAATTAAGTTTGCATTTAGAGTGTAGAGTGTGTGGCGTAATATTTATTTAAAATTCCCACTGTCAATTACCCGCCATTGATCTCAAGAGCGAATTTCCCACTGTATGGAAATTTCCCTTAAGCAAACGCGAACGTGAGAGAGCAAGCAGGCGCCCAAGCAAAACATAAACAGAGCGCGAACGTTCAGCATGGTGTGGGTGCGAAATTCCCACGACCCAAACACATTACCTGTGGGCTGGGAGAGAGACGTGCGGTGGGCAGGTACGATGAGTAATTCGGCAAACGCCGACGCACAGGCAGCCGTCGCTCGAACAACCCTCGCTCGTGTTGTTCTGAGAGAGCGACAACACACACACACACACATACACTCAGTGAGTGCAGAACGAGAACGAGAACAATAGCCGAGTGCTGACTTATGGCAATGTTGGGGCTGTCACGGATCTCGGTTCGACCTGAACGTTGAGTGCGTTTTCGACAGTTGTTGGCGGCGGTTGTCCCGTTTACCGTTACCGTTTCTGTCTCTCTGTCACAGTCTCTGTTTCGCCACAGAACATATTCCCCCCGTCGCCCCCGACAGTGATTGTGTGTTGTTTTCCGCACGTTTGTGTGTGTGTGAGTGCGTAGAACAAGACGAAAGCCAGAAAACCCCCCGCAAGTCGAGAAACGTGTAAAATTGTTGTACAATGTTTTCGTAAACGATTCCTTCGTGCTGGGAACAGCAAAAGCAAAGGAAGGGCGAGAATAACAACGCGTAAAATGCATACAAAATCCATGTTACGTTGTGTGTGCAAAATAAATACATACACATAAATGCGAGGCAAAAGTGAAATTTTAGCAAGTGCAATAAGTACGAGAAGAAGAAGCAAAATAGCAAAAGTATTAAGTGAGCAAAGCCAGACATACTACGGAGTACATACTACATACATACAGACAACTATACATAGCCACAGACAAGGAGGCGAAATTGAACGTAGTGCAACGAACCCAAACCCGAAAGCGAAAACCCATCGTTCAAACAAGGGTTGGACTAACCTGCCGCCTGCTCAGCCCAGCTCAGTTACCACCCTGTCTGCCCACAGCTGACTGACTGGCAGGCTGTCTGACAGACTGACTCATCGGCCTCAACATCCTACTCTCTCGGGCATCAACAGGGAGAGAAGCTGGCGCTGCTGCATCCATCTGCGGTGCGTAGCTACAACAACAACAGCAACAAAACAAAAGCAAAGCTTGAGTTTATCGTATCGTGTATCGAATATCGTATTGGGTATCGTATAAACTACGTGTAATAACAATAAAGCCAAGGAGCTGCGGAATTTATTGATTCTGCTTTCTACACTCATTCTGCATCGCTGACATTCAACTGCATCTGTAAAGTAAACATACCAAAACCAATTGGACAAATTACAAATTAAATCGAAATAATTCTACGGCGTTTTACTCCGGCATCAAAGTCAATCTCAAATGGTAACAAAATTCTCACAAAACTCAATTGTGCGCATAAAAAAAAAGATCTATAAAAATATGGAATACTCTTGCAGAAGAATGTAAAAGATTATTGTGAATTATAGAGAACGAAATGAACAACAAAATTCCAAGATTAATTCCGATGTCATAAAAATTACAAATAAATCTGCTAGAGACTAGATTTGCTATGGAATGTGAATAGATAACCGTAAATCTCGTAAAATAAATATTGAATCAACAGGTGATAATTTATCACTAGGTTGACCTATGCATATTACGAAACCTCGTAAATTCAGTCAAGTGAATAGCAAATCAACTAATAAAACAGTTATATCTAAATAGATCCGCTTTAAAGAGCTTATCAAGGGGATTCTTCAGGCCCCTTCAATGTCGTAATTTACGATATAAACACCTCTAACGAGTCAACATATTTGTGTATTACTCAAGAACTATTTCGAAACACGTATAGTAATCTTTTACAAGCTGCAAGAGTATCGAACTATATAAAGAAAAAAACCACAGAATTATGTTTATACTATATATAGATCTGGCGCACTGTTTGTTGTTGCTGTTGTTGTTGTTGTTGGGGGGCTACCCACAACCCACCACAAAAATGTACACTAATAGCAACAAATACAGACGCCAATTTTATGCGCACTTTTGTTGTTGTGTTTTGTAAATATATTCCCATAATCATTTAGCCCATCCTCAACTGGAATCGTCGGCGTGTTTTTGTTGTACTTGAATTTTGATAGCATTTGCTACAGTAGCTATTTATGGCTTGTTTGTGAATACTGAATAATACCGAATGGATTCCTATGCGTGCCTCAACAATTCATGGGAAATGTCAAGAGCAATTATGTGTAAATATACGTGAAAAACTACAAGTGGTATGGGCAGAGTCACTGGCATGGAAAATTCATGCATAGGTGGCCCTCTGAGAGTCTTGACGACTATTCCCTCTCGTAAATCAATGCTAAGTATTTACACTTGAAAGGATTTCGAATGGGAGGTGGAAGTACTAACATATGTATGTGAAAGAACAGTGAATGTGTTGTATAGTTGTGTAGTTGTAGTGAGGGGATACGATTGATTCCTTTAACTATAGTGTAGAGAACTTTTCATATTTTCATATTGGATGCTTGTAGCTTTAACATATGTCGGATTCGTCCCTACATTTGTAGTTCAATTGTATTCTGTTTTACGTGGAATTTATGTAAGTTTAAGAAATGACCTTAGTAATACAGTAGGGGGGAAAAGTTCTTTTAATATGTACTTTTATATTCATATTTAATATTTCCTATTCAGTCTTTATTTCTTCGGTATTTTTTATAATATTTTTTTTTTATTTCTGTACAAGAAGAGACTCCTCTAAATACTTTTTGTTAGGTCATATTGTCAGATTATTTTCAAATAATTTAGTATTATTGCTGTTGCCAGCTTGTTTACCTACATTTAGGGTATTCCTTCGTAAATCTAATTAATTATACATACTTTGTTATCAGACTTCTGACAATACTATGATGCATATCTCTCTATAAGTCTTAAGTCACTATAGTTCGTTTTAAGCATTAGTATATCAGAATGTTCCTCACGAAACTCTTTAGCTGCATTCCCAGAGAATTTATGAATTCTTTACGCTGAGAATTGATTGTGTACAAATGTATATTCACTTTCATTCATCACTTGTAAATTCCCAGCGCCATTTATCAGCCAAACATCGCAGCTGCTTAACTTGAATGTGTATAGACTTCTCAAGCCCCTACACTAGTCATTCATTGAGCCAAGGAATGCATCAAAATAATACACAAACAGATGCATATACACACGAAAAACTATATATGCATGTGTCTGTCTGTGTCTGTGTTTGGGAATTACAATAAAAGTTTTTGCTTTCATTTCTTGTTATGCTCATTGCTTCAAGCTTTAATTCAAGTTGATATTTTTTTGTATATATATCCGCTGTTTGTTATGCCTACTTTATATACAGACATACATATACAATTTCTGCTACGGATGTGGTTTGATAATAGCCTACAACAGGCAGAGATGCCACCAGAGACAGGGAGAAAGACACTCGCAGGGAGAGTGAATGGGCGGGCGAGTGAGTGCTTCGAATGCACTCAGTTGTAACTGACGAAGCGAAATGAACACGGACGTACACTCATTTAGTCAGTCAGTCAAACATGAGAGACACGAGACATGATTGCAACGTTTTAGTTTTATTTTTATTTATTTGTTTTTTTGAATATACCTGTACCACTTGAAATGCAGCTGACAAATGGGGTATGCTCGTTGGTGAAACTAACTGAATCCCAAGGAGGAGTAGACAAATTTGCTCAAAGGTTTCTCTAACCCACACGTATTGCAAACTCTACAAGTACCAGTTTAAATATTCTATATGAGATCAATTTATAAATACGGAGTGATGATATTTTGTATATACACTTAGATAATGTCAATGCAGGTGTGTTGTAAATTTCATAGTGATCGCTCTAGAAATGCTCGAGGTATTTTGTAAAAAAAGCGCATTCATTTTTTTGAATATACCTGTACCACTTAAAATGCAGCTGGCAAATGGGGTATGCTCGTTGGTGAGACTAACTGAATCCCAAGGAGGAGTAGACAAATTTGCTCAAAGGTTTACAAGTACTTGTTTAAATATTCTATAAAAGATCAATTTATAAATACGGAGTGATGATATTTTGTATATACACTTAGATAAAGTCAATGCAGGTGTGCTGTAAATTTCATTATGATTCCTCAAGTATTGCCCGAGATATTTAGTAAAAAAGCGCATTTATTTTCAGCAGTATGTGAATAGGGGTATTCTGTTAGAGCACTCTCCACTGCAGCATGGTGTCGTGCTTTATTTTTTATTTTCGTTTTAAGTTTGTTTTTTCAATGTTGTTTTGTGCTTTTGCATTGTTTGTTTTATCAATGCAAAGAGCCAAACTCGTGGCAGGCAGGGGTTCGCTTTGGGGTCATATCGTTATAAATAGAGGCAGCAACCGGCCAAGCAGAGCACCATCGATTGTTCACTCTTTGATGTTACTACTGGTCACTCGTGAGGTGTAGGAGGAAGAGGAGGGGGAGGGGAGGGCACAGGAAGTGTAGGTGGGTATCGATGTTGGCAATGGGGGTCTTTTGTGCTATTTCTGCAACATCTTTTGCATTTTGCGTTGTAGCCAAGTCAATTAAGCTACCCACACACGGACAAAGGTCAAATCCCACAGGTCTATATATAGACTCGGAGAGTTCGTGTGAAATGCCGCGTCATCTCATCATCAGCAGCTGTGGAGTAAATTGACATAATTTCACTTTATTTCATTATAATTGCCTTAAAGTAGAGACAGAAACAACTTAATAATACTCAAGAAGCAGTTTGGACAATTGACGAGGGTAAATAATGAAATAGTATACATATAGTACTATAGTACTCTTTTCTCATCACCTTATAATTATTTTAGTGAATGATTCATCGAATATGAATATGAGTGCATGTTCGTAAATTGAAACTCTGCTTTTGTTCTGAATGCAAATGACTCGTTTCAGATCGAATCAGCAGCTCAATTTGCATTGCGAGTAATCATATTATACTACGAGTATACGAGTGTATAGCGAGTGCAATGTATGTGCATATTGATTAGGGGGGCAGGGCAGAGCACACCATTATGTATGCATGTTTGAGTAACTGGTTTTGGATGTAGAAACCGGCAACCAGGTCTGGGCTATTGATAATCTCAACTGAACTTTGTATCTAGGTATGTGCTATGCTTAATGTTTGTCAATAGTAGAATAGTTGACCTCAATACCGAGCTGATAAGTGGATAGGAGGGTACCAGCTGTACTTTTCCTTCATCCCTTCTGGGAATGCCGAGTCACCCTCCCCCACCCATTTGTTGTGTGTGTCAGTTGTGGTTAAGCTCGGGGATATAACCAAGTTGCTTTACGTAGTTTCTTATGGCTTTGTAATAATGCAGGTGGCACTTGGAATATATTTTACTGCCACTGGACCTTCGTGTTCTCTCTGCTTTTGTCACATTTGTGACAGCTGTGGCGCTTTGGTCTGGTTTATTTCGAGTTTTATGCAGCTTGAGTGCCTCATAACTCACTCGTTTCCTTTCTAGCAGTTAAAAGATACATTTGTTTTAACTGCTTCATTAAGCAAATTGCATTGAGACGATTTGTTATGAAAGTCATGCTAAAGTTTTGTCCTCAAGTCTTGGAATATATGTACATAAGTACTGCTTGTATCACTCGCAATAGTTGCATTCTTAATAGTTACTTGGCATAAAAGTACTATATCATTCTCAATAGTTACATTGGAATAGTTACATGGGAGAAAAAAATTCTAGTCTATGTTGTTGATTCTATGTTTTTAATGTGAGCAAATCTGATGTAGAGAATGATAAGTTTAGGTACAAATATATGATATTCTAATACTTTTATATATTAGTTTAATTTAGTTAAGGGAATCTTTAAACTGAATCTCTTCAGAAAATGGTAATGTATTTTGATATAATTATTGTTAGATTAGGGATGGATTGAGTAAAGAAGGAGTTAGATTAGGATGAGGTGAGGGAAAAGTTAGTTATTAAAGTTGAAGCCCCTTGTGGAGAACGATTTAAAGCCTGTGTGCAGATCCCAACACTTATTGAAAAGATTTAAAACCGTTTTTAATTTAAAATATTTTCTTTATTGCCAAGGTATATTCTCTGAATGAATTTATGTACTTTATACCGTAGTATAACTAAATTAGATGAGAGCTTATATTATACAAATAAATTCTAATGATGGAGGAATAAATTATTTTTCTTGTAGAAGAATCTCAAATAAAAAATGAGAATATTTTGGCATATTACAATTGTAAAAGAGATTAGACTAGACCAATCATCTAGGTTAGGTTAGGTTGGGCGGCAGCTGAGGAATAGACCTCAGCTCACTTAGGCCAAAAGAGGTCCATTGTGGTACCGCATGGGCAAAATTTAATAATTTCCAACTACTTCGATTTAAAACCAGCCTGAGGCTTTTATGAACCGTCTCAGATTCCTTAGCTTTATTGGAGTAAGGTCCGTCAGGTCTGTCAGATGGTAGGCTCCCAGGTGGGAGGACCTGGTTCTACAAAGGGGAGGACAAGAACAGAGGAGGTGATGGACTGTTTCCTCTTCTTCTTCGTCACGACAATCATCTAAATTTTCAATATATTTCATTATCCGAAATATAATATAATGGCATGGCAATTACTTATAACTAAAATCTACTAATCGTACAGTTATAGTGTATTATTAATCCCACTTGCATTGATATATTGAGCATTGTTTCCACAAATCATATAAATCACTGCCTTTGGATTTATCACAAGGAATATGGAATAAAAAAGTTATTTATAACGAAATTTAAGCGGAACTTTAGTCACTTCCCAGGGGCTTAGTCAAGCCATTTGCTGTACAAATTTCACAGCTCGGGGACAGTAGTATATCACTCATAAGATTAAAATTATTATTCAATTGTTTTCGATGGCACACACGAGCGCGTCTTTGGGGCAAATCTTTGCGCTCTTTGTTGTGCCGGAACGTGTCTGATTAACTGGCAATTTTTGTTATATTTTATTTTGCTCGATTTAATTTTATTATGAAAATAAAAAGAAATGCTGGCGTGTGTGTTTGTTGTGCGGTTAGCTTAATGTCTAATGCGTTTTATTTTCGGCCAGTGTAGAGTCGGGGCATTTTGTTGAATTCAATGTCGAGGCGTCAGGCCAAATTGGAGCACGTTTCAGATTGAAGCTGTTTGCTCTTGCCCATTCTCTTGCTCCTCCATCTTCTCCGTCCACTCCTTCTCGGGTTTTTCGTGGACTGACCTGCTGATCTTCTTGCTCAGATAACTGTCCAGCTGAAGTGACATTTTTCAGCTGAATCTGCGGCCATTAAGCCAAAGCAACTCGCAACTCGTTTGAAGTATGCATGTAATTTGTTCCAGTGTAGTGGGAAACCCAGTAAATTGGGCTCAGTGGAAATTGTTGGCCTAAATTTATGACTATATTCGACATGAACCGGTCTGGTATATGCCAACTCAGTCAGCCACCACGGCAATAAAAATATTTTAATAATAAAACCAAAATAATACAGAATGCTACAACAACCACAAATGACGTTGACGTGTCGAATGTATCACATATACCTATGTACATATGTATGTATGTATGTACGTACACACATATGCTTCAAGGCGAATTGCCATAAAATAATGCGAAAAGGAAAACTCAACGCATTTTCCAGTTTTGACGCTAAATTCCGTGTTTTGAATGGCGAAAAAAAACTATGCACAAGTTGCAGTGTGTGAGAGCACGTGGCGAAGTGGACATACTCTATTAATTCCATTAATATGTATTTATGGGATATGCTTAGGTCATACTAATATATGCTTAGGTCATACTAAAGATGTGGTCTTAATTTTAGCTCTGTAAATCAGAAGAAATACTTTAGCACACGGTTAGGTTAGGTTATGGAGAGGTTAGGTTGAGGAGGTGTTACGTAACGATGATGTTAGGTTGCGGAGAGGTTCCGGTAGGGAAGTGTTAGGCGAGCGAGTGTATGAGAGAGGAATAGTTAGGTCAGTTTTTATTAGTCAGGGCTTAGGTTGGGTAATGAAAGCAGATAGGTGACGGGTTTGAAAAAAGAAGGGAGGGGTTTGGTTAAATAGGGTTTGGTTAAAGATAGTTTACGCTAGTCTTGGGTTGGGTTATGCTAAAGAGAGAGTTAGGTTAGAGAGAGAGTTAGGTTAGAGAGAGATTAGGTTAGAGAGAGATTAGGTTAGCAAGGGCTTTGGATAGGATGATAAAGGTGTAACTATTTTACTAGTTAGGAAGAGCAAACCCCTTCGTAACCAAAGTTACGGAGGAATTGGATTAGGGAGAGGCTAGACTAAAGAGAGAGTTTACATTATAAAAAGGAGTTTCATTAGATTGGGGCTAAAAAGGATTTTGGTTTGGAAGAGGTTAGCTTAAGGATAGTTTCGATAAGGGAGGGAGGAGTCTTTCAATTGTCTAGAATTATAAAGAGTTTTTTATTTCATGCGCTTACCGTTCTTTATCGAAGAGACAGAGCACTTAAGCACTGTCCATATATCGCAAAAAAGTTGAATAAACGAAAATTGTTTTAGTAATAAATAATCAAAATCTTGAACGAAATCAATATGCAATAAATTAGAATCTGTAGCGAATTTCACACCTTGTCTCATTAAGCTAAGGGTGAATAGATTTCATTCACATATTGAAGAAATGCGCAAATCTTCGAGCAGAGCGTAAACAACTGGCGAATTGCCTTATACCAGGGTATACAAATTGAAATGCCGCACAGCTGTCAATGGGTGTGCAACAACAACACCAACAGCAACAGTTACAACAACAACAACAACTACAACAATTTTCAACAACAAATTCACCACAATACAATAACAACTTCCTGGAAAAGTTGCGTTGCACGTTTTTGGTGGGGCTAATGCCTTATGTTGTCTAGTGTGGAGTGTGTAGTGTGTGGAGAAGAGGCAGCGGGGGGTGTATGCCAAATGCCACATTGTAAAATTAATAGTTAAAGTTAAACAAAGGCGCACATAAAACACAATTTGCCATTGTTGCTGCCGCTAATTGCAACTGGGGAAGCGAAAGCATTTAACCAAATATGACATGAAAATGGAAGGGGATCTGGAGTGGGTAGTGGGTAGAGGAAGGTGCTGACTGAGTGGCGTCTTGAGACGCGTCACTTCACTCTCAATCGATGGCTGTTGTTGTTGTTGTTGTTGTTGTGTATTTACTGTTCAAGCAGCTGAACAAAAATACTTTCGTTGTGTGTGTGAGTGTGTGTGTGTGTGTGTGTGTGTGTGTGCCTAAGTCAAATTTGTAGCCAAGGTCAGGGGCGGGCACAAGCCCTAGGCATTGTCAGACTCACTGTGCTCGCACAATATTTGGACACTCGACAGATTGTGGGGCAAGTGAATGAACTCGCTTCACGGTTAGTCAAATGCTGTCAATGCCAGTCAATCAGCGAGGCATATCATCAAGTACACAAAAACAAGAGAAACGCCATTCCAGTTGACAACAGATTGGGACCAAGCGACTGTTGTTACTAACGATAGTTGCATTGATCGACTTACAGAATTTCACAAGCCAAGCCAACTGCAATTGCCCACACAAGCATCACGAGCAGCAGCAGCAGCAGCAGCAGCAACAGCAACGCCAGCAGCCCACGCTTATCAAGAGTCACACTTGCGCTTATCAGCTGCAAGATTTGGCCGGTTACAATCGCGCACTGATGCCACCGTTGGACAACACGGACTTCAGCAGCGCCTGGCGACATGTCAACAACAACAGCACCAATGCAACCTGCGCCTATCACCAACACCAACACCAGCAGCAGCAGCCGCACTGGGCCAAGGCGAAATCATCGCCGTATCATCATCACACGTGCCCGCGTCAGAAGAAGTCTGTCACGCCCACAGCGACGCCAACATTGACGCCCACATCGACGCTCTGCCGGCAGCAGCAGAAGAAGCAGCGGCGTTCACGCTCCACTTCGTCAGCGAGCAAACAGCGTCGCAATAGCTCGTATCATTCCTACGATGATCTCGATGCATCCTCAGCCGTGGCCAATGCCGAGCGTAAAGTGGTGGCCAGCCTCAAGTATCTCTGTGCCTGCACAGGTGCCACGCTGCGCAATTTATCGAAAAAGACCAAAGATTTGCATGCCAAGAACTATACCTACACCAAGGTAATTTCAGCCAAGCAGATGTACATACATATACATACATACATATGTGTGTGTAGTTTTTAATTGAATTATTGTTGATTTTCTCTCTAGTTTGTTTATTGCGCTTCATGTTCTTTTGTTTTGTTTAATTTGCTGTACGATTTGCATTAATTAAATGCGCCCTAAAATCTCTCTAAGAACTGAAAACAAATACACAACAACCTTTATCGTTAAGTTCTAGTCAATCCTCCCACACATACTGAGAGCGCCCGCTGCCTGCATCAATCGAAGCTCT
>JAWNNL010000278.1:600000-936569 GCA_035045005.1 Liodrosophila aerea
TTGTGTACGTGCTCGGAATATATATTCCGATATAAAACAGTTGGACCGCTCTGCTGTCCGTTACAGTTTGAAACAGTTTGAGAGTGACTGAGCTGTGGCTCATAAAAAGTGTTGCATACTTTTGGCTGTTTGATTTAAATTGTGAAGTGCAACGCCGCAAAGCAAAAGAGATAAAACAAAGGAGCAGCAGAAGAGGAAGAATACCGAAAACCAATTAAGTTAGTCTTAACTGCTGCTGATACCAGGAACAATGCAGGAGGCCGTGCATAAAACTGCACAAAGGAGCAAGTGGCTGCTGTTGCTGCTAACCATGCTGCTCAATGCCGTAAGTTGCACATGATGTACCGTGGGCAGGGGGAAGGGCGGGGGCGCTGGTAGGTTCTTGAAAATGTGTGGATGGAGCAGAGATTATATTTTCAATTTCGAATTTTCCCGCGTGCATTACAGTTAAGCTATCAGCGCGGCTTTTCATTTCACTCTGTGGCAACATTTCTAATTTCCCTCGGTCTGCTTGTCACTCTACAGTGTGTGTGTGCGTGTGTGTGTTTGGACACGGTGGACGTGTGTGCATCGAGGCGTAAATTTCTGCGAAATTGCCACCCACTGCTTCGTCCTTTTTATTGCCATTGCTACACTTTTTTAAAGCGCTCCTTCATAATATTTTTTCATTTAAATGGATTTATGTCAAACCGAACAGATTTCAATTTCAGCTGCTTAAAAGATCAGGGAAAAACCAACAGAGCGACCAAAACAACGGGATTTGTTGCCAGAATTATTATTTATTTTATTTTCGCCTTTCTCTTTTGTATAAATTAATGTACAAAACTTAAAAATTTTAGAAATATTTAGAGTGAATATTGAATATTGACTTAGGCTCATCAATCTCGCAATCAATTTGACCTTAAAACTTTTTTCAAGTCTACAAAATGTGAATTGGTTTATAAAGAAAAATAGACAACAGTCGGGATTACTCGACAGTAGGCCGTAAGGTAATCAGTTTAAAATTGGTGGTATAAGAATTAACTTTGAGCACTCAACTTTGCCTTCCCCACTTATACATTTATATGTACATATAATATTTCTGCTCTTCAATTGGCTTTTAGTATAATAGAAAATATATTATTAAATAGTCGGGTTCACTCGACTATTGCAGATGTAGTACTTAGTATGATATGTGTTATATAATATTTTAAAATTCTTCGAGTATTTGAAAACGTAGCAAAGCAAAGGAAATCGATTTGAAATGTGAAATGTACTCCTAAGTTACGTTAAAGAGTTTTTAAAAATTTTTAATAAAATATCCACAACTGTAGTAGTATTAATTTCATACCAATACGAATCTGTCAGATATCTGAAGGACATATGCATAGCAAAACATTCAATTCATCAATTCAAGCTCATCTTTATTTACCACTTGCTGGAACTTAAGACTCTTCTGCAAGTGAGTTTATCTTTAAACGTAATTCAGTTGCTTTCCTCTACTTATACAATTATGCATATTATATTTCTTAAATTAATTTCACAACAATACGAATCTGTTAGATATCTGAAGAGAAAATGAATAGCAGAACATTGAATCTTAGTAGCTCATCTTTATTCCCATTTACCATTTGCTTAAACTTAATACTCTTTTGCAAGTGAGTCTATCTTTAAACGTAATTATACATTTATGGACAAATGCATATTATATTTCTAAAATTAATTTTATTTCCATATGGGTCTGTCAGATTTTTGAAGAGCAAATGCATAGCAGAGCATTGAATTATAGTAGCTCATCTCTATCCACATTTACCATTTGCCTAATCTAGGAACATTCAATTATAGTAGCTCATCTTTATTCCCATTTACCATTTGCTCAAACTTAAGTTTCTTCTACAAGTGAGTCTATCTCTAAACGTAATTCACTTGTCTGCTTGTCAGCTTGTCACTTTCACCTTGTTCAAGACTCCCAAGCAATTACGAAATGAAATTGTGCACTTGCAGCAGTGACACCCAAGTACAGTCCGTCTTTATACAGTCGGCAATAAGTTATGGCAATTGCAGCTGCCCAACTAAAAGTATGGTAACGAACTAAATTGTTTGTAATATTTCTAGTGGCAGTCAGTGGTAAATTACAACTAGTTGCAGCTGCCAGGCACGCCTACGCAGAGTTAAGAGAGAAGCTGCTGCAACAATTGGCAATTGTGGCTTAGACCACCCACTGGCCTTTAGCCATATTCCGCTGAGTATTTCCGCAGGAACCAGAGAACGGCTTCTACGGGTTGTGACACGTGCGACTAGTACAAAGTGCAATTTGTATTTTTTCTTTATTTCTGTTTTTTTACTGCTTCGGAATGCAACACATTTGCTATTGTTGTGTGTTGACAGTTGTGGACATTTGTCAACGGTCGCCTGTGGTTCTGATCCCTCTAACCCCGCCATCCTGGCTGCCCTTGACAGCTGTCAGTCATATGTGAGGGTATGCGTGACTGAAGCTAAAATTGTTCCAGCAAATATATTTTTATGCACACATAGTACTTTCTCTACTCTCACTCTTTGAGTTGGCTTTAATTAAAGTATTCAATGTAATATAACGCATACGCCGCGTTGTACTGCATGACACAGCTGTTGCTTGGGCTCAGGCCTGGCCGTTAAAGGGTTCGTTAGTAAAGTACTTAGTCAGTCCTTAAGTAGCAGTAACAAATGAAGCAGTAGATGAAAAGAAAGCGGATTTATAGCGGTTTTGCCTATGAGTTATTAGGGTTGTTTTAGGCAAATCACTATGGGAGTAAAGTGTCGAAAATTGGAATAAACCTCGCCAATTCTAGCATTTTAAAGATAGACAAATGAAACTTGGCCATAATAATCTGAGTGCACTCTGCATTAAGGCTATGTTTTTTAAAAATTTTTCCTTGTGTGAAAGATATAGATATTCCGTGTCAAAATCGAAACTTTTTTTGTTTGTTTTTTGAAATTATTATTATAATTACTGTCAGATCGATTTTGACCAAACTTCACAATTTTGTGATTACTTCTATGTACTTACTGAATAAAAATAATGGTTCTAAACTAAATGATCTATTTTATTCCAATTTCCGGTATTTTCCTCCCATAGTGCAGTTTATGAAAAGAAAATCTTGAAGACATCTTAGAGTTTTTATATATATTTTGATTCAGTTTATTAGTAGAACTGGTTTGTCTGCAGCCAGCTTAATAACTGTTTGATTATTTGATTTGCAGAAACTTGAACAATTTCAATCAGTTCAATGCGGAATTTCTAGCACATTTCAAATCAGCTGACGTGATGTCTAAGTATGTGATGTGCTCTTAGCTTGTGCGAAATGTCAGTTAAAATGTCTCTGCTACTGCTACTGCTGCTACTGCAACTGCTGTTGACAGCTGCAACGACGTCAAACGGCAACTTACAGCGTGGCAATCGCAGTCCCACTGACGTTTATTGAAGTAACTGATTAAAGTCTGCAGACTACGAGCAAATAATACAAAAGCTGCATATAAACAGTATATATATACATATATATCTGTATCTTACGTATGTATATAGCTATGTATCGTGTTGCACGTAACTGTGCTTTCAGCGCTGCTTTTCACTTGGCAGCAGATTTATGTTGCAGTTGTGATTGGCATTGATGTGAGTGTCAACTGCAATTGACAGGCGGAATGCCAGTTTAATTAGAAAGCGAATCAATATCTATGTGTGTACATAACTGTAGTCAGCTTAGACACACACTCACACACACACACAAGCCTGTTGCCCTTTCGCGTCATTAAATTGCGCATACGCAACGTTTGCCGAATAAATGTAGTCGAAATAATCAACATTCATGGAAATGGAAATGCAAATGCCATGCCACACACACACACACACACCCAAGTATTTATTATCTTAGTCACACACACATGCGTGTGTTTGTTATCCAATAAGCTCGACTTTACCTCACCGTGTTTTAAGGGCCATAAATCAGGCAACACATATACATATATATATAAATACAACTGTGTGTGTGCGGCATAATTGAGTATTCACACCTGACTGCGAATACCTGCAGGATAAGCTGCTTACCCTTACACCCTTGACACTTGTTACTCTTGTCTGACTTAAGTTCGAACTTGAAGCTTTTGTTGCAAGGACTAAAACATGGCCAGACATTGGCCAAACAATTGAGTCTCGAACTGTCTGGAAACTTTTCGATTGGGTACGCTTTCTTTTTGCTACATAATGCTGGATAAATATTAACTTTGATTAGGTTACCCTTAGATAGTACACAAATGTATGGAGTTCATTATTTTGGGTTAATCAGTTGAAATTGAAATTGTTTGCGAAATTTACATACATCATTCTTTTTACTTTTATTTTTCAAGCATAACTAACTGCTATAAATTACAATATATTCAAGAACTCCGACATTATGACTACCCAAAACTTTCGACTACAAAAACTAATTTAGTTTATGGCACAGTTGTTTCACAAGTTGTTCAGTTTCTCTATCTATTTATTGAATAGGAAACTTTCCACAAAATTTCCAACAATGCAACAAAGTTTCCACTTTTCTATAGAGTGCATTCTCTGCCACACGTTCGCAGAATTTCTTCCCACTGGTATGGATTGACAAAAGTATAATTTATAGAAAAACAAATTGCAATCAGTTGGAAAACATGCTCCACTTTATTGTTATGCAAAATAAGTACACAGTCAGCAGCTGCTGGAAGTAAATTAAAATCGCATGAAATCGTGTTGACAAAAGGATATCCATCTCCTGGATGAATGGGGAAGGGAAGGGGGAAAGTCCCTCTGAAATAAATACCAACATTTGTAATGTGAGCATATCAATATGACGTCAGCTGGCGCATCACTTCTGATTCAACAAATTCTCATCGTTTTTTTTTTTTGTCAGCATTTTTATGTTCTACACTGAGCAATTTTCTTTTGGACCACCCACGTTACGGGGGGAGCATTATACACAGGTGGGTGGGGAGGCCTCTTATCATGTCTATGCAGTACACAATAAACATTTGTTGCCTTTTATGGCCAGGCAGAGCAGTCACTATGTTACGGGCTTTGTGTTATGTTTGTTATGTGGCAACGTGTGTTTAGCGAAAAATTCTGTTGCATACTTCTGAGCGCGGCTAAAAATATCCTTAAGCTGACTTTAATGGATTATTAATGTAAGTATATTGCGTTTTGTTGACTTATTAAAATTAAAAAAAAATACGAATTTTGTGTTTTATAAAAAAGAAGAAAATTTGAATTACTTTGCAATTTTATACTTGTAATTTTATAACAAGAATTGCATTTGAGTTAAGTGAAATATTTATATAAACAATTCAGTAAGAAGAACAGCCTAAACTACAGGGAATCTGCTCTACAACTTACAAAGGTTTTTATCAAGGGAAGCCAGGGTTATGTAAATATGTATTTTCATTTAAAACAGTTGAATATATCACCTGCTGAACTTCAGCTAGGATCCTTCTCAATCTTTGAATGTGTCATGAACTTGACAACTTTAATGCGTAAAGATAATACATTTCGTCCCACTTCTGTTACCACGAGGGTTGATTTCTATTGATTGATGACCTTTGATTTGTCGCAAAATGACAAAAAAGTAAGAGAAATATATTTGATGATACTGGCAGCAGTTAAAGGAACAGCTGTAGCGCTAACTTTTGCTACAAGTGCCTCAACGTGCCCACAATCAATCACAACTTGGTAGAATGTATGCAGAATTACACTCACTAACACATTAAGTAAAATTGTTATGTATTTAATTGTTGTGCCCACGCATAGTGTAGCTCTAAATGTAGATATCTACAATGGGTCTCAGTGAAGGTCGTTGGGTTATAGTAGTATGAAAGGGCATTACCGAACTCTGCGCAACAATATCGCATCATACAAGGGATTCATGCCATTTCCGGTAATTACAATTAAAGTCAGAATGTGTGGGTAATGGACAGAGATAATGTTCAGTGACATGGACAATGGACATGGTTTTAAATGTCAGCTGGACATAATGGTCAATGTAATGTTACGTTATGTGGTTGACTGAGATTTCCATGTGGAAAAGACTCTTTAATTTTACGTAAGCTTCTTTGACAGATCTTTATAGCAACATGTGGGAGTTTCCATATCAATATGTTTGTTTTTCCCTTCGCAGAAAAATTCTTCAAAGAAAACAACCTCAAATTAATTATTGTCATACTTTGTGAGGTCTTGCTTAAGTCCTTTTGAAAAACAAATACCTTTTCGTAGGACGTAGAACTGTGGAAATCGGGGAAAACAGAAACCTGTGCAACAACACCTGAAGCACACAATCATGGGCAGGTCAAAGCACTTAAGTTTTAATGCTGGGCACAATATTTATTTAAGTAAAAGAAAAGCCAAGCGAAAATAGCAACAAACTGCGTCATTAAATTACCCGAAAATACGCCACGACAACGGCACGTAGCAAATGGAAAATTCCCTACTCGGGGGGCGCCTAGTGATAATAAAATTTGGCTGTGGCCAGACACAAGCGTTATAAGCGGCTCAACAGGCCGGCCACCAGGCGATAAACAGTCCAAAGAGGAATGAAAGATGGCAACAACGGGCAGATTAAGCTGAGCCCAAAGCATTTGTGGCTATAAGATGATTAGACTGTTGAATATCAGGACAGCTGAATAACACAATATAACAGCCAATTAGGTAGCGAGGCAAAACAAATTGAATTGAATTCACATCGAGTTAAAGTGAATCCAATTATCATATGCTATAGTGTCAGCCCTTCATTTCCACTACGTTTCACAATGATATTTTAATTGAGCTCGCTGGACTCATTGCTGATATATTGTATTGCGATTTAATTGAATTTTTATTGAAACAGGGAAATTGTTGTTGTCAGACCTACTCTGCCTTTGACACTTTTAAGGCTGTCTGCTTTTAATTACCACGTTGTGGAAATTATGTAATTAAATATGATGGCAAAATCAGCAGGAATTCGGCACATAAAACAAAGTCATAAAGTGGACAAAGATATTCAAATTAATAGGACTTTGAGAGCGCTCTTATAAACGTCGAATTGGGAAACTGAAGAGGGTAAGATGCTGACTACCTGAGTACTATGAATTGGGAGAAATAAAAGAGTACAGTAGAGTAGAGCATTAAAAAAATATATTAAATTAGAATAAGAATTCCAATTTTAAATTCTAAATAAATTCTGTAACAGTATTATATCAAGTCTATTAATTTAAATTTCATTTCATAAATTTCTATTTAAATTAACAAATAAAAATCATTAAATATTAGACTTATTATTAAATATTAAATAATTTGAAACATCAAATGTCTGAATACCATGAGTTAAAGGAGAAATAAAAGAGTAGAGCATTTAAAAAATATATTAAATTAGTATAAGATTACCAATTTTAAATTCTATTTGAATTCTGTAAAAGCAAGTCTATTAATTTTATATGAAAATTAGAACTTTATTCCTTTAATTTAAATTTATAAAAATAATGAATAAATATTATTCTTATTGAATGAATATTATCAAGAATTGAGCTACAATTTTAATATAGACATTTTCTGTTGAATCCTGAACTTATACTTAATTCCTTTGTAAGCTCTGAAAAGTTGTCTATATTTAGCAGAAAGCGCATAATTTAACGTTTAATTGCTCGTTCAACTAAGCCAAGCACAAAAGCTTCTAAAGTTTCCTTTTCTTGGCAACAAATTTACGCGCATTTTATAATATTTGCCACAGTGTCATATCACAGTTTTATTTTCAATATTTTCCTGAATCTCTTCTAAGAAATGAAACAAAAACCTCGAGCTATGATGGAGGCTAAGGAATTTCTGTCAAGGCAAAGTGTTTGCAACGCGCTTCATTTGTTTCGACAAGAATTCGTTAGTAGGGGGGAAAAAATATTAAAATGAAAACAGCAGTGCTGTGCCACGCCCACGTAACGCCCCTGAGATGCTTTTGTGTGTTTGGGTACATAGTATGTGCAGTAGTGTGGAATGTGTAAGCAGAAAAAGCCTGTCACCAGGACCCTGTACTAGAACAGGATCTGCAATGCTTAAATTTTTGAATTTTAATTCCTTTTTGCATTTGCATGAATTGACAGTTTTATGCGTGAAATATTTGGCTTGTAATTTTATTTGTTCACATATTATTTGTTTTTACAATCTGCGGCCATTCACATGAATAAATAAGCATAAAAGAAGCAAATGGCACGTGCGAAAAGTATGCACTTGTATTATTTTATACTTTTCCAATGGGAGTGTTTTATATTTTCAGCTTTGTCATGAAACGATTTATGATATATGTGAGTACATTTACGACTATTTGGTAATCAAATATGATTGTGCAAATATTTTTATTGCAAGAAATCAATGCACAACATTAAGGAAAATAAAGAAAAGCCAATCGATATTGCATTGGCTGGACTATTGTTGGTTTATTGCATTATTGACACACGCTGATTGCAAATTAATTTGTGGTAATTACAAAACATTAATTGAAAAATATTTATGCACAATTTAGTGTGGAGCATCCCTAACCAATGAGCGTAGCACAGCAGGTCGAGAGAAGCCTTTATTATTCCCATACAGCATGAATATATACTATACTTATTTGGTAGAGTACATGATAAATTCTTGAGCATAAATTCTGCTATACTTTCTAAAATTTTAAACAGCATTTTCAGCTTTAATTTTAATGTTTAATAAAAGTATTAGACCAAATGCCAAAATGATATTATTCAGCTGATGGCACCAACACCTTGAGGCCAGTGTTTCAAGTGCTAATATAAGATAAGAATGCCAGCATATAAACAACTAAAAGCACAACACGTACTTCCAGAGAAATACACACACACACACGCACACTTAAATACGCAGATACACACACATGAGTGCACATAAGTAGTTGTCAATTTCTGTTTGAGATTTACGGAGGAGCCTGAGCCGCCGTCGGCGAGCACATTCACAACCCAACTAAATCCTCCCTCGTCCCTATCCCTTCTGTTTCCTCTTCAGCTGGCAGCCGTTGAGTTATTAAAAGCGGAAGCATTGTCTCTGCATGCGAGGCAGGAAACCAACACAAACACCCACACACACACACACATTGATACACACACGATAGAATAGAGGGAAAAAATACTCATACGTTGGCTGGTTGTACTTGGTATTATCCTTTCGCTTCGAGCTGCGTTTACTTGGCAAAACTGTTTGCTCTGGGACCGTTCTGTTCTTCAGAGTCTACACTAAGAGAAAGCAGATTAATACAAAATTTTAATCTCTTTAAAAAACTTTTTTTTAATTGGAATTTATAAGGAACCTTTATAAGAATAGATTGCAAGACTTAAGTTTGTTTCTTATGAAATACTCGTTTTTCTTGCAGTGTACGAATAATATGAGTGCGGCTAAGATGTATCCACATACATGTATACATTTATGCCTGTTGTTTTTTCTAGCCAAAGTTATTGTGACAGGCGTTGAGAGCTCTTAAGAATCTTGTTAGCCTTTTAGTCTGCTGCTAACAGAGATTAGGCTAAAGAAATGAATTATGGCTAAATAATACAGTTAGTTTTTGGTGGTATATAAAGTGCCTTATTAGCGGCTATGCAACAGGTCTTTAAAATATTACTTTGCTTTAGCTAAATGCTGTAGTTTTAAAGCGTAAGCCAATGGCATTTTGATGCTGACAAATGGCGCATAAAAGTATGCAACAAATAAAGCCATAAATTCCATTGAGCAGGGAACTTTAAGCAATTTAAAACGATGAAAGGAAGAACGGTTAGGAGGACTCGCTGAAGTGAGTCGCAAATGCGCCATACATCGACACATTTCAAACTTAATTTAGCGTAAATAATTGCGGCAATTAAGTGGATTTGCGTTGGAATTTCGCAAGTGTTGCCGCAGCTAATTGAAACGTTTTCAAGTGTAATTTCCATTTAGATTTTTTATCACAGTTTTCATTTTATTCCTTCAGGCCTTGCAGCCACGCGCCTTTGCCGTAAATGCCACGGATGATATTGGCAATGTGTCGCCTTGCGAAATGGAATCCGTAATAAATCAACTGATGAATCCCAGTCCAGAGTATCAGCTACACGTAAGTCACTCACCTACTCGAAGCAAAAAGGATTTGCTACCCACGCGTCAGCTGTGGCTCTAAAAAATTGCCTTACTTACCCTATACCCTTGCTGTTGTTGTTATCCACAGGCTTCCGCCTTGCGCAATCAGCTGAAGAATCTGCTACGCGAACGTCAACTGGCTGTGGGCGAGGAGCAGCCTTTGGGAGATTACTCTGACTACATGGATGAGGATAAGCGTTCGGTTGCTGCTCTGGCTGCTCAAGGATTACTCAATGCACCCAAGCGCAGTCTGGCCAATCTGGCCAAGAATGGACAGCTGCCCACAGTCGAGCCAGGGGATGATTATGCCGATGCCGAGTCCGATGATCCCAGTGAACAGAAGCGCTACATTGGCTCCCTGGCCAGAGCGGGTGGCCTAATGAGCTTCGGCAAACGCAATGTGGGCACCTTGGCTCGCGACTTCCAACTGCCCGGTGGCAAACGGAATCTAGCCACCATGGCCAGGCTACAGAGCGCTCCTAGCACCCATCGCGAGCAGCCCAAACGTAATGTGGCCGCCGTGGCACGCTACAATTCGCAGCAGCATCAGAATCAGCGTGGAGCCAGTGCTGAGAAGCGTAATCTGGGAGCTCTGAAATCATCACCTGTGCATGGTGCCCAACAGAAACGTGACGAGGAGGAGCTCCTTTTGCCCGCCGCTGCTCCAGACTATGCTGATTCGATGCAGAGCTATTGGTGGTATCCCAACTATGCTGGCTACGCTGATCTCGACTGGAATGACTATCGACGTGCCGAGAAGCGTTTTCTAGGTGAGTAGGCAAGGGAAGGGAAGGGTGTGGCTGACATAATGAATGACGGTAGCCTATGGTCTTGCAGAGCTGAGAATATTGCAACATATGACTTATTTGTTTACTACATAATTTATCAATTTGTAGAAGGAAAAAAATTTAATAACAATATGCTATAAATTATTTGAATTATACACTGAGAAGACTAAAAATTGAAGCCGGTGAGGATTTGATTAGGCACTTGATAACTAATAAAATAAATTTTATTTATTTCAAGGGTATATTAAATATTTATTTAGAATAAAAAAGTTTTAAAATTTCAAATAATATTGTACGTTTTTTTTTAATATAAAAGGACTAAAAACTTTTAAGCTTTCAGATTGAGTCGGAAACTGATTATAATTTTCATATAATTTAAATTTAAATTAAATGATTTATCTTTTAGTCCTCTGCAAGTCTATACAGCTACTATACACTTCGGCAAGCCGTAGATAATTTTTTTTAAAATTCACTTTTGATTAAGCAAAAGCTACAGCACTTTGCATCTAGCACCTGGCACCTAGTTAGCTGCCATGCAATACGAATTTCTTTTGCACCATTTTATTTGTATATAAGTAAACCTATCTACTTATATATACACACACATACGACCTAACAACCAAAAAGACACTTCAAAGGATCCTGAATTGTTTGGCATTGAGCATGGCAATGATGCCACAGATGCCGATGAACTGGAGTTTGAGGAGCAGCAACAGCAACAACATCATCAGCAGCAACAGAAGCGTCATATTGGTGCTGTTTATCGGTCTGGCTTTCTGCCCAGTTACCGTTATCTGCGCAGCCCCACTAGTGGCACCACTGGTGGCTACGGTGGTTATGGCGGTGCCGGTGGTCGCTTTAGTCGCTCGGGACGTGCCAGGCAATTTGTATGAGTAAATGGCGATGGTTCGATGTGTGCTGCATAATTTCCTTTTTATGATTTACAAATATTTATCTCATTTATTGTACTTTAATCTGTGTGTGCGATTTGAATGCGGAAATAGTATTTTGAGTTGTATTGGAAAGCTATGAAGCCTGCCTGTCGTTAGTGCTAGACTACAGTTATTGAATGTAATTATCAAGCGTGTTGCTATAAATTTCACTTATTATCCATACTGCTTCCAGTTTAATTGTTAGAGCATGTGGCATCTACATTCTATTCCTAAAAATAACTCTGAATGCATTAGCTAGACTTCTTGCTGCCTCTTCTTCGATTTCGATTCAAAAGTTTACATATTTCCAACTTCTAAAATTTTTATTTTATTTTCCATTGCCAAACAATTGCAATTTATGCTCACATTTCCCTTTAACACATTCAATCAACAGAAATTTCGGTTCATATTCAAACGGAAATTCGATTTTCCGTTTATTTTCCCCCAGCCGAATAGGCTATATAAATTTTCAATTCTCATTGTGTGTACTATGGATAATCGTCTAATTTCCGGCATTTTGTTTGGTATTTGTCGCCCAGCCGTCTACCCATTTGTTACAAAAGTTTTCTTCAATGTGTTTTATTGGTTTATTCCGGGAAATTTAACAGTTGAAAAAGTTTACTGCAATATCTGTTGCTACTTTTTATTTTTCTGTTTGCACTTCAGCACTTGAGGTAGTTTTCAATTTACTGAGCACTTGTAGCGTTTCCTTAAGTGAAAAGAAAATAATTTTCATTTTATCGTTGGGCAATTTTTTTTTTTTTTTTGAGGGGTTGCTATGGCAGGGTGAACTGTTCCCAGTAACGCATAAAATTTTTGTAGCATACTTTTGTGCGGGACGAGAAATGTTTGGCTGCAGCAGTTACAAAATTTCTGTTGCATTATTTTGAGTTGCGAAAAATTCAATGGAACAATGTAATTCAGGGTTGCCCGGAACTTTAACGATAAAATATGCTAAAAATGGAAAATAGTGCTAAAAATAGCTTGGAATTTATAAAAGTAAACGATATTCTAACAATATTAGCACTAAAATTTACGCACACGCTGAAAAGTATACTGCGATTTCTTGTTGGCGGAAAAAGTTATGGAAAAATTTGAAAATGACTAAGTATTGCATACTTTTAGGTAAAACTGTTTAATTTAGCTACCAAATGCTAAATTGTCAGCACTATTAATGGTCAAGTAAAGAAATTTTGTGTTTGTCCCTGTATTGAAAGCTTTTTAATAATTTTCTGAAAATGTTAAAATACTTTATCGTTTTATATTTGTGTATTAATTTTAGGTATTTCCTTTATTTGCATATTGGCATGTTGAAAAGCACTCATTGGCATGTTTATTGTAATAGTATCTGTGTAATATTTGACGTGTAGGACAGAGAGCATATACTAGAGTACTCGGAAAAAAGTATGTAGTTGCATGTGTTCTGGTATAACACATCATGTACAACTAACTGTTTATAACTATAGCACTTGACTGTATTAGGTTGTGTTACATAGTGTACTTAACTAATTCGATATCATTTTGGAACTGCAGGTCGAGTACTACCCCCAACACGAGCGACTGCGTCAACCAATCGCAGCCGTTTGTAAACGATGTTTCCTACCCAATCGACCGATGATGAACTGGAGCGGTGCTGGCATACGCGGTCGTCTGTCCAAGATCTATGCGGATCCACCACAACAACACCACCACGATGCCATCAATACAGCAGCACGTGTACGCAGTATAACCACCAATGCACTACCCAGTGCACCACTGCGTAATCGCATACCATCCTATCCGCCATTCCACTCTTGGGGCACTCCGCCGCGTATAACAGCACTGCAACGAGGCGTCAATCGACGCAACGGTGAGTCCATGGACAATTACGAATATTAAATACAAAGAGACAATATAAAATGCAACTATACAATAATACTATCGATAACGATAGCGATAACGATAACGATAACGATAACAAATACAATGTATGTTAAATAACGTTTAATTCTAGTGTGTATTTATCGAGTAGCTCTTTGCCATCTTTTGTCACACACACACCTGCAGCACATGCAGCTACACTGGGCAAATGCTAACTGTAAACTCTTGAAATTTGCCGTAGTTACTGTGCCACACTCAATACGTATCTATATGTCTGTTATAACTGTTATATACCTACCTAAACTACTATCTATGTATAACTGAGGTAACTGATGTCAGAGTGCAAAATGCAGATAGGAACGTTTAATACTATATCAGAAAAACAAAACTAAACCATATCGTTTATGCAACAGAAGAATTAAATGAAAAAAAAATTTACAAAAAATATTTAACAAATTAGTGCCAATGCCGTACCTTAGCAGGAAGTTTATTCTCAAATGTTCGAACCCTCGAAATGCTCACAGATTTTGTTGAAATTTCCCTACTGGATTCTTATTCTTAACTCCCTACGAATTTGATTATTATGAACTTATAACTCTCATATGCATGTGTGTAGATCGGATATGACAATAACATTTTAATATATACATATATGTACAATATTATAGCCTAAGTTGAGCCACAAATGATCTAAGCGAAATGGGGAAAAGATAAACTGCGTCAAAGACAATAATTTCTGCAAAATCAGACAATAAATGAAACAAGTAGTTAATCATGGAACGGAACAAACAAAGCTATTGAGATCAATTCTAGGACAAATATGCGACAAAACAAACAAACAAAAAAAGAAGAAAATCTATATACTAATTTAATAACATATTCAATGTGCGTAATTATAAGTCTGATGTTGTCAATAATTAACTAAAACATATTTATTTCCGATTTAAAAGTATTCCAAATGCAACAAGAAAATATGAATAAATAAATACCGTATTTACATATATCAAAATTATATATACACAATATACATATTTACTTCGTTTATCTATATGTATAACTTGGCATGCGGAGAAATGCTTAAAGCGAATGACGAACAGAGTACACACTTATCAAGATGTTATATCTATATACACACACACATATATACACATGACCACAAACACACAGTATTATACTATGAAATACCTTAAACGAATAATTACAACCAAATATATATTATACATACATACTTACTAACGGTTTGCTCCTAAAACTGCTCAAATTCTCTTAACGAATTCTATTTATTGGTTGGGCCGGGATTTTTTGGCAAAGGTTTGTATTAAAGTAAGTACTATAGAATAATTGAGTGGAATATAACAATTTTTATATATAAATATTATAAAAATATTATATAATATTATAAAGATTTTCAAGAAGAGATTCGTTATATAAACTGAAAGTTTTGCCAAATAATTCGAGGTAAGTTGCTCCCATATATAGCAAAAACTTCAACTGAATTCCAAGACATATTCCAGAGAGTTGAACAAAAATTTGAAGCTTCAGATTAAGGCATACATATTGCCTAAAATTTAGTTAAACAATATAATATATGTAGTTTTAGAAGAAATTATATAAAGCATTATTTAAGTAGCAATAAATTTAGTTAACATCAGTTCAGTTCATTTATAATTCAAATAACACTTTAAAGAAGCTCCATACTTACTCTTAGCATATAATATCGCAATAAAAATAAAACGTTTTCCATTTCTATATTATGATACTATATATATTTTCTGTTTATTGTACATTGTGTTTTTGCATCTAAAGTTCAAAAATAAATATGCCTAGACTGTAGACACTCGTGCGACTGGCTCTTAACTAAATGCGCCTCTGAAAGCCGTGTAATATGTAATTATCCATAGGTGTATATACTATATAATATACTATAGCTAAGTCCATCATTTGCATATTGGGTAAATAAAATAAATAGTTTGCCTATGAATTGAATGTGCCTCTGCGCGTTAAATGGAATATGCAGCTAACAACTAATTTTAGAACTAACTTGAAATGTCGAATGCAACTGCTGTGCTAGTTAGTATGTATACTGTTGCTTGTTGCCGTCTAAGTAATTAACTCATGACCAGTACTTGGCCCCCTGGCCCTGGGCGGGCAGAGGATGATTGTAGGCAGCAGCAGCCGCCACATTGCCATGTGCCGCCGCTGCCGCATAGTCATTGAGCTGATGCTGTGCCACCGCATGATGTGCCGCCGCTGCATTGTAGTTGGCTGCCGCTGCCACTGCCGTCTGATTGAGATGGTAGGCGGCCTGGGACCAATTTTGGGGTGATTCCAGTTTGGCATAGTTATCGCTCAGGTGCAACGAGGGCGAGATCTTTGAGACGCTATCGGCGGTCAGCTTGGAGAAGTCGTCAATGCTCAGCTTGGAATAATCTGCAATTTTGAGGAGTAGCGTTTAGATTAAAGAACAGATTTTGTCTTATAAATAAGGAGGAGACTTGAAAGGTTAGATTAGACAGTTGGAAAGGCTACAGTCGAGTGTAATTGATGGCGATTTGGGTGAAGAGAATACAGCTTTTGGTGAGCTAAAATAAATCTAAATTAAAGTTGTTAAACTTTCTCAATTTCAAGACCTAAAAACTGATGGATCTGCAGGTTCTGTTTAAACGGATAAACTCTTCAGATCAAGAATTTATTTACTATATGAAGATTAGTAATATTTTAGTAGGTGGTCTAAAACGGAGAAAAGTAGAGATATATATTCGAAAGAACCTATGGACTGAAAGGGTGAATGAAAGGAACAAACAGGAGAAGTATACAGCACGATCAATTATGAATTTTGTAAGGATAGATGAAAGATTTATAAGAGATAAAGTGTAGAATGAAATATGTTAAAAATGTTTTTCAAAACAATAACAATTCAATTCTGAATGATTATGTAGTGCAAATAAAATATACACACTCTGACTTCCCCTTACCCCTGCCCTATATCTAGTGTACAAAATGGATTATCCCATATCTCCGGTGTTTATTATCCGATCGGACTGCAAATCGCACCAAACACTCTATGCAATTTAAGCAAAAGGGTAGCGGACTTAGAAGCAGCTAACCGTACCACTAACTAAGCGAAATGCTAAAAAATTAAGCATGTATTATACTCCACCCACCTTGATGATAGTAGTTCTGACTGCTAAAGTGTCCATGCTGCGCAAATCCACCGGGAAAACCATGCTGCGCCGCACTCTGCACCAGATCGTAGCCACCCATTTGGGAGTGATGATGAGCCGCCGCCGCAGCAGCCGCTGCACTATGTGAGCTGGGCGCATGCGCTGTGGTGTGATGATGATGCGAACTGTCGCCCATGCCGGGACCAGCAACACCAGCCACTCCACTCGCAGTGGTGCCAGCCGCTGGACTATAGCCAGCCATGGAACCCACACCGAGTGGACCAAAGCCAAGTGGTGCAGTTGCACCGCTAGCGGCGGCAACACTGATACCCACGCCGGCACCACTGCCATTCATTGGCGATAGCCCAGAGCTAGAGCCACCGGAATGTTTGCGCAGTCTGGCCCGACGATTGGAGAACCACACTTGGATTCTAGCCTCTGTCAGACTGGTGGTTTGGGCCAGCTCCTCCCGTGTGTACACATCCGGATACTGGGTGCGGGCGAAGGCGCGCTCTAGTGCCTCCAATTGCTCGGCGGTGAAGGTGGTGCGAGAGCGACGCTGCTTACGCTTCAATGGAATTCCTGGCTCCGATTCGGTGTCGCTAATATCCGAGTCGCGGCCTGTAACAGAGAGGGTGACAAGACGGGCTTGATTAAAATTATAAACGGCTCGGTAAGAAGTCATAAAATTGTTTACGCTACGCAAAAGACAAAGCAGTTACAATAGGGGGGCCACCGGAGTGGAGTGTGTGAGCGTGCGACCTACAGATCGATAGCATGTGAACGAGAGCAGCAGAAGCTGGAGTATGGAGTATAGAGGGAATGGGAGATGGGGAGATGGGAGTGTCGACGTTCACTGCGCGCCATTGCATATTAATTGAATCGTCAGGGAGCGCAACAAATCTGTCAAAAGCCACCGCCGAGCACCACATGACGATCACTCTCCCTCCACGTCCCCCTCCACCTCTGGCTGGGAAAAAGGGGCGTCGCTAGCTCGGCAGCTCGTAAAAGTCACCGCAGTGACAAGTGACACAATATATCAAATTACACAAGAAGATGATCGGCAAGTTGTCAGCGAGGCCATGGCGTATACTGCATGTAGTTACACTGGCAGAAACAACTAGTTACTTGTGGGGAGTGCGCCAATTAACTTCGGCATCTGTTTACGAAAGGCAAATGCCGACAGGGCTCGCCTCAAATCGGGCATGAAGCGCGGCGTGTGGCTGAACGTTTGGGGTATGCCGCATGCGGGGGCATGCCAAATTATTTAGAGAGCTCATTACATAATAAACTGACAGACCTCAAAGCATGGCGAGAGAGAGGGTTGGTTTCATTTTGCTTGGAATTATTCAACAAGATCACAAGATCATTTTTCAAAAGAGTTGCCACGTTGCCCCCTCCACTACACACACACACACACACACACACACACTATTACACTATGCTCTAGGTATTGTCCTAACGGCGGAAATGCTTTCTTTGATTTCCGCACCGCCTCTGATTAAATTGATCATCGTCCTTAAAGGCTATCAGAGGATCGTGCGAACGATCGTGTGTGGCGACGAATCGTTTTTATTTCCTTCCCCTTACACCTTGTCGTTGTGGTCAGTGTAATCTTTTCCGGTTTGTCCCTGGGTAGGAAATTATTAATTGATTTACGGGATTAGAGCAATTTGATAAGTATTTGTGCCTCAAATTTAGGAGCAACTCAAAGAAAGACGAACAGGAAGTGTGAGCAAGTCATTAGAGAGACTCTTCTGTGGTTAGTGAAGTTGAAGAGTTGTCGGAATGACAGTAGTAAAGTATGGGTTAAGTATGGTACAGTATAACAGTTGATACAGACGGTTAAGGATAAACATATGTATATCCCGAATGATTGCGAATATAATTTAATTAAAAAATATTAATAAAGAAGAGTCTTTTGCTGGTTTACAAAAATTATAATGGACACATAAAAAAGTCTCTAAAAAAATTTTTGTTAAAAAAACCTAACTGAACATATTTTGTATGCACATATACTTATTTCCTTGCACCTCAAATATAGTATAGTATGTATATTCATATGTACAATGAGTAAAAAAGTATACTTAATCATTAGGGATAACACTTGCATAGCAATTCAATTTCTTAACCTTAATTGTTGTAGTTTTAGCACTATGTGGAAATCCTTTCCCCCAAGTATATTCACTGCTGCTACACAACCGGTGAATATACTACTTCTGTCTTAGATATACTTCTTGTGTTTTGATCCTTCCTTACTACACACACATGTTCTCTAACATTTATAATCTATACAAATCTTATAATCGTATAATGAATGTAAGTCCTGCAAACGCCAAGCAATTCAACCCGCTAACCATTATAATTGGAGTTTAACAAATTCTTTCTTAAACCTTTTGACTGTTTTACTCTCTACCATACACACCTGTTCCCCAAAATACTTTTCTTATAATCAATGTAAATCCTGCAAATGGAATTTGCAATAAACTGCCATAACGTTAACTGACATAAAAGAGGAGCCACACCCCAAAAACAAAAGGCCTGGCTTGGAGAGTGAAAAGAAATACGCCAAGTGTCTGGAACGCCCACTGTTTAGTGGCTCCCAAATTCGTATCGAAACGAATCGAATTCGAAAATTCACATGAAGAAATACGAATGTGTGTGTGTTTGTGTGTGTGTGGATATGAAATATAAAATACAGAAGTCGACTATTAATCTTTCAACACACGCAACAATAAAACTTAATTATACGAAACGGGTTTTCAAAACAGATAAAACTGCAGAAGCCGTTCGAGTGAGAGACCACATAAATATGAGAAAAAAAGAAAAATCAATTAGTTTTTAAATGTTAAACAATTTATTAATTTGTTGTTACTCCGCCTGATGAAAAAAAAAACCAAAAAAATGAAAATGAAGCCAGCAGGCCTCTGGTGGTCCCCACAAAACAAAGACCACTTTTTGGCACCACTGTGGCACCACAGTGGCTACTGGTGGTGCTATGGCTATGGCTTTTAATGCTTCTTTCTCTTTGACTGGCCCCAGTGATAAATTGCTGCGGTTTTCGTAATCCGTCCGGGGGTATCGATCATTTTCAACGACGTTTCGAGCTGCATTTTCAAGCAGCAGGTAGTAAGTGGGGCAACTTGGGGCATGCCCCCCATGCCACATACTGTATTACTGATGGAAGGGGTCAGAGATCAATCGAGTGTGTCTATTATCTGTGCGTATCAGTGTGCACGTTATTGGTATAGAGTCCAAACAATAAACCCCCCGAAAATAATTCTTCAGTCATCAATCAACAAGAATCTGACACAATTTAAATTGCTCTGGCCCTGCAACGACTGCAATTGAAAATGAAGCACTAAAGATCTGTATAAATCTTATAAGTAAATGAATTTGAATTCGACCCCCCTCCTCCCCCTCTCTCTAGAGGACGTGAGACGTGGGCTACTGTCAGCTGTCAACCGGCAGACATGGAGACACGCGCGGTTCACGCGGTTCTGTCACCGGCAAAGATTTTTTGGGGTCTGACATATAACATCGGCTTACGGGGCGCTCAGGCTCAACTTCAGCCTCAGCTTCAACTTCGACTTGGACTTCGCTTATGTTTTAAGGCTTAAGATTCTTGTCAGCAAAAGGATTACAGGAGCATTAAAAAATATGCCACTTTTTATTTGGAAATTTTCAACAAGCGTTGAGTTGGAATTTGTATTCGCTTTTTTGTTTATTTTTAAATATTTTATTTCTATAATTCGGTTTTTGTATCTTTAATTGGTTGAACATTGTGACAAGACCTTGAATTTGAATTGGTTGACTGATCGATGTATAGAAATAGAGGTAAATATTTATTAATAATTTCAGAATTCTTTCGATAACATTTTTCGTATTTAAAACCATTTGATGAATAATATTGAGTATTAAATAATAGGATTTTATATACAGTAATGCTCCGTTTATTATTTATATATTTTACATATATAATATATTTATTATATATATAATTTTTAGTATTAAATAATACAATTTTATAAATAATAACGCTCAGTTTATTACAAATGTATTTTCATTACATATACTCTATTTGATATTATTATTATCAATATTTAATTATAGCATTTTATATATAGTAATGCTCAGTTTATTATACATATATTCCGGACTTTGATTTTCCGCCCAAGTTAAAGAAAATTCGATGTTGGAGAGCGTATAATTATATAACAAATATTTATTTAAATGCATCTACCGAATATATTAACTATAAAGTATACACAATTTATGCCATCAACGCCCTCGCATGAGATACAAATGAGGGGAAGCCATTCGGCTCTGTTCCCCCATTTAAACTAATTTACAAAATTGTTAACACAGACAGAAGGAGATTGAGAAGAGAACCAAAAATTAGTTATAATCATAATCCGGCGGCAAAAGAGCACCGATTGTAGGTAGTCACTCCAGTGCACAGACAAAATGCAGATGCAGATACAGATACTATACAGACACAGAATGCAGAATGAAATGAAACTAATTTAAATAACAATGCGCACAAACACTTGATCAAAACAAATCCCCAAGCAGATGAGCAGACATGCAGCGACAGCTACAGCTACAGATACAGATACAAAGATACTCGCACACACACAGATACAGTAGAGAGGAACTTGGGCTAAAGTGTGATAATACGTTAATAAAATATTTTGTAACTCATCAACACGAAATGAACAAGACGCAGCGGTGCATCGAGACACCGAGAAACCAAGAGGCAAGTCGAGCCCATTTGGCCCCTGGCATACAATGAGATCAAACGGAACGCATCAGGACACCCTGGAGGGCATTAAAGATGCCGCCAGAGATCGGTGCATTTGAAGTCGAAGCGCTGCTTTTGTTACGTTGACACTTTTTTCGGGCATGAACGATTTTAATGGGTTTTCGGGTCGAACAAATGAGCCACACCACAAGAATCAAACAGCCGACCATACATAGGGAGGGAGAATGAGCCAGAGAGCCAGAGCCAGAGAGCGACCATATGCATGATTGAGGGCAGACCATGAAGAGTGTGTGTTAGGGACCGCACGCACACATGCGCTGTAGAAGAGCAGGAGTAGGAGTAGGAGTAGGAGCAGGAGCAGGATATTTTTGCGCAATCACCAGAGCAGAGTCTACTCTATGCTCTCACACACAAGTCATTTGTCATGTGACACTGCAAGAATGCAATCGTTCCCTCTTTCCTATAGGTGAAGGTGTGAATCGTTGTGGAGAGAGTCTCATCAAGCGGCGACCGTTTGTCTTTTGCAGCCATTCTTTCTTCTCCTGCTCCTCCTCTCCTTCTTCTTTTTTTTTTGCAAATAATTGAACCTGTTTGTATTTGACTTAGCCATGTATCTGTATCTGTATCTTTGTATGTGTATCTGCAACTGCAGCCGCATTGTCTGCAAGTAAAATATTTAGTAAATATGCCCTAAACATATTTCCCACACGTCCTGCTGGCGGCATTTGCTTGATGCATTCAACCATTGTCCTTGGCGCGGCTTTTCATTTACACACTAATTGCCACAAGTGTTTCGGTGGGTTTTCCCTCTGCATAACCCAAATTTCCCTTGACTTTTCTTTTCGTGTCTGTCGGTGTTTTGGCATTTGATTTTTTGTTTGTGTTTCGTTTAGTTTTTTGTCTTCGAGTGGGCCTTGACCTGCCAGAGTTTTTTGGGCTATTATCACGCCGAAATAATACAAATCGCACGCGTATTTATCAGACAGAAGGTCTCCGATCTTACAGCTCAGACAGTTTGGCTATTGTCCCGATGAACGTACATACGTAGGCGTGCCCAGACATTTAGCGACAACTTTGGCTCCAGTAGAGTATGTGGCAAGTAGAGGCGTGATAATAGCATCGATCAAGCGGATTTATTCGCAGAAATGTTAGAAATGTTAGAGGGTATTATAAATTACTGCAATACACCCAGGAAAAAACTCACAACAACATTTTCTAACAATTACTCCTAAATCAAGAAAATCGGTTCTAACATTTAGGCAAGAATATTTGGGTTTCTATATCTATTATTGAATACATATTCTAAATATATATTTTATTAAGCTGACAGTTTAGAGGGTATTATAAATTACTTTAATACACCTAGGAAAAGACTCATATAAAAAAAAATACCCTACAAGAATATCGGCACGCATATTAGGCAAGAATGCTTCGCTTTCTATATCTATCCACATATCTATCTATGTACATTCTGAATAAATATATTTTATTAAAATGAAAACAATTTTTTGGAATTAAAACTGACAAGTTCTTTAAAGTGTACGAGTATAAGAGAATATAATATAATTCATGTCACGGTATTTCTTTGAGTGTAGAAATGAGCACATATTCCCCAAGTAAGCATAATAGCTTTGTTGGCCAAACTATTTTTAACTATTTCTAACTGCAAATTTTTGATACTTTTCCATTATTTCTGATACGCGACCGTTGAAAAATATTGAATAATATATATTAGTTTTGTTCGACAAGTCGTAATATAATGCAATTTTAATTGGTTTTTAGCTCAAACGTGTGTCGGCATCTATAAATAAGCAACTATCAATATCAATGCTCCTAATAACCTCTTTATTTTCTTATATCAATCGCTTTGATGAAGTTTTTTTTTATTTTTTGGGGCCCACGTTTGTCTCTCTATTATATTTGTCACCTCAAACTGTTGCAGCCCCTACACAAATTTCTTTTTGTATTCCATTTTTAAGTTATTATTTGATATTCCACATCTTTTCGTGGCTTTTCGTAAGATCAAAGCGAACCGCCGCTAAACACAGTCAGCGACAATGAGACCCGCAGCTGAGAGAGGCTCAGCCCAGGGTCCGAGGCCCTGGGAGCCAACGCAGCGCAGCAGTTGTATAAATTGTACAAAAATCAAAATCAAACCAAAATTATAAGTGAAATACGAGACGAAGAAATATATATTTAATAATGCATAATTTTTTCACTCTTTTCTTTGGTTTATTATTCGACTGTTGCAGGAGGAGCGGAGGAGTCTGGGGAGCCTGAACCCTACCGCACGCTGGCAGAGACCAGGCGTTGATTACAGGCAACGGACACCGACTCCAAGCTCCGACTCCGACTCACTGTGAATGTGTCTCTGTGTCTCTGTGAATGCTCTTCCGATTTCTGTTCTGATTGTGCTCTTCGGTGTACGGGTTCAAGCATAATGACGGTGCTGCCTCATTACGTTGGGTTAGGGTTACGCATAGGGTTTTCAACGGGCAACGGTTGATGGGAAGGCGTGTGCTTATTATACGCTTCGACAACATAATAATGGCTCTTGTGCCAAAGTTATATAAATTATATATAGTAATTGGTATTTGTACGATTTCAAATAGTTAAATGAGTTGAGCATACAGGTGCTGAGCGCTCTGATGAAAGCGATTAAAGGATGCGTTGAGCATATAATTTGGAGGTTTGGCTAGGGTGAAGTAGTAAAAGGGAGAACTTGAAGTGAATTCAAATACGGAAGGGTTCATTTCGTAATCATTTGAACTACGCTGCACTACCTTTATGTTGATGTATAATTTATATACATGAAGTTATCATATAGACCCTTCAATGAGTAGAGTACTTATTAGAACAGGAGATAAAAAATTCGCATTTAAAATTTCTTTTGGGACTTTTTTGCTCGGGATTAAAGATAAGTACTGCAAGTGTTATAACACTTTCAAAAGTACAATATTGATGTATAATTTTTTCTATTTTATTATATTTATTTAGTATATCTACACAGATAAAATTAGGTTGAAATGAACTCAATTTAAGACTTTGCAATCTTAAATAAAAATTCTTTAAATGGGAATGTTTATCTCAAAAGAAGTGTAAAGATTCTTAAAACAATATAAGATATGCAATGAATACAGTATTGCAATATCTTTGTCGGAAATGGTCATAAAAAGTCCACATGACGAATTCGTCTTTATTTATGTAAATTTTGCATAAAGTTATTATATATTTTTATTATTTTTTATTAGGTGTAAGATGTAGTTCTTACAATCCCTTTTTCAACATAATATTTTTATATTTTAGCCAACAAATATTTGTCTCCTTGCAACAAACACCTGACATCCCCTGCAGCCATTTGCCAGTTGGACTACATCCTTAAGGCGCATTCGCCTCGCAGCAGGAGGAAGAGAGCATGAATACTCAGCTCAAAGTAAAGCAGTTCAAGGTTAAAGAAGAGCCAGCACAACTACAAATACATAATCAATATTCATTGAGCACAAAGTATTGAGCAAAGGCTTTGCCGCAGTCCATTGATAAAATGCAATCTCAAGGTGACAAGGTGATGGTGCACCCACTGGGCCTTTGTTACGGCCAGGCGGCAATGTTGTGACAGTTATTGTAAATCGGCAAATATCAGAGGTCGTCGGCAATTGGCAAAAAATAAAGGACAAGAAAAGGGAATCAGTAAGGTAGTACTATAGGCAGAGTGAAGAAAATACATGTCTAATGATGCAACACAATTTTCAAGTCAATTTTCTGGCATCAAATCGTAGAGAATACATCGAAAGCCGAATGCCGATCGCTTTGACCCCCGCCGATCGTTTATCGAATGACTTTGCATATTTAGCAATGATTATTGGCCCCGTCCAAAGTTTGAGGCTTGAGTGAGTGAGTGACTCGAAGTAGGAGTCATAAATAGAATAGAATCCGAAAACAGAAAACCAAAGCAGAAGTCTCACGCAAGGCAGTAGAAAACCAGGTTATTAGCTGTCGAATCTGTATCTGGCGTATCTGGAATCTCTCGTGTACTTCGCTTTTTTCTCTGGTGATTCTCAGGTGTCATCATCTACACCTATTTGGTATCTGTTTTGGGCCAACAACAACAACTACAACAATAACAACGATCGTTATCGAACTGCCTATTGTAATATTTTGAGCGGCTTTGATTTAAGTTTAAGTCGCTCGTTCTAAGACGATCAAAGCCCAATTGCCGCCACTCACACACACACACACACACACATACACTCGCACGCACACACAGTTATCGAATTTTGTTGATTTGAGCAACAAATGATTTGAGAATGATTTTCCGAAATTACGCGCACATATCCAAATAAATGATCTGTAATTTTTGTAGCACGTTTTTTGATACTTTTGTTTACAATCACCCTCACCCCTTCCCTTGCCCTCGTATTGTATCTACACACTTACCGCCCAGTATGCCATGTATCGTATAGTCCTTACGTCCATCCTCGCTGCCGCGATCGTTCCCTCTGAGCAGACGACTGATCGATGATGTTGATGGTGGATCCGCAAAGCCCTCCTGTTGCCGAGAAAGTTGTGCATTAGTAAATGTATCTTGTAGTGTGTAGCTTGTATCTTGTATATGGTATCTTATCTAAATGAGCACTCGATAAATCGATCGCATACAAATCCAATTAAGATAAGCGCTGACCGCGTAAATATTTGTGCGCTACCGGGTTGACTGAGGTCTATAAATTAGATACGATGGATACTCAGGTCTGCTCTGGGATTTGGTCTTCAGCTGCAGTGGCAAACGGATTTGTGTTGCAATTGGAA
The DNA here is from genome assembly GCA_035045005.1 of Liodrosophila aerea. Taxonomy (NCBI): domain Eukaryota; kingdom Metazoa; phylum Arthropoda; class Insecta; order Diptera; family Drosophilidae; genus Liodrosophila; species Liodrosophila aerea. Next base: position 626,421 of record JAWNNL010000278.1, read on the forward strand.
CTGTGACACTAATTCCACACTAGCTGGGCAGCTGCCCACTTGGTGTGGTGTTTGGACAACCTTTACCTTTCTCTCCGCACTCTCTATCCCAATTCTCTCTCTCAGTGTTGTTGTAATCCAATTAGGCCAAGTGTCAGGCGAGTGCAAAGAGCCCTGAGAATTTCGTGCGTGTGTCACGTGTTAAATGCTGCGACATTTCACAGGTGTAAATCTTAATGGATTTTCAGTTAAGAATTTAAGCACGAATGAGTTGGAATTCTGCAGAGACAGACAAGGTGTCGCCTAATCCTTTGCGAAATATGATGCAGCCTGTACTTGAGAAATGCAATAGGGTGTAAGCATTTTATAGATGAAAAATAAAATGCTATTCTAGTGAATATCTTACATGAAACGAATATAGATACTAGCAGTTATATACTGATCTAAATAGGAATAGTCTTTTACAATTTGAAATATTCCATAAACTATTCTATAGAGACAGACATGGTCGCCTAAGCTTGAGAGGCAAACAAAAAATATGCACATATAATTATTTACTGTGAACTCAATTTTATGTATGTTTTGCTTATAAGCTTAATTAAAATTTTTAATTTTTATTTTTGATTTCTAATCTTAGATTATGCTTCATACATAACTCTATACTTGGAAAAATCAGAAAAATATTTTACACGTTTTAATTAGGGAAAAAGTTGATGCACATATAATTATTTGTATGAGGTAAAATGTACCCTTTACTTGACAAATGCCACATGGTGTAGCACTTGTAAGTGTTTAATAGATGAAAATATTTCATTAAAGAAAATGCTACTTTAGTTAATATTTTATATGAAACTATGATATAGACACTAGCTAAAAGTCTTATACAATTGAAACTATTCCATAAGTAAATATGTATATATATCAAATCGAGTATAGCTTAATTTCCTTCCTCATCTTAAAAGTCTTCTACAATTTGAACTAATTTATATAATAATTATAAATATATATATATATAAATTAAGTCAAGTACATCTGCTTTTCCTACCTCATCTCTTTTTCAATCTCATTTTAAACTCTCACCTACTGGCGCTCAGTTCCGTGTCCTATTCCAATAAATCCACTAAAAAACATGTTATCGAAATCAAATCAAAACTTAAACGATAAACACTCATAGCAATTTCTCACGCAATGCCAATGAAAACTGTCAGTTTTCATTAGACCAACATGTCGACTTCAGTCACAGACCCAATCCCAACTCCAACTCCAAACTCCAACTTCAACTCCAAATCTGAGCTAATCACAGCAGAGCGAAGCGCAACTGTATGACGCAGATGAGTTGAAGCTGAGATCTCGAAAAACTAAAGCTGAAGTTGAACGGAGTTGGAGTTGAACGTCAGTAACTCAACTGGAGTGGCATGTGCCGCAAACATTTTCATGATTAATAATCATAATAATAATGATTTTTTTTCTTTTTCTCTGTAAACAAAAGTGCCACAACTGGCACCTCATAGAGCCAGACCACAACCAGACGCCGCAGAAGAGAAAAAAAGCTGACATTTTGTCCAGTTTGTCTGGGAAGCACGTTACACATTGCCTCCTGTCTGGTTAGCTCTGTGTGTCTGGCGAGCTACTGGCTCTTATTTCTATTGAAAGTGTCATGGAAAATGACAACAACAACAACTGCAACCACAGCAACAGCAACAACAACAACAACAGGTAACTGAAATATGTTTTGATTTTCAGCTAGATTTTGTTGCTGTTATTTATGGCCAAGTGGCTTGTATCTAGTGGTGCGAGTGGTCAGTAAATGTGCTGCCTACCGGTTGCCAGTTGCTCCGCCAGTTGCCAGTTACCAGTTGGAATGTGTGACAGCTTATCTTGTAGGAACTGACAACTGGAACCCGTCCAGAGAGACGCCGTACCGTACCATTGCCCCCGACTGAGCGACACCTCACATTCATATTATTATTTCTCTCTTTTCGTTTATTTTTTTTAAATATTTTTTTACTTGATTTCTGGCTACACAAATTCAATTGAAATTTAATTAATTAGTTGACAGTTGGATTGACACTTGAGCGCGCTTTTTGTGATACACAGAAAGTATTTTTGAAAAATATTTGGGTTCTAACACGCATGAGTGACAGACAGGTGGGGATATGCCTATAGGTTCTTTGATTTCCTAGAAATTAGCAGTGCATCACAGTGTGAAAGATAGGTAGTGAACAGAGTAGAGATAATGCCTGATACGTCAGATATATGCACATGAGTTAATGACTAAAACAATTGATGAACTTCCTACTACCATAAATAGATAAAATATTCTACTATAATTAGACCCATAGAATCTTAATCATTCGTATAATTTATTGCAATTTGCAACTGATCAATCAGCACATATGCAAGTAACTTTTATGCTGTAAACTAACTGTTGAGCATTAATTAAACGCTATTGAGGCTATCATTAATACCAGTATAAAGACCACCTGAATCAATCACGAGTTGCGCAATAACAGCAGATGCAGCTGATGCTGATGCCTAACCACAAACTAGCGCAAGATCAGATACAGATTATGAAGAATCCCCATACGGTATGATGACCACGAGGATCACGAGCATAAGATACAGATACAGCCGTTGGCCGTATTCTAATTAAGCGTGAAGCGCACCTGGAGGCTCTTTTCACGCCTACTGCCGCCTGGCCATAAGCAGCGGAGTGTGCGGAGTGTTAGGGGAGAAGGAGTTGCAGATACAGATGCTTAGCCACAGATGCACAGATACTTTGGGAGCGTGTGTGCGATTTCTTGACTCGATCGCATTGATGGCCGCTCGCTCGCATTGGCATCGCCACATAAACTGTAACTAATTGCGGCTTCAAATAAAACAGAGCCAAACAGTATACTACAAGAGCCGCCACAGGCGAGCTGAAAGATGGATCTGTATGTACTTGAGAAGCTCAAATATATACATTATTAAATTTAATTTGTAAATATATATAAATATATTTTTTATACAATTTGAAGTATTTATTATTATTTTCATATATATTTATTAAATTTAATTTGTAAATTAATATGAATATTATTTTTTATTTATGTCTTATTTATTTATTATTATCTGCATATTTGTTTTGTTGATTTTAATTGAATCTATATATTTTTCATTCTATTTTATTGAAGTTAATTTTATTTCCCTTCATATCAGTTCATTTTGTTTTTTATAAATTTTCTTATATTTATTTTATTTTACTTCACTTAATTATTTTTTATTGTATTTCATTTCACATCATTTTTATTTTATGCATTTTGACTCAATATATTTAATTCAATCTATTTTATATTATTATATTTTATTATCAATTTTATTTTATGCATTTTGATTCAATCTATTAAATTTTATTATATTTTATTTTATTCTATTTTATTTTATTCTATTTTATTTTATTCTATTTTATTTTATTCTATTTTCTTTTAAATTATTACTTTTATTTTACTTTATGTTCTTTAATTTTATTTTATTTTCCAATTTCTATGCTAATTACGCCAATGTTTATTTGTTTCGACATTGGCAGCCTTTTTGCTGTTTATTTATGGGATTCGAAACGTGACTTGAATTTGCATTAGCTTCGTTTCATATGTATACCGCTCTGAACGTAAATAATATGCACTGAGAAAAGTATAAATGTAATTTGGGAAACACTTTGATGAACATGTTAAATATTAGGCAAGATGTTTGTATTAAGTATAATTAATATTTAAAAACATTTGTCACTATTAGTTGAAAAACTCTAAAGTCGACTGCTCCCCCAGTTTCTCACTGTGTAATTTATAAACAGAAGGGAGTGTACAATGGTTTGTGAAGCGTTTTGATGAACATGTTAAATATTAAGCAAGATTTTCCACTAATATCTCAAAAGCTCTAGAGTGGACTGCTCCCTCAGTTTCTCACAGTGTAATTTACAAACAGAAGGGCGTACAACATGTTAAATATTAAGCAAGATGTTTCACTAATATCTCAAAAGCTCTTAAGTCCACTACTCCCCCCATTTCTCACTGTGTAATTTACAAACAGAAGGGAGTATCCAAAAGGCTGAACATGTTGCGGCTTGTGGCTGCATGTCTTAACATGCGTGGCAAACCGGAAGTTTGACAGCGTTTGCCAAAGGGCAAACTGCACAAGGAGAAAACACAAATAAAAATCAACATATTGCACTGCAGTTGCACCTTGTGAACCTGAAGGATGGCACACAGACAAAACAGATAAAGACAGACGTTGGCGTTTATAGTTGTTACTGTTATGCTTTAATCGATTTCTTAACGGTTTGGGTGGTATTGCGAAAATTTGTCGTCGCAATCGGCATATGCAAAAAGAAGAAGAAGAAAGGCCAAAAGATGTCGCCGGCAACGTGCCATAAACAAAGCCAGCGGGCGGGCCGATCTCGGACTCGATATTAACCTGGACCCGAGTATTGCCACGTGACTTTTCGGAAAACGGAAGTGAGCCGATGTGTGTCTGTGTGTGTGTTTGTGTGTGTATTTGCCGCTCTGAATGGACATAATGCCCATGTGCGGTTTGAGCTGCTACTGGGCGGAACTGTTAAATCCTTATCCTATTTATTCTGTCACATTTTATGGCTTCCTGTGCAGGTGCTCGGTCCGATAAAGTACTAGACCGTACAACCACCCACTGTTCACTCACCTTGATCAGTTTCTCGCGTATCTCCCAACTGAATATGCCAGGATTCTCCTTACGCAGCTCATCAATGCGTCCCTCAATCTCCGGCGATGTCACCTTGGGCTTCGAGCCACCAATCACACCTGGCCGTATAGAGCCCGTCTCCTGGTAGCGATTCAGTATTTTGGATACACATCCATGCGAAACTCGCAGTTGTCGCGATATCACACATGGCCGCACTCCACTGGCCGCCATTTCCACAATTTTCAGGCGTATGTGATTGGGCAAGGGGCGACCATTGATGAAGACGCCGCCGAGCTGATTGACTCGTCCTTGACCTGGTAAAATTTATAAGAAACGGTTTTGTTTTATGTAACAAAATTTGTTTAGCAAATTATTAAAAAAAAACTGAACAAAAGAATGTGAATAATTAAAATAAAATCGTCCAAATTAAATTGGCATAAATATATAAATATAAATATATATATATAAATATAAATAAATAATGTCTTAAATATTTAAAATATTTTATTAATAAAGCCAAAAATATAAATAAAATAAAATATATTTACTGAACTGTTTCAAGGCTTTAAATTTTATTTGAATAAAATTAATCAGGAATATAATGAGGCTCGAATTAAAATTACCGGAAAATAAACGATACGTTTAAATAAAAAAAATATTAATGATAATAAACAAAAGAAATCAAATCTAATTAAATAAAATTTAGGCTTTGAAATGAAGAATACGAATATTTTAAATTAAAATAATAATAATTATAATACATATTAAAAATATTATTATTTTATTTTGTATAAAGAATGAAAATAACAAAACAGATCTTAAATACAAAGCTATATAGAAAGGAAAATATAATAAAACGAATTATAAAAAATTTAATGATAGATATTATGTGTATCTGATAATGCAATAGGATAAAAGTTACACAAATAAAAAATGTAAATAAAACTAAAACGGATGCATACCCTGCCGAACACTACAATTGTGTAAAACATTCATATATTGTAATATATTAATTTAAATATAAGTCAGCTAAAATAACAACATAATAATACCACTGACTATGGGGACTGACTATTTCTGTATCTGAGTGTTTAAATGCAACAACGTTCATAAGGATTTTAATTGGAATGTTTAAGTAAATATGAATGTTGTGGCAAATTAAAAAGGATATGCAATGGGTATCTATGGTTAAAATTTAACATATTGACAGCTTTTACCTTGAAAAGGATAACCGGCAAATAGAGGTCGCAATGAGTTGGCGCTGGACATATCCATTTTGTGTAGCTTATGAACTAAGTTTGCAAGTTAAGAGCTTAAGTTAGGAGTGGACCACAAGTCAACGGCTTTAGTGGGTCAATATGCATGGGATTTTAATGCACACAGAGACACACTCACACACACGCGAGCACTGACACACACGCCACGCATGCACAATTCACGTGCTGGCCAAAAGCTAATAGTAATCCATTTGAGCCTCGCCGATAACAGTAACTGTTAACTTGGCACTAACTTTTCTATCAAATTGCAAGCAACGGGCGGCGAATGGGATTTCCGTCGGAAGGAAATCGTGGCGCGCGAGATTATTGGAAACGCGACAAGCCCGGGAAGTGTGGTGTGAACGCTTGTTGGAATCGCGACGCCGCATGCAACGATCAAACAGCACGAGACTTGCAAAGCAACTAAAGCAAAGCATAAATTAACGAAGGCCGGCCCGGTACGGCGACGAATGCGCCCGACAATGAGATCGCGGCTATAAAACTGGTTTCCCCCACCAACAATAACAATACGAGTACAATCACACACACACACAGACGCAGGCAGCGCAGAGAGCAGTCGCAGCTTTCGCGTCCGCCCTATTGTGACGCTGCCTGGCGCCAGGCAATATGGCAACGATCAAAAAACTTGCCAGCAAGCGAGACTGAGAGAGAGCTGCTGCGGGAGACTGAGAGAGAGTGAGCGAGTGTGAGTGAGTCAGGCATGTGCTCTCGCTCTGGCTTTAATCGATTCGCATACAGACACGCCTCTGAGCTGACTGCGCACGCTGATTGGCCGAGCGCTTGGGGAGGTTCGCGCTGCAGTGCTTTGATATCAACAACAACAACAACAAGGCGAATAATTCTCTCTTTCCCTTTCCCCTTCACCCATCGACATCAGCAGCGATCTTTCTGCAGCTGTCACAAGTCCTGTCATGGCTGCCCTGTGCACTCGGTTGTTGCTTTTGTCCTGTTGTGTGACACTTTTGTGTGCGAGTGTGTGTGTGTGTGTGCTATAAATGTATGACTTTTGCCGCTGGCGGCCAATTAAAGCGTGAAGGCTGCCGTCGGCTGCAGTGGCTGGCGTTTGGCCAGGGGATGGGGGGCAAATGGCACAGGATAGCACAGAGCTGTTGTTAACTCTGTACGCATTGCATTATCAATCGTTCCGCTTGGCATTTTAGCACCCACGGTCGTGTGTGTGAGTGTTTATGCCACTTTTTCTACACCCTGCCAACATAGCTAATGGGGTGTATTAGTTGTGAGTAAATGAGTTGACAAGGAATAGCATATTATTCTGCTTATTACAGGGTAACTTCAGGTCGTCTACTACCTCATACCTTTGCAAATTTTTCTGGCTTGTCGCTAAGTTGGGTTAGGTCCTAGACATTGCGTATTTTCCCGCTTTGTTGTTTGTCATCATCAAGTTTTATGGGGGTTTCAGTTTCTTTGGCTTGTTTGGCTTATCCTGCCACACACACACAATGGAAGTTCATGCCTATTTATGAAGGCAACGTCCTGTTTGCGCAGACATCATTTAGTCAAGAGAGAGATTCTGTTTATCTAACCCCACTGTGCAGGGCGTTTGTTGTTGCCATTTCGTTAGCAGATAAGTTGGTATATGAGTTATGATTGTAATACATTTTGATAACGCTTACTGTTGAGGTGCAAAACGAAAGTTACCTAACTGATAATTATGTATTACTTTAAACTTTAAGCTGAAAGATTTAACACTGCGATAGTAGTGTAAACCAACGGTGGGCACAAAATTCTAACCCTTTTGTTTTGCTTTTGATATTTTGCGGGTAGAGCAGAGTCTGCTCCCAGAGCATTGTGATGTCCACCGCTCTTGTAAACTAAAGTAACTAGTGAGAAGAATAAAATATTGTAAATGCTTGGATAAATCTAATACTGTTTATAGAATATATTATGCACATTATACATATCGTTGCCTTCGTCTTTGTTAAGTGAAAATATGTAGCGGTTTCTTCCTGACTTCTTCAACTTTCATATCGTTATCTTTAATTCCATTTTATAGAAGTTTATACACCAACCTACTATATACTATAATATACTGTATATGTGTATATATTTGTAAATATTGTCATATATACATATATATACTTTATATACATATACATATCATTCGCCTTTACCTTTGTCAAGTGAAAATATGAATTTGTTTCTTCCTGAAATCTTCAAATTTCATATCGTTATATTTAATCCCATTTTACAGAATTTTATACACCACTCTACTGTATACTATAGAATATATTATCAAACTTATCAAAATATTTCATATCGTTATTTTTAATCCCACTTTACAGAACAAAACTATGTACATATGTATATACACCACCCTCCTATGAGTTTTTCTTTTTATCCATCACATATGTATGTACATACATATGTCAGTTTAGCCAAAGTTCAGAATTCACAACCCTCAGCTGGCAACCGAACGCACTTACCCGATATACAAACATAAAAATCTATCAACAGACATTAATTGCAGTCGATTTCGATATAGCACATAGAGAGAAAGGAGAAGAGCAATAGAGAGAGTGAGTCACACCTGGTGCTCGTTTTTGAAAAATTGTTAAAATTGTAAAACCAAAAACCCGAACAAAAGCGCAAAAGGCAGCGAAAGGACATCATCTACTACTATAAAGAATTAAGCGTGAAGTTTACGCATATTAAGGATACGCACATGCCGCCTGCATCTGGCCAGAGGAAACGAAAACCGAAAACCAAATAGGAATCAGCCCTGCAAAATGGCCGGCCGTCTATGCTGTGCATGTGTGTGTGTGTGTGTGTGTATCTGTGTGTGTGTGGCAGCAGGCCAAATGCAAATTGTGCTCTATTTAAAAACTGAAAATTGTAATGAAATTTCAGCATTAAATTGAATTGAGCGGAATTGAGCCAGGCAGCCTGTAAAAATACCCACACACAATTCTTGTAGAGGTCCTTTACAGATCCTGTACATGCTCTCAGCGCTAATCAGCATAAAATTCGTCGCAAATGAAGCGTTGTGCAATGTTCAAGTACTCGTAGTCGTAGTCGATGCACTCGCATGCCTCATCTGCATTGTGTCTGAAATGCCAATGCAAATGAGCCAAAGGACATGGGTCCTGTCCTGTCCATTAATTGTGCTACATTGCTGCCTCTGACAGCGCAACCATAAAGTGGCAGACCAAACCACAAAACTTAGACACGATAAACATGACAAATTTTCTAATTTGCGTATTGACAGTTTTCAATTATTGGAATTCCTCAAGCGTGGCTCTACTCCTCCTGTTAGTCCTACTCCCCACCTCCCTGCATATTGGCGACCTTTGAGAGAAGAGAGTAGTGGGAGAGGTCGTAAAAATATTTTATGTTTTGTTGTGTTGTGTTGTCCTTTCACAACGGAAGTTCCTTTTGCGCTTGTGGGCGTTTTTTAAATTCAATTTTCTTCCTTTACTTACTAAGGGTATGCAATATAATTAGGAAATTGCCCTTGGATCATAATGATTGTAAAGTTGAAAGGGAAGTACAATTGAATGCCATAATTTGACTAGCATAACAAGGAAGGAAACAAGAAAATTAGTGCTTTATTCGAGTGAAGTTTAAGTGTTATGCAGTTAGAATTCAATAAAGTCTTATCTAAGATTTTTCAAGCAGATCTTTAAAATTTTATATCAAATATTTACCATTTTATGCCTTCATCTACAGCTGAAATGTGAATATATTTTTAGACCCTGTATTTTTAAAAAGTTCAAAAGGGTATATTAAGTTTGTGAAAACGACATTTGTGTGTAACAGGCAGAAGGATCCATGGCAGACTCCACAAAGTATATATATTTTTGATCAGAACGACGAGCTGATATAGCCCTGTCTGTCTGTCCGTCAGTCTCTAGGAACACCTAGATCGCAAACTATAAGACCTAAAGACTTAATTCTATTTGTTAGGTTCGTTAATTGCAGCTCAAGTTTATGTCTAATCCTTGATATGTCATTCCCCTCCCCCTCAAATTCGTAAAAATTCTGAGCATGTACAGTTTTAGAGCCATTGTCTTCCTTGCGATTGGCAGCCCAATCGGATAATAAACACCGGAGATATTGGTTAATCAATTTTATGCACTAGGTATTTGGCAGGGCACAAAGCACAGTACAGGTTCTTTACAGGATTTTTTCAAATTTATGAATTCTCTGAAAATGCAAAGAAATAGAATTTTTCTCTTTAAGTATTGGCACCCTCTCTTCCGTTGAATTTCATATCAAACCCCTTTTACTAACCGTAAAGGATTCCTATTTATAATGGAGTTCCACTAAATGATCCATCAAAGTGTCCGTTAGACAAACTGTCAACAAAAACTATTCGTACGAGTACTCACGGGTATTCAGTAGTATTCAAATTTCAATCGTCAGCCAGTAGCTGACCAAAACAAACAAGAAGATTTCGTGGGATAACTTGGGAAATAAAATACTCTTGGCAATAACATCAAATATTGAACAATCCCAAGGTGAGCCACATGACGGATGGCCAGTTGGCATCTGAGCCAGAAACAAGTGAAAATTAGGCAAACACACACACGCACACACACACACACATACGCAGGACAATTGACAAGCAGTTTTCACTCCTTCATGGTAAATTTTCGAGGCAAACACAAAACGTTCTCTGAGGTCCTGCAGTCTGGCAGTCCCGCAGGACTTGGCATGAGGCAAATGCCAACAGATGTGCTGCTGCAGGGACAACAACGGTAGCACAGCAAGTGGCAAGTACATCCTTGGCTACTCCTTACACATACGGTAGTCATAAACAAACTCAAACACAATACACACCATAGTCAGAGACTGGGAGAGGGGTAGAGTACATTCTAGGAAGACACACTGACACTTTGGGCACGTCTTAAACACTCCAGTTCCAGTTCCAGTTACAACATATGATTTTATGATACTGCTCGTTTTTTTGAATGAATCCGTACTCAAAGTTTTACAGCCTGCCATGATGATCTCTATAGTATAGTATCTTGACTTGACGACAAAATTTACAGCCTCTAGTAAATCAAGTGCGTGTAAAATATATCGGAGCATGTGCTCCATTTCATTTGAAATACTTTCAACTTAATTTTTAGCACTTCCATTCACATCAAATTCTACAGTGTTCTTTTTTATACATTTATTGATTTCTGCATTTCATTTATAGCACACTAATTGGGAGGCTTTGTATGCCCCATATTAAGTGGAAACTGTCCCAACAAATGTGTTAAACGTTTTTTTCACACATTTTCACTGCATTCTTTTTATTCTGAAAATTTCAACTAGTAACATTATTGAGAGTTTATTGAAAGAGAATTTCAAAGGTTCTTTTGAGCTTTTGTTAAATCAAACTATGCTGTATATAGTGAGAAAATGGCAAAGGAGATCTAACAATTCTTATCCTATTTTTCATGGAAGACAGTTAAATTTAACTGTTTGTGATTGGATTTGCATAATTCTTGCTAGATCTTTCGTTTAATTAAGTGTATAACTTTTTAATTTATTCCTTTTATTTATTGTATTTTTGTTTAGTTGCAAATCAGTAGATCTTTTTCCTAACTATAATTCATATGATTTTTAATTTATCCTAAAACCATTTCAGAAAATTCATATAGCTTTGAGAATTAACTTATGGTATCTCCTACGGAACAATTTCAGACGGTAGAAGAAGCAATATTGTATAAAGTTAATGTACTAGTAGTATTTCTAAATAAAGATATTTAGACAATCAGTGATAGTACATTTAAGTCTTAATAAGAACTCACAAATGGTAACTATTATGGTGTATTACTTTACATTACAGATCACGTGGAATCTGCAGTTATATTGAATATTGAGTGTATTTGCTTAAGAACTTGTGCATTATAATAAATTACTTTACATTTATAGTTCATGACGAAACTTAAGAAATATTTAAGTAGAGTAGAGTAAAGATATTCAATTAAATTCAAATCATCTACAAATTCATTTACTTAATTTTTATTTATGAAAATACATTTCATAACTTAAAGCTGATAATGCCCTCCTCAAGCATGAGCAGATGCCTCAAGCGCCTAGGGATAGGGATACAGCATATGCAAATTTAGCCATCCTCTGTCCGAGGGAAGTGTTTTATTATTTTAAAGACGGGAAAAATAATTTCAATTTCATTTGTCATTTCGTTACGTTTGCTTTGGCAACGCCAAGAGGGGGATAGGGGGCTCGCCTATGCTGTGTGGCAACATAAAACTAAAAAACATTTAACTGACTTTGATGGATCCGCCAGAGCAAAAAGGTGCGACTTGTGTGAGTGTTAAGCGTTTCGCTTAAATGAAGTACCAAAAACTCAATTTATTTGCAATTAAATTGTGCAAAATCTGCATGGCATTTAAGCTGCGAGTTTTTTGTTTTTTAGTCGAAAAAAAAAAATAAAGAGAAATACTTTGAACCCGTCAACACTTGCTGCCAGTTGCAGTTGAGTTGAGTTGAGTTACCAAGCTCCCAGCTGTCCAGTGTTTTGCTTAGCCCACTTACAGGCAAGTGCGTTAGCGGCTTTAGCTTTTGATCTCGAGTCCGCTCGCACGCACCAATAGCCGCTCTCTTTTGGTTTCCCCGTTTCCCCCCGCCCCTCTTTGCCACACGTAGAGTTGAAGCTTTGCTGCAAATCCATCTCATTTCAACGTATTGCATTGCATCTCATTTGAAAGTGGCAAGGCGCTCGACCTGGCCAAGCCGACTGTCTGTCTGTCTGGCTATATGTCATTGTAACATAAAAGTTCAATTTTAATTGCCGCGCTTGACGTGCTCAAGGTATTTGGCTTGGCATTTTTACGATCACTTTGGCAAATGTGCGCTTCAAAGCCATTTCAGCTCCAGCTCCAGCTCCAACTCCAGCCACAGCTCCAGCTCCAGCTGTGATCTGGCTTCAGCTACAACTGCAGCTCTTTGCCTGCGTTTTTTGTCGGTCACTTTGTCCAGTCACTATGCCAGCCCACTGCAGCCCTTTTTCTCCCCCTCCTCTCTATCTCTGTGTGTGTGTGTCAAGTCGTTAAAAACCTCAGCGTTCCCTTCAGTTTCTTGTTTCTTCTTTTCTCTTTGAAGCATGGATTTTACATATGTTCATTTGTTTATACGACTGCCAGCCCTGGGCAGAGGGCAGAGAGCAGAGGGTGGGCCCTGTTGCAGATTGGCACTCAACTTAAGCGATTGCAAATCCGTAACTCATTCGACTTCTTTTTAAATACGCGCAAACAAATTTTAATATTTCTCTTGCCCCCGGGAGAGTGTGGAGCGGCATAGAGAGAGAGAGCTGGGGCTCGGGCAACCTTCACTGAAATTGCCGAATTGCATTGTCTGCCACACATTTTCCCACACACACACGCACACACTCACGCACACACGCAGCGCAACTCTCTTGGGACGGGGCGGGGCAGTGGAGGCAGTTTAACTAAGCTGTTCGATGATATTGCCAAACGCTGCAACACTGAGCGAAAAAATGTTGTAATGCCTTTTAAATGAGCAGAAAAAATCAGAATGTGGTGAAAGGTTAAGACTAAGAGGTGTTTTTGTATTACACTAATAAGAGTCATTTGTCAATTCTTAAAGTAAATATATAAATAAAATATACATAATATATTTTATTTATTTCTAGTATATTTTAGACATTATGTTCATCAATATGAGATATAAATAAAAGTAAATTCATAAATTTAATGTACATAATACATATAATTTATTTCTAGATTATTTTAAATATAAAACTTATCAATATGAGCTTCCCATCTGAAGGTGTAATAATATGTGAATAAATAAAAGTAAAAATGTAAATAAAATAAATGAAATACATTACATTAATATGTATATAATTTATGACTATTTTATTTTAGATATTATGTTAATCAATATAGTATACAAACAAAGGTTAATATTTAAATAAAATATACAAAAAATATGTAATTTATTTCTAGTTTATTTTAGACATTATGTTAATCAATATGGTATACAAATGCAAGTAAATATACAAATAAAATATACATAATACACATACTTTATTTCTGATCTATTCTAGATGTCAATTATTAGCTTGATTTTCGCACAGTGTCTGACATATATCTTCGCATCAATAACATAAATTTGAAACTCAGCGAAGGGCAACTCCTCGCGGCATTTGCTTTGTGCAAGCAGCTGACATATGCAACCCCCCGTCCCTCTGCCACTCTGGTTAACTGGCTGACTGGAGTCTGGAGTAGACTGTATGTCGTCTCCCACATGGTGAGTTGCTTCAGTGGGTACTCTGGGTTGTGAGCAATTTGTTGGCCACAATACGGAATTGTTTAGCATTTCAGTACCGAGTATTCCAGAGTGAAGTTTTGCGACTGGGGGGCTGTTCAATATAATTTATTTAATGGCTGGCAGCAGGCACAGAGGAGAGCCTATGCAACCGTAGGACTCTCGGGCAGTGCGTCATCAATGTCAGCGTGTTGAGTAATTTGCTAAACACTCAGTCGCCCCAACACACACACACACACACACGTACACACATATTGCTGAGAGGGTGGCTGCCGTCAGGCCCCTTTCGGCATGCAGATTTATGATGACGGTCGGCTCTGTTGCATTTCTTTTGTGGCTTCATATCACACTGGCCATAAACATGTTTTAAATGCGTTTTTAAACAGCGCATTTTAAATCAAAGATCTGTGGGCACCGACCCGAAATCGCCAACGAATGACCCCCAGCTCTCGCCCACTGTTCGACTGTCAATTTCCGGTGAAAATTGGCAGTGGAATAACTAAATTAACGCGAGTATCTGCAGAGGCTTTCTAATTGCAGGCACTGGGCGTGGCAGGCGTAAAAAGGAGCAGCAGCAACAGGTGACAACACAGAGTCTAACAAACCATTAACACTCGAACCGCAGAGCGTAAACTGTCAGTTATACAAATAGATACACACAGTCAATAGAAAGATACATAGAGGACTGACTACCTGTTGGGCAAAACCATGTGGTAGGTCCTCCTGTCTGTTGTCACAATGCTGAGCACATTTTTGTCGCCTGATTAGAGTCCATTACAAATCGTAAGTGTTACGCTAGAGACCTCCAGGCGAAGTCCAAGTCAAGGTCCGTCTGAGCAGGTGGTCCATCTCTCTTTTTGTCCCTATAATATACTTGTCAAACTGTGTCAATGATCGATTTGCTATGCCAACTTAGTCAACTTCTGTAGATGCAGATGCGAATGTACCTAGAGGTCCTGCTCTGCTGCGTTGCCAATCGCTTTAGCAGCGCTTTTTAGCCTAAACATACACAAACACAGATGCATAACCAAAAACAGTTACGCATATGCGTAGACTCGGTCGTTGAATTCGTAGTAGGCGTTGCCACAAATTACCAAAATTTAGGCGAAAAGGTGTTGCCAAATTATACTAATTAAATTAGTCATCTTCAGCCACTTAGCTTGGGCTACCGTTGTGCATCTTTAAGATACAAATTTGCATGCCATCAACATATACAGTATAATATTGAGATATGTTAATTGCTCAATTTTCTTTAGCTAATAGCAAATTGATTCGGAACGCCCACTAAAGCATAACAAATTAATTGAATACCAAACAGTAGCGGATATTTTTATAGAAATTTTTATCACTTTATTTTATGTTGATTTGAAAGATGTATTTTTTATTTTTCATGGCATATTTACCCATGGCTTATTTGCTACAAACTGTTGCGCACTACTTTAGTAGATTGATCAGTATTTGTATTGTAATTTTTTATAAACTTGAAAATAGTTGTAAAAGCATATATTTAGTTTTTTTAATAATTTAGTTTTAGCTTGAATATTAGTATGTTAAATATTTGTACATACCTATTTTTATTATTTTTATGAAAGCCTTTTAATTCATTTTGGAAGTGTTTTATTCCTTAATTTTACATTTAATTTCCTTAATAGTTTAGCTCAAAATATATTATTAAATAACTAAGTATATTTTTTAAATAATTATACATAATTATTTTTATGTATTTTTATGTAAGCATTTGAATGAAATTTTATTAAATTATTCTTTTATTTTTAGTAGAAAATGTACCTTATTTTCCATATTTAAATATTTATAGTTTTTTATCTATTTTTGTTTACGCATTTTAATGAAATTTTATTAGATTAAGTATTTATTTTTAAAAGGAAATATTCCATATTTTTCATACTTAAAAAATTAGGTTTTTATTTTGAATAGAAAATGTTCCTTATTTTCTATATTTAAATTAGTTTAATTTTTTGCTAGCATTTTAATGAAATTTTATTAGTTTTTGTTTTTATTTTTAATAGAAAATGCTTCATATTTTCTACAAGTATTATGGGTTATTATTCAACAATTTTCTCCAACTTACAATTTTCCTGGAAGTGCAGCGGCAACTTCAATCATTGGAAATTCGTTGCAATCGCCTTAAAGACGATCAACGATTCTAAGAAAAATAACATCAATTAAATGCGAAAATGGCGCAGCAAATCAAAGACACAATCGTACAAATCAAAATCGAATTAAATCAACTAAAAGATAACATGTAGCTTAATTATTCACAGTCTGTGCTCAGTTGAAGAAGAGTTCAACAAAAAATGATGGTCGACAATGGAAAAGAAAAGCCGTTTTTATTTTTTGGGGAAAAGTCTGCACGGCACGAGTCCAACAGCAGCAGTAGGCTTAACGGCAACTTGTGGCTTGTGACCACAATTATAACTGCAATATGAAAACTATTGAGAAATTGATATATTGTTCACTAAAGTCTCTCAGCTTTGACATGTGCCGACTCGCTTGGCGTTTCCACCTGAGAGCATAATTGAAAATCACGCTGGGGGAAAAATCAACAAAAATGGAAATTGTAGCCAATCGATTTTGGAGTAGTGAAAAAATAAAAAACAACTCGCATATAGTATAGAGGGAAATGCTTTAATTAGTATTAGAATCAATTCATTTGGAGCTGGAAGTCTGGCAAATGGCAGCCATGTAACCTTTCGATAATTATTTATTTTTCCATTTTCACATGGCATTTTCTGGCGATAATTTTCAAGAACGGTGGCTGGCCTCTCAATGCAGAACTAAAATGCATTACGAAAATCCATTTACTATGGAAAATAAATCAAACGGGAAAGCGACAGAGGAGCACAGTTGGAAAAGCAAAGCATTCGGTGTTAGTGCTAACCAAAAGTGAAAAACTGCTTCGAATGTGAGTATTTATTCTTATTATTTATGTGGCTATAGTTTGTGGTTGTGTGTCTGTGTATCTGTGTACTCCCTCAGCTAAGCTGCTGCTTTGCATCATCATCAGCTTCAGTTTCAGCTACAGCATGAAAGGATTGATTGCGTTTCGTGATTATTTGGTTTATGTCTGTCTGTCTGTCTGTCCGCCCGTCTGTCGGGGATGACTGTGTAACCACACTGACTGAACATGCTAATATTTCAATGTCAAATTAGTTGTAATCAAAATGTGATAAATATGTAAAATATTTATGTGAGATATTTTTGGAATTTATGTTGGCATGCATAATTGAGCATCTTATCGATATGATGCACAGATCGACGTAAATAGTATATTATTTATTAGAGTGCATTAGGCAAAGCATAGAGTCTATGTGGAATAATGCAGATAAAATATTTAAAAAAAATTAAAAAATTAGTTTAAAAACATAGAAAAAATATAAAATATGTATAGTAGTATATTTGTATGTATATATTCATATACTAGTACCTTGCAAGGGGTAGTTGTTGAAGCTACTTTGATTAATATATTAATAAGATAAGCTTTAGTTAAAGATGCTAAAGTCAACTTGAGTAGGACTCGATAATAAGTAGTTTGCTTGACTATTTTTATTAAACAGCTTTTGCAAATAAATAAAATATATTCAACATAAAGAAAGGCATATCCTTACTAATATACCTACCTATATCCATTACATATTTCCTATAATACATATATCCTACACCCGTAAGGCTACAGACTGTCTGTCTGCTTTAAAACAGAAATACCTATCAAGTCCGTTGCCAGTTGAGTTGGCGTAGTTTAGTAGCTGCTGGGTTATTAGTGAGATTAGCAGGATGTCGACAAATCAATCTGGGGCTGATTGATTAGATCTGGGCGTCGGCAATCCTTTCATGAGTTAATACTGAACGCAATCGCTATAATTATAATCATTGACATAGCACCTAGCCAGCCATGCCTATGCTTAGGTGCAGGTGTTAAACGAATTTTATGGCTTGACGCCACGAGTGCAAGAAATAACAAAAAGTACAAGAACAACAGCTCAAAGCAATTGGCGCATGGCGGAGTGTTCGATGTTAGCCGCAGGCTCAAAGGAGTTTGCCACGCCCCTGCCATCAGGCTGTGTGTGTGAGTGGAGTGTTAATCAAGGATCAGCGATACGTATCATGCACAGAATTAGCAGGAAAACGTTAAACGTAGGCGCTACGTTTAATGCCTCGGGCAATTAGGAGTGTTGATCATCATCTCTTTTCAAAAGAATCCGCCACATTTCAGCGCAAAACCCATAGTGAGCTGAACTCCTTTCCAAAATGTTTTTATTTACGATGAGCTGGCCAACATCATCGATGCGGGCTGTTAGAATTCACACTTCAACGCCACCGACACCACCACCACCGGAGGCAGAAAGGCAATGGCAATGGCAAAGGCAGCGGCGTGTGTGTCCTACTTTGTCCATTTGCCGACAAAGCGCCGCAGCAGCAGCAGCAGGAGAAGTGGAAGAGTAGAGGAAGAAAAACCACAGATCATGCACATAATGGCATTCTTTGTCTTTGAGAGTTTTCTTTTATTGGAGTTATCCTTTTTGGCCTGCTCCTTTTGCCGCATCACGACATGGTCCACCCGCTATGTGATTGGCCTGAATCTTTTGCTCCTGCAATTAGTTAAGTTTTGGAGATCTGGCAACCTTTGTGGGCGTTATCGGATCACACGTTATTAATACGTTTTTAACCGTTCAGAAGGAGTGATATATTTGTACATATTACTCTTCTCACCTCTCAGACTGGGCCAAGAGAAGATCCTCTGGGCCAAGTAGCCGCTACAATTAATCATCTTGCCCAGCTCTCCGCTCTCTCTCTCTCTCCACGATATTGCGGCCCTCTTTGTGGCAACATTTGCTGTGTAAACAGTTGCGGTTGAGTTTTAATTTAGTTTTCTTGTTTCTGTTTTCTGGGCCCCAACAGCTGTTGGGCTTTCTGTTTAAGCTGACATATGGGCGTTAGTGGTAATATTTCAGTGGAGTTTATTGGGAACATACATTGGGTATCATTAGTGTTGCATTTTGAGGAAATATCTTTTTAATGATGCCGTTTATATTGGTATTGGTGTGGCCTATAATACAGTGCATACATCTAAAGTTATGCATTTATTGTACACGGAGAGAAAAAATCAAGAATATCGTACTTGAAACACTGCTTATCAATCTTTATATCTCACTAAGAAAGGTAATAGTGAAACCGAGACGACATCACTTAAATCAAGTTTAGCATAAAATTCTTAAATTGAGTTAATTTCAACTTAATTTTAGAACGCCATTTTTCCCTCTGTGTATAGTATCAACTACGTAGCTATTCATTAAGTGCTTAAATTTTATTAAGACTCTTTAAGCACTTGGCTAAACTCTCCTTAGTCCATTTAACTACTTTCGCCTCGCAGCTGCAGCACTCGAAAGTTAAGAACAAGTGCAGATAAAAAAGTAAAGTAAAGTGCAAAAAGAAGAACGATAAAAATGAAATTCCTGTGCTGTCTACAAGCCATCACTCAAGTTGATTCCTTTTAAGCCGCATGCCTCGTTTGCAAATGAATTTCCAAAACTTGAACTAGCTACTAGATACACTCCATTGTCTGCTGGCAGTTGGGTGAATACATTTTCCGACTGTCTGTCTGTCTGTTGCCACAAGTTAAAAAGTAGCAGTATGAAATATGTAACAAGTTAAAGCCAAGTTAAAGTGCCCTATAAATGCCAATGTCTAACATGCTATATATTTATTTATTTCCGTCAAATAATATAAATTGAAAAGCGCGCACATGAGGCCACCAGCATAGTGCCAGAGAGTGTGTGTATGTGTGTGTCGGGGGAGGTGGGGCAATGAAAGTGTAAATATTAATAGGCGGCAGTCGACAAAGGCCGCAAGACTTGAAACCGGCAACAGACAAAAGAGGGGCCTGAACGCCGAGCACTTGCCATTCGAAAGTTCAATAGCTGCAGATACAGATACAGATAGGCATATATAGGCAACAGATACAAGCTACAGATACAGATACAGCTGAAGCTAAAGCTAAAGCGAACGAACAGTAGCAGTTTGGGTTGTCATAAGTTTTGAGCGATTGCCCCGCAGCGTTGCCACACACACAGCGTGGCGGCTGCTGGCCAAACAATAGCAGCACAATTATTGCCAAATGGCACACATACACACACATATGTACACCCACGCTATCTCACAGATACACACAACTGACGGAACACGTACAGAAGAGATATGGGCTACTTGACAATTGCCTGAATAGCAGCAGCAGTGGCAGCAGCCACAACTTACAGACAATTGTTGCTGTTATTGCTGTTGTCATGTTGGCCTTGGTAACTGCGCTTTTCGCTCTACGCTTTTCGCTAGCCACAGCAGTCGCATAATTTCCATGCGCGCACACGCGGCGTATGCGCAACGTGGACCAAAAAGTTCTTTGATTTCGACCGACCGACCCGACCCGTCTACCCTCTTTGCCTCTCTCCACACTCTTCTCGCCACAAATTAAGCAAAAGTCATGCACTAGGAAATTAACTCAACTTTTTTGTTGTAACATTTGTTTTTTGCTCGTGCGAAAATCTTTTAGCCCGCCTTCCCAGAGACATCCATAGAGAGATACTTAACTAGAGGCCATCTTTTTCTCATGAATATTCATTTGTGGCTCGCCATTTGTGGCCCTTGCTTAATTAACTAAGGCAATTGTTGTGTAGTTACATTTGGTTACACTAATTAAATGGTAAAGCAAAGCGCAACGCGTTGCCACAGTAAGGAAGGAGGCAAACCATTAGCAGTGTCCAAACAGTGGACACTTTACTCCCTTTGCTATTAATATAGACGATTCCATAACTGTTTCTAATCCGCTTTCCACTTGCCATACGCCCTTGGTCAGTATACACTTGCCAACGCCTGAGTGCTGGTTAAGTCCCCTACCATTTAGCCCAGGTTATTTGCATACATATTTTTAGCTCCAAGGCAAAAGAATGCTGCAAAAAAATGTGAAACTTTCCATGTATCTACGCCTGACATTGATGCTGCTTTTATTGTTATTTTTGTAACGTGTCTGGCTTAGTAACCTCTGGCTCAGCACATCATACTATTTATGCATTCCAATGCGAAAAAATGTGTAGGAAAATCGGAGAAAAAAAATACATGGCAAAGGTGTTCCGTTATTTTTTTTCGACTTTAATGCAATGTGCAAAATATCTGTGATGCTTTGAAGCTTAAGAAGCATTAGAGGGAAGGTTATTGGGAATTTTTCTATACAATAGTTATTGAAATAAAAATTTTGCTGCATATACATATTTAGTTTTATTTTATTTTTAATAAATTTTTATAATGTTACTAAAGGCATTTCAAAGGAAATATTTGCTTTGATAAAAATATATAGCTACTTAAACCTGGAATTTCACTAAAATTTGCCCAAAGAACATACATACATCTAAACCAAGCCGGAAATATAAGAAATACTCTACAGCTGAGTGGGAAAATCTCAAGAATTTATTCATATAAAAAAGTGCTAGTCATGCAGTTAAATTCGCATAACTTCAAATCAAGCGCAAATGCGAGTTAATATAAATAATAATAATGGAGTGCCTAGAGTTCCACTTAGAATCAGTTAGAAGTCAACTCTCTGAGGCTGCGCGAACGAATGGGGCGGCGCCTACGCTCAAATTGCAGCCATGCTATGCCTACTCATTGGCTCTCTTTTGGCGCAGCTGCGCAGGCCGCTCTAACCACAAGCACACACGCATACATGCTTATGCATACGAGAGTGCTGAGCGCTGAGAGCAGAGAGGCAGCTAACAGAGCAACGGAGCAGCTGCACTGCTCTGGTACATGGCACAGCAGGCGATCGCTGTGTGCAGTCGTCTATTGCCAGCTCACTCGCGCTGGCCGCCCTCAATGCGTGGGTTATGCGTGTTTGTTGTTGTTGATTCTTACGGACGACGAAAGAAAAATAAAGAAAAAACGAAACTCGTTTTGCTGTCTGTTGGTGTTGTTGTTGGTTCTCATGCAGCGCTGCTGTCGTCTGAGAATCTCACAAATTCGTTTTAGTCTCGGCTGCTGACCGTTTCAAAATCAGTTTCGAGCTGTCAAGCAAACGAGCAGCATCTGCAGTAGCGTTGCGCATGCGCATTAAATAAGAAGAAGAATAAGAAAAGACTAAACAGAGTGTGTATAAGAACTGAGTAACATTACTTTGGATAAATATACAAGCAAAAGAAGTGCCAGTGTTGTGTACGTGCATTAAAAGCAAAACTAACGGAAAATCAATAACTATAAATAAACAAAATATACTATGGCAGTATCGGCACTCAATATGACACCCTATTTCGCTGGATATCCCTTTCAAGGTAAGCATAACAGAAGAGACGACGAACAACGACGCTCTATTACCAATTACCACAATTACGAGTACAAAACGTTCAGACTAGCATCGTATATATGTATGTATGTCTGTATCTGGTAGATAGTGGAGAAAAGTGCCTGATCATCATACAGCATCATAATCATGAAGTCTCCGCTTTCGCCGGCTATGAAAACGAGAGATCATTACCAGTCCGCTCGTCGCTCTTGTGTTCGGCAATCATGATCAGCTTTTTGACTTATTGATTGTGATCACAACTTGCAGGCAGAGCACAACACACAACACAACACAACACACAACACAACACACAGCAACATTCCAGACTTTGCAGACTTTTTGGCGTCTTTTGGTCCCTTACAGTCTGGGGTCTTACAGTCTTATATGGGCAGCGGCTCTGCTGCTTTGATCTTGGCTTTAGCGTCTGCTGCTACGGGGTCTTGTGTATCACGTAGCAGCAACGTCAGCGCCCCAAAACAACAACAACAACAATAACAACTGAGCTGGGGGTTTTTGGGGCCGGCCTTTTATGCTTGCTACGTACTGATATTAGCTTGGCACAGCTGGATGTCTGTCGATCGGTCTGTCTGTCTGTCGGTCTGTCTGTCCATCAGTCCGTCTGTCTCTCGTTGTTTCTTTTTGTCTGGCTTATGGATTATTAGTTTGATTTGATTGCATGGGCCACAGCACATGCTCTGCTCTGCCCAGCTGCACGCTGATCGAGCATTTTCCAAGACTTAATTTTCAGTTTTTCTTTATCAGCAGCAAGAGCAACAGTAACATGTTCTGCTTCTTCTTCTTGCCCACGCAAATTGGCAATTTGCGCTTTGTTTAGGTTTTCACAATAGACAAATGGCCAATGAGCGTTTTGAGATACTCAAAAAAAAATATCCCAAAAAAAAAACAATAGATTGTGCGAACTGATGCATAATTGGCTTACTTACTGCCGCTCAATCGAGCAGCAGAAGAAAAGTTAATTGAGCCCACACACACAGCAAGGATTCAGAAGGATCTACATTCTATATAGATCAGTAGCATTGTATTGCCTTTTGTATAATCTCACATAGAGTACATGTAAATATCACAAGGATCTTTTGTATAACCTCAAGTACTTCATTTAAATATAAGAATTTCTTTCGAGGATCACTTGAACTAATCTCTACTTTTCCTTATTTCTTTTGTGTGTTTATTTCCAGGACAGGGACGCGTCAATCAACTTGGCGGCGTCTTTATCAACGGTCGTCCACTGCCCAATCACATACGTCGCCAGATTGTGGAAATGGCCGCCGCTGGTGTGCGTCCTTGCGTCATCTCCAGGCAGCTGCGCGTCTCCCATGGCTGCGTCTCCAAGATACTGAATCGCTTCCAGGAGACGGGTTCCATACGTCCCGGTGTGATTGGTGGCAGCAAGCCTCGTGTGGCCACACCTGACATTGAGGCTAGGATCGAGGAGTTGAAGCAGACACAGCCGGGCATCTTCAGCTGGGAGATACGCGCCAAACTGATTGAGGCGGGAGTCTGTGACAAGCAGAATGCTCCATCGGTCAGCTCCATTTCACGTCTGCTGCGCACCACCTCTGGCTCTGGCTCGGGCACAGGTACTGGTTCCCACAGCATTGATGGCATCCTGGGCGCTGGCTCGGCCTCCGCTGGCAGCGAGGATGAGAGTGAGGATGACACTGAGCCCAGTGTGCAGTTGAAGCGTAAGCAGCGTCGCTCTCGCACCACCTTCTCCAATGATCAGATTGATGCACTGGAGCGCATCTTTGCACGCACGCAATACCCGGATGTCTATACGCGTGAGGAGCTGGCCCAGAGCACTGGCCTAACCGAGGCGCGTGTGCAGGTCTGGTTCTCCAATCGTCGGGCACGTCTGCGCAAGCAGCTCAACACACAGCAGGTGCCCAGCTTTGGTACTGGATCAGTATCCAGCTCATACGGTTCCACAGCGGCAACTGCCACCAACATGGGCATGGGTCTCTACAGCACACAGTCCTGGCCAACAACAACTGCTGCTGCTGCCTATGAGCCAGCACAGGTCAGTGGCTATGGCGGATCAGTGGCCTCCATGTCACCAGCCAGCAGCAGTGGCAGCAGCAGCTCAGCTGCCCATAGTCCAGTGCAGCCACAAGCACAGGCGGCAGCCACAAGTCATGGTAACTTCATGAACTCCACTTATGGCATGAGCACCAGCAGCGCTGGTTACTCCAACTCTGCCAGCTATGCCATGCCCACTCCAGCTGCCAGCTCGGCAGAGCAGTTGCGCTCACAGTTTGCCACAGCTGCGGCATCTGGTTCACATCATCATCCGTCGTCCTGGGATAGCTACAACTTTGCCGGCTCCTTCTTCCCCAGCAGCAGTGGCAATCACATGGGCAGCTATCATCAGGCAGGAGAACAGCAGAAGAGCTCCGTCATGCCAGCTGCAACGGCTTATCCATACTTTGGCTTCTAGAAGTTCCCACTCCAATCCACGCCACTCCACTCCCACTCCCGCTCCCAGTTTTAAATTAGTTACACTTCTAGTATAAGCTCCACTTATATCTATATGCTATTGTGCCTCTTTATTATGAGAAGACTGTTTGTAATAAGTTTGAAGTTGAAATTTATGCTTAAGACCTTGTTCTAGTACTTAGCATCTAATCAAAATAAATAAATTCAATTAATTCCAACTGCATTACTAGTTTCGCTTTTAATATTAATATTTATTGTGACAAATGGCAAGGAATGTCTAAGAGATTTCTATGATTTATGCCATCCAGTATAGCGACTAATTTTAATAACTTTATCTATTTCGATTGCCATACCAACAAGATATTTATACACTGTGAATATCCATTTCATTTTCCAGGCTGCCGCACCCACTACAAAACTAGTTTGCATTATGATATATCGATTGAATTTCCCTAAGTAAATTTATAGATCAAGTTGCACCGTGGAGTTGATCATGGAACTCGTTTCATTCGCTTACTTGGACTTGCACTTCTTGAGCATAATATAATACGTATACTAACTAAACTAACTGCAGGTTCCACAAGTACATAAATTTAATTATTAGTTCCGGAATCTAAATCGATTATTTCCAGATTTAATTTATCTTTGTTTTCAATACAAATCAGTTTCATTAGCATTAATAATGAGTTACATGCTTGTCGAATAGCACAGAGAACAGGAATTTATCAGCTTAAATACACTGAGGAGAAGGAATTATTTATGTATTTACTTATTGTTAATAATAATAGCAAAGAAATCAGGAATTTATCAGCTTAAATTCCTCAAGGAAATAAGTATATGTGCATACATACATACACTAAGGAGAAGGAATTATTCATTTCTTTTCTTATATATTTATTTATTTATTTAATGTCTGCTATATCCACTGAGTCGACTGAGTACATTAATTGAAATTAAATTTAAATTAATGAGAATTAATAATAATAACAAACAAAGAATTGCAATTTATTTTTGCCTTTTCTATTTTAAAAGGAAATAAGTATATGTGCATTCATACACTGTGGAGAAGAAATTATTTATTTATTTATTTATTTTTAATTGTATCTTGGAATTAAAAAGGAATTACAGACTATAAGAGTTACAAAAACCAAACATTATAATTTATATTTTACATTTTTAATTTTTGTAAATTATCAAGAATTTACTATGGTATTATTATTATTATTACTTGTGCAGTTGGCTTCTTCTTATTTTTATTAAGAAAATTTTATATAATTCAAACTTTAACTAGATAGGTTAGGTAGCTTGGAAGGGACCAACAGCTAATATTTTATTTAAATTTATATTAAAATTAACTCATGAACTATAACTTTAACATTTAAAACTTCTTTTTAGGTCTCCCTTTTTCTAGTTTTATAGGGGAATATTTAGAAAATTTTAATTATATTCTTATCCGATTCAAGCAACGTCAGATAGGTCTAACAGAGTTCAAGTTGACGTCTGAGAGACTCCTATTAACAACTTAACAAGTGAAACGCCTATCTCTTACAACATTTGTGGTATCACGACAATAACCTCTAATACAATAAGTTCATACTCAATTAAACTAAGGACATTGCAAATAATAGCACAAAAAGTGACAAACCTGGGACCACACACACACACACACACAAAGAGAGAGGAATGTGTGTTCATGCCGAAGGATCCACAAACAGGTTCAAGCCCAAGCAGCTAATCCCTCAAAATCGCAGTGTAGATTGTCCCCTAAACTGACATTCTAACAATAGAGACGAGATGTAGCAAAAGGACCCCAGAGATGCGTGTGTGTTCCCATTTGACTGGATCACAACAAGGCCCGAGGCCATGTCCAGTGCAAGACCGAACTCATGAGCTGACAATTAAACAATTAGAGACAATGGGGAACACGCACAGCATTGCAATAATACGAAAATAATTTACCAAATTTCTCTGAGTGTGAGACAACGCTTAGAGCAACTAAATAGAGCAATTGTGTAAAGGACATGGGCAAAATATGAGTCAGACCACCACGATTCTCGCTTTCAAGATGCCGACAATTGTGGGCTTGCCAACAAGATGAGAGAGAACAGAGCTGAGATGCCGACGATGACACTGGGCGAACGAAGGAGTGGACAAAACCATTGACAAAATGCGGGAGGGTCCTGGTATCTGTGCTAGTTGCTCATCTTATATCTTGGGTGGCTTTAGGTAGCGTAGGACCCTCTCTCTATGGCGGTACCCTCAATTATGTGTGCACAGCGGGCGTCGCACTTACCACCTAGACAGCATACACACATCTCTCTGGTTCTCTCTAGTTCTCTTCTCGTCATTCTCTCTTGGATCTGCAGTTAAATGAAAACATCAATTAGCTCATATCGCCAAGAGCGGGTCCTGGGTCCTGGGCATGTCCTGGCGACGACGACAGGTTCGGCAGGTCCTTTACAAGGGTGATAATGTGTGTCAACTGTGACAATCATAATGGATCGCCTCGGAGTCGACTTCCTATGGTGTTTAGTACCCTCTTCGCCGCTTGTGGAGTACCTCTTACAGTAGCTATCCCTTATCCTGTGGGCCCACCAACTTGGATATTTTTATACAAATTTAATTTGTGACCCAAGTGTCTCTTCCTCTCGGCATCTTCTTCTACTATTTGCCTTTTGCTTTTTGTTTTCTGCGGCTCTTTGAACCAACTGAACTGTTGAAAGGCCCTACAGATCCGCTCCGTTTGAGCGATCGTTCGATCTCCATGATTTATGCGTTTTTGATAGCCACACTGGGAACTGGGAACTACGAGCTAAGCACTGTTCACCGAGTGGAACTCAGTAGCATGCGAATTTGTTTGCTTCTTCTTTATTATTTTGGCCAACTTCCTGTGTGGCCCGAACCGCGTATGGCATCTCTCGTTGCCCAGTAGCTGGCGGCAATATGTAGACGCTTTGTCTCCTATTGCCAACTTTTGATTGATGATCCATTTACCACTCTCTGCTTTTTGCTGTGCTGTGATGAACGAGCCAATGAGCTGCTTTGTATTGGCATTCTTTTTTATTTATGTGTGTAGCGTTTATAATGCGAATTGTGGTCGGGTTGAAATACGAGTAGAAATAAAAATAATCTCATATATATACATACATATGTATGTGGGAACCATACCTCACTTTAGCATGGCAGACTGATCTTTGATCAGCCGATAACTCATTTGCTAGAAAGGCTGAAAACTATAATAATTCATAATAATAATAATTTCATTTGCTTCGATTTTTAATCGCTGTAGTAAGGAAAGAAGGAGGTGTGTCAGAATCCACTAACTGCTGTAAAAAAGCTTCCAATGATATCCTTCATCTATGCTATGATTTTCAGTTCAATCGGATAATAAATACCGTATATATTTGATAATCAGTTTGCTATACTTGGTAAGAGGGGGGAGTAAATCACCGTATGCTGACGCTCAGTGTGTAGGCGTGTGTTGTTAACATGTGTGAGCGTATGTACAAGGTACTCGACACCTAAGCTTAAGCAATGTACTATCTCTCACTGTCAACTGCGCCCGACTGTAGCCTTTCCGATTATGTTCTACCTCTTTCTCAGTCTCTTTGTCACCCAGTTCTCTATGCCATTTAGTAATTCTTACTTCGCACTCCTACTCCACATCACTGTTCTAACAAGAGGCCAGCCTACACCTGCTACACACAACCCGCTCTCCGCTCTCTCTCAATTCCTTGCCCTCTCTCGAGGCTCGTCCCTTATCAAATTGCATGTGGCTAATCAAAAATGCAACCGTTAATTGCCACTGAACTTAAGAAACTAAATAAACATGTATCAGGCCAATATGACAGCCACAGACAATTTACAAGTGAAGCTGATGAAGCCGATGAGGCTGATGAAATTTTCCGCTAATTTTTCACGTACTCATTCGCTCATTTGGAAACACACGCCAAAAGTGAATTAAACAAAAACAAAAAAGAAGAAGAGAAGAAAACAAAAACGCACACAAATAATAAATTCATCATATATTCATTAACAATTATTTACGTATATTAAAAGACAACAACAACAGCAACAAGGAGAATTGAATTGGGCAAGTGAAGCAGGCAATGGGATGCAAGTATATCCACACTTGGGTGCAGCGTTGAGCGTTGATAAAATATCAAGACCAATCTGATAAGGAACGCTTTAAATTCCGTTACGTAACGCAAATTTAGAGCGTAGCAATTTGTGTTGTGTGTGTGTATGTGTGTGTATGTGTGTGTGAGTATATACAGTTCACACCATGTTTATGTTTTCGGTTTTCTGTTTTCTTTTTTTCTTTTTTCGGGGTGTCTGCCGCCTGTCTGTCTCTCTGTCTGCTTCCTCTTTAGTCCGCAAAATTAGCCACCGGCGATTTACGCATGACTTTTGATCGATTCGCGTTGAAAATTTGATAAGCCTGATGTTTGAGTTAGCTCATGTAAGTAGTATCTGTTTTTTAATAAGGCCAGCAGCGATATTGTCCCTCTATATATGGGCGGGAGCAAGTGGAGACAAGTAGGATAAAGCAGTGGGTTCTGCTGAGGCAGGTGCAAGTCTTAGTGTAAATGATTGAAGTGGATTGTTAGCGTAGAATTTAGAATTCACTTGGAGCTGCAGAAATTCATTTAGACTATATACATACCTATCCATATATTCATCTATGTAGTCTAAGGTAATTTATTTATTATTTTTAGGGAAATATGTATCTCTGAATAGATGCTTAGAATCATAAATTTAAATTAATAAATCACAAATTAAATTATTTAAATATATCTAAGCCAATATCTGTTTAAATATATATACATACATAGAGATATGTATTTAAATCATAATTTAATAACTTTTATTATCAATTTAATATATGCAAAACCCCTGCATATATATTTCTAGCTGCCTGTCTATATATGATTCTATCAATCTTTATATATCTATCAATCTATTCACTTCTCTATCTATCTATATACCCATAAATCTATCAATTAAATTAGCCATCTATTCTACATTAATATAAAACATTCTTTGCGGCTATCTATCTATACAAAAAGGTATGTAGCTCCAGTTATGTGTGTATCTTGTCCCCTCTGTTTAAAGTTAACAAACATAGTCAACATATTCGAGTAAAATTTGAATAAAAATAGTTCAGTTACAGAGTTATTATAATTTGGAGCATGCAATGTCTTTATAAAGACTTCTGTACATTGGGACAGAGGGGCAATGGAGGACAGCGAGAGAGATGAGTGCCCGAGGTGTTTGGTGGTACCAGAGAGTCTGGATGGAATCTGGCTGCAATGCGATGACGTAGTTGCAACCGAACCAACATTATAATTCAATAAGAAGCCCCAAAGAGAAAAAAGGGGAGCAGCAGAAGGCTGCAGAAATAAGCAGAAGGAACAACTTTATAATGTTTGCAGCTGGTCAAGAATTCGACAAGAGAGTCAGCAGCCAGCAGCCAGCTTGTCTGCAAGTCAACATTGTTGTAGTTGCTGTTGCTGTTGCTGTTGTTGGGGCCAATTGTAGAAATGATCAAAGTGGCAACATGTAATTTCAACACTGATGGTGGCACAGCCGTCGGCAACTTGCTTTGAGCCGCAATCACTCGGCGAGTTTAAGCGAGCGTTAAAACTGAGCGAAGAGTTGGGAGTATAGCTGTAGCTTTGTTATGGTTTTTCCTTTATTTTTTATTGTAGGGAAAAATGTGATTAGGTTGAGATGTTTTATTGCCATAAGATGTCGATGCTGCCTGCGATTATATATCGTATTTATTGAAAGGCAGATCGTTGATGAAATTGCTTGATCAGGTTGCACAAATTGAATGTTATTTTGCAAAATGCGCACACGTAGCCACAAGCCGTGCAATATGCGATTGCAGCGGATAAAAAACAGACAGCAGAGAGACACACTGAGAGTTCTTGTAGAGTGGAACTGGACTTGAACCTCAGCTCCTCTGCATTTGGCATAGCGCGCGAAGATTCTTTGATCATTTTACGCTTATTTGACGGTCACACTCACAGTTACACTCACACACACACACACTCGCACACACTCGCACACTCTCATACACTGACACTCGCTGATCTTTAGCATATTTTACGCTCAACTTGTGATCAAACCGTATCTTTGCTGTCGTACCTGCTCCATGCTGCTCAAAGCTCTTCGACTCCAACTTCACCTAGGATTATGACTCATGGGCCATTCGCCTGTACCATCCATCAGGGTAACTAGCCTCTGTGATATATTTGCATATTGCTTGGGAAAGTCGTACCTCAGCTCTAGCTTATTGTCTCTCCTTGCCTTGGCTTATATTTTATTTCATTTTTTTTCTGTTTTTTTTTTTTTTTTGTTTTTCTGTTATTGTTATTTGTGATTTTGTTCGTTTGCCAGTTAAATTTGTGTGATTTTTGCTTTGCTCTCTCTCAGCTTTTGTGGCTTCTTCTTTGATCTTTTGCCGCCAACTGACATTGTAATTGTAAGTATTGTAACTCCGAGTATATAGTACTGAGTACTGAGTACTGCCTGCGCTTTGTTGACTGCGGAGTATCTGCGCTCTGAGCTCCACTTTGATTGGAGCTCACGGCGCAGCGGCCCTTTGTGATTATGCCAATTGTTTACAATTTATTTTATTTAAACATTTCTACAATTAAGCTATTAATATAAAAGCTTGAAGATGTCTATATAAAACACTGTAATTTTTATAATTTTTATAATTTTTGTAATTTTTTTAAACTATTTTTAGACTCTATAACATGGCATAAATAAAAGGGGATTATTTATTATAAAAAATGTAAAAAAAAATATAGTTAAAATTAAGATTATATTTGAACTGATGGTACAAATGTTCCTTTTTAATTTTGCATATTTAAAGAGCTAACTTATATTATTTTCAGAGCCAACAAAAATGGCTGTTATCATTTGTACTACACGAACTCACCCTCACTATTGAAATTATTGTCAAAAAAAAAGTGAGACAATGACAATAGACTTTCTTATATAGGAAAAATCTGCAATCTAGAATATGTATAGTGCTGTGAACGATGGGAAAAACAAGTTTCCACGAGTTCTATACAAACAGTCCAATCATTTAAATGAATTATATGGCACGCCATTGAAAGCAATGCCGCGGAGTGAGAACTGACAGGCAGTAGGCAGGATGAAGTTGAGGGACCAAACTGCCAACTGAAATCTGGAAGCCGGGAAACTGGGAACTGGGAAGCAGGAACAGCAACACCACCACCACCACCATCAGCACTATAGAGCTGTGATATAGTCGAATGTCGATGCCAATGTCGACGTTGATAGGCGAGAAAATTAGCGTGAAGCGTGCAGAAATCATGGCTGCAAAAAAAGAAAAAAGGAAAAGGTTCACTGGGATACAGGGCTGAAACTTTTGTAGCATTCGATAGTTTTCCATTATTTTTCAACATATCCAAAGTGAAACATTTTTGACACATTATTCGACTCTCTCTCTGTGCAGCTGGCCCTTGGCCTGGTAGCTGGCCTGGCATAGGCTTAGGGTAGTCCTCGCCGCGTGTCAAGGGGGCGAAGTAATGCAGCTTGCTTAGCGCGAAGATGGATTATTTTTACGCTTATTTCGATGTGCTCGGTGGATGTTTGCTTTGGGCACTTATAAACGCATGGTGTGACCGAGGTTGCTACTACTATACTACTACCAAGAAGAAGAAGAATAGCACCCATGAGGGTTGGATTTTGGCAGCCATATTGGAACGTAATAACTGTATGACTTTTAAGCTATAGCTGAAGGTAATGCGATATGGGCAGCCATTGCGATATAGCTAATAAGATTTGCCTGATGAGTTTGTATGATGATGTATTCATGTATTCTATTCTATATTGATGAAATTGTATCAGCTCAAATGGGTGAAATATATACAAAGCGATATGTGTTTAAATATATATGTGTAGAGATATAGATAAATTGTTTTATCTATGTATGTTTCTAACAAGCTTTATATATCTTTCAATCTAACCACTTCTCTATCTATATATTAATCCATCTCCCTATTTCATCAGCTTGAATTGGATGAAACTCGATTCTGTACTTGCAACGATTATAATAGAATCCCAAAGATATACTGCACAGTAAGTCGTCAATTGCCTCACAATTTGCCACACTCTATAAGCATTTCGATTAACACACAGGTCTGCCGGAAATATTAACCAAATTCCAAACTGATTACACAGATATTTTTGCAGGTCGTCAGATCAACTTGTTAATAGATCTAGCTAAGGTTAATCCGCCATGACCAAGTGAAATTCGCTGCGCCTCGTAGGGAGGCGACAGGATGACAGGATGCCAGGATGCTTGGTTATTTTCCCGAAATTTCTGTAACTAGATTTACTATCTAAGATTGCGTACTGACTCTGCTTAAGCTGTAAATCCAATAAAGCCAATAAATATTGCCAAAACTGTAGCGTGCTCAGCGCATTGTGAGTGCGGGTATGACAGGATCAGAGACGAAAGGCAAAAAAAGGTGCAAGAAATTGTGTCAGTGTCATTGTGTATGGAGTTCTCGCTCTCTGACTCTTTGGCACAACATGACATGACTTTTCGGGCCATGTAGGCGTTTACTTGACTTAGCTGCAAATCCAAATTGAATCGGCTCATGTGGGTCACTGTGGACTGTGGCCAAAATCGGATCAGTGTCTGCTGCTCGCAGTTGCCTTGATGAGTTCATCTTAGCTCTTGAACTTGAACGTTTTTAAATGTTCGACTACTGACTACTTCTCTGTGCCTGAGTACCTGTTCGTCCTGTTCGTAAGCGTAACAAGTGCACAAGGATAATCCGCTGCACGCGCAACTCACAAGAGCTGTAAGGACGCTCACACGCTTAGACAAATAAATAAATAAATTGTAATCTGCTGCTGCTGCTGCTTGCTTTCTTTTTATACAAATCAATATGCAGCCACGCCCATTTTGCTCGTTTTTGGCCAAGTATACAACTTGGCTTAACATACTATGATACCAAAACCCGTAGACAGACTTAAGCTCAGCCTGCGGCTCAGCCAGCACAACGTTTGACAACATGCCGTTTTGCTGGCCCTGGTTGATCTATATAATCGGATATTGATTTCAACAGAAACACACACACTCGCACATATGAATATCAGACACACTATTTGAGGTGTTAAAGTTCTTAAGAATTCTGCCAGTAATATTTTGGTTGATTTTTGATTTTGTGTGACAATTGTGGATTAACTTCTTCTGTGAGTTCTATGAATGAACTGAATTGCTGTATTAGATACAAGAAAAAATTAATAAAATAAATAAATAAACAACGAACAATATAAGGAAGGAAAATATTTCAATAAATAAATAACTATAACTAAGTGAAAGATATCCGCTCTGAGCAGCTAGCGATGGCTGTCTTTAACTAAATTAATAAAAAGAAATAAATTCAAAATAAGCAATATAATTAAGTGAACTATTTAATATATTTATAAGTTGTATTGGGAAAAATATTTCAATAACTAAATAACTACAACTATAAGTGAAAGATATCTCTACTGAGCAGCTAGCGATTGCTGTCTTTAACTCACATTGCAGCACATTAAATGCACATCAAGTTGAATAAATTTATAAAGAAGATACACAGATAGAGAGTCGGAAAGACAGACAGATCGACGGCAAGTCTGAAGAGAGCCATTTGCAAGATCAAGATCGCGCTGATCGTGGATCAGTGATCAGTTTAAGGCTGAGGGAAAACAACAATAACTTTTTAGTAAATTGCCGTTAGAGTTTTGTTTTTGCTTTGTAGTTGAGCCGACAAATGAGCGCAATACTCGCCCATTTTATAATATTCATATCAGCAGGCAATCGACATGATCAATGGACAGACAGACAGACGGACAGATAGACTGACAGACCGATCGACAGACTGATCAACAGCCCTAGGGAGGCATAGAGCAGCAAGCAAAGCTTATGAATCACTTACAACAACGAGCTACACAGAGATCCAGAGCTAGAGCTAGCTGTGTATGTGTATGGGTATACCACTACACACACAGATACTACATATAGATGCTGCCTTTTTGGCATCTGTGGCTGATGCCTTGAGACACCGCAGGCGAAACACAGGCAGCTCAATCCATGCCACAACATGGGGCGTTGATTTGCCAGTCTGTCCAACTGTCCATCTGTCCATCTGTCCGGGTGGACTATGCAGATGTCGGATTAGCGTACTTGATATCCATTACGATTAGCGCTCAGCTAATGCTCCACATTTTTCTGTGTTATGTTTAATAAGAAATTCAAGCAGAAACATTCAATAACCTTATCGATTGCTTGACCCACGCAAACAAACAGCAAATGCATATAAAAGCGAATCAGACCAAATTGGAAAATCGGAAAAATGCCAAATGCAATTTCACTTCACCCAAACGAATAATTCAGGATAAAGTGAAAATACTAGTACCAGCTCTACACTATATGTATGTACAACTGGGCTGCCCAGTGGGCGGAGGTGTGGACGTCATTGGTATTTAGTAATTGATGATACATGGCTGCAGACTTTTTGGTTATTTCCATTACTCTTCTCCACATGGTTAGAGCTCAACTTGTGTGGGCAGCCTTACATAGTATAGTAGTACGTGGCTTGTAAGCGAGCTCATGTAGGACGAGCTGTTTTTACGATGTCAGCTTTTAATTAGTAACCTGAACTTGCTTTGAGACGCTGACAAGTTCATCCAAAAGTTAATAAGTACAGCTAAAATTGCTGTTGACAAAATAAGTACATAATAAAAAGAGCTTGTAACTTGTTTATTTCTATGTTCCAAATGCCTTGACATTGGTCAAAAGTCCAACTTGAGTGCACTCGTATTGAGTGCATTTGCTTTTACTTAACGCATTTCGTTTTCATTACATTTAGGACTCAAGGCACTTCTACTTTTGCACAAGTTGTAAACACTCTATTGAAAGTCAAATTTAATTTGCATATAGCTTAAATAATGTTAAAGTATTGCAATAACTTTTTCTTTTTATTTTATTTATTTTATATACATCTTTTTTTATTATAATTGTTTGTTATATAATATATATGTGTTTGAAAAATTTCATTCTACGTGTATATAAAATATATATTATATAACTACTAACTTTTCAATAATAAT
The DNA here is from genome assembly GCA_035045005.1 of Liodrosophila aerea. Taxonomy (NCBI): domain Eukaryota; kingdom Metazoa; phylum Arthropoda; class Insecta; order Diptera; family Drosophilidae; genus Liodrosophila; species Liodrosophila aerea. Next base: position 662,580 of record JAWNNL010000278.1, read on the forward strand.
AATAATATAGGTTAGGGATTCTGACATCCACTTACGCATGTATTTTATGTATTATGTATTTTATTGAAATTATTAAATATTTTAGTTTTTATTATTATATGATTTTATTAAATATTTAGTTTAATTTGACAGTTGTTCAGAAAATATAAATCTTATATTAATATTGTTATAATATTATTACGGACATATTTTCCTTATCTTATTTATCTTATTTCCAATATCCCTTATTTGCCATAATTTTCCCAATAACAATATAAGAGTTATGTATTTTAATAAATTTATTTAATGTATTAATTAAATTATTATATAGCTTTAATTAAATATTTAGTTCAATTTGATAGTTGTTCTGCAATTATAATTATTATATTGTTGTTGTCATTATATTTTCCATCATATTTCCCATCATTATATTATTTTCCAATATCCATTACTTGCCATAATATTCCAAGTTTCTGTAATATATATTATCAAAATACCATATACATATACTAAGGAATTTTTCAGTATAGTACTTCTTCTATTCTATAGCTATAAGGCTTGTATAAATACCCCTTTAGTTAGTCACAAGTTATAACTGCTTTAACAAAGCCATTGATCCTCATCGATTTGTAACCCTTTTAAATGGACTATGCAACCCCAAAAGAGTGTGAGTGTGGTTAACACTGAAACCCATAAATAATACGAAGTACGACAAAAACAATGCACTGTGGCAGTGTGGCAACGTGGCAAGTAGGAGGTATTGCTGGTGAGGCGCAACAAATTGCCAATCGGCAGCTGTACGACTCCAACTGCAGAGCCTCTGTCTATATGTCCGTCTGTCTGTCTGTCCTCTCACTGACTGGATCCGGGATCTGGGTCCACAATGGGATTGCCAATGCCGTCGCTAATCTGCTGTAAATGGACAACAGGCGGCAATCATTATGAGTATTGAGCAATGGCATATGCTCAAAGGATCCTTTCCAATCCTGGCCGTGCCAATCGGAACTAATTGCGTCAACAATAAAACCAGGACGTTAAATCCAACTTAGAGCTGTAAAGTTAAATCCGACTGAAAGGGAGAGAGAGAGAGAGAGTGTAGTGTAATTTTTAAGAGATTTTCGTCTTTTATTTTACTTTATCGCAATTTATTTTAGTGTCGTTGGCAAATAGCAAACACCCCGAGCCAGAGCCACGCGTGACAGTCTGATCGACACATCGACAGGAGGACCCAAAGGAGCAGCCAAACAGGACAGCGCAAAATGGCGATTCGTTGCGCCGGCTCGAGTCATGTTCGCCGATCGCTGACTCTGTGGCTGTGGCTTGTGTGTGTGTGTTTGTGTGCGTGTGTTTGTGTGCGTGTGTGTTCCTGTCACCATTGTCACACACTCTAGCGTTGTCTCTGTCCCAGAGTAGTCGAACTGCTGTCCCGTTCCCGTGACTACGGCAGCGCACGTGGGCTTGGCGCGGACTATTTGTAAAGCGAGAGGAAGGAAGGAACAAAGGTGGAGTGAAAGCAAGAAGTGAATGGAGTGTGTGTATGACTTATTGGAGGATTGATTGTTTTGTGAGTATACTAAAAGAACTACTAACTAAGTTTACGCTGTACTTGACACAGTTTAAGAGGGTCTATTAAATTAATTCAACTGGTAAATATTTGTAATATGTACAAGAATAAGTGACAGACCCTCAAATAATTTTATATAGATAGATATATAGATAGATTGTATTGTGAATATTCTGAAATATGTATCTACTAAGTGAACGATATACTTTGCGAGTGTTCAAGTTTATTTAACTAGTAAAACATTTGTAATATGTAGAAGGATAAGTAGCATGCTTTCCAAAGTATTATATATAGATAGATAGAAATACAGATAGATGGATAGATTATTTACAGAAAATTGTACAAAAAAACTACTAATTGTGCGCATATACATATGTATGTAGTTACTGAATTTATATAGCTATCAAGAAAATAATATATTTTTTCATTCTTTAAAATCTTTTTTTTTATTATTTGAGTATCTTTAATAAACATTCTAAACGTTACTAAATACTACACATTATTGAACTAAAGAATATAATATTTAATTATATATCTTTAAAATAATATTTTAATAGAGTTTCAATAAATACTAATAAGAAACCAAAGTAGTTTTTCATCTGTTTCATATTGAACACTCTTCTTAAGCAACCCTACCGACTCCATAAGGAAACTCGGTGGCTGTGACTTGCATAGTTTGCCACTAGATGGCGCCACACACTCACATAAGCGAAATGGGCAGCACTTTTAATAAATGATGACATCTGAAACATACTGAAATCGGATCTTATTACATGCTACCCGCAGCATATGGAATTCCCATCCAATTGGAGCAATGATATATTTATAGACATCAACACGTAGCGGCTGAGAGTTGTATGTAGATTTCGTATACCAGAATATTTTGTATAATTTTTATTACCCACGAGTCTGCCTGCTGAAGGCTGCTTGAAGCAGGCGTACAATGTAATCATTTTATCTTGAATGTGCCCTGCAACGCCCACTGCAGACACGCCCACCAGAAGGAGGTTGCAATCGAAACAGGAAAAACTGTGTACGTGCTGTCATCGATCGCGATCTGTGGGATATGCGAAGGGACCGAGAGAGCGAGTGGTCCGTCGTCCATCGTCCGTCAGGTGATAAAGCTACAGCACTTGGTACTAGCTGGGACAGACGGGAGAGGGGGGACAGAGGGTCTCTTGGGTGCAAGCTGTGCTCTCCTGGCTACATGGCTAATGTGATTACAGACTTTAAGTTTATAAACATGGGCCAGGCAGCGCTGCCTACCGACCAGGCCAGCGGCCCCTTGGTCCATTTTCATCCTCTCACCTCGCTCCACACTCCACGCGCTCCACACTCCACGTTCCGTCTAGGGGTTAGGACACTGTGGCCCTCCTGTTGCGTTGCAATTACGGCGCGTGCAAGCGACCCTCGATCTTCGCCAGAGCTACAGAAACTCTGACTGTTCCCCAGTCCCCTCACCCCTCTGCCCTTGAGCTGATTCCCAATCTGTGCTGTGCCTGCCTCATTCTTCTCCTTCTGCATGATGAATTCTTATTAGTTGCCTTTGGTAGTCGGCAAACTTCAACCGTGGCTTCCTCATAACTTTTGCTCTATTTCCTTTTGCGCTTCTTCTGCGATCTTACGGGATCTCCCTTGAGCTGTCCAGCTGTCTGGATTTGTCGAATAACGCTGCTGCTGTTGCTGTTGCTGCTGCTGCCTGACTGTCTGCTGCTGCTGCCTGGGCACAGAGTTGTCAGCGAGGCACGCGCAAATCCCTAATGGAATTCAGCCGAACTTTCAGATGGAGAGAGAGGAGCCACAGAGGAGAATTGGCGGCTTTTACCTTGCCCATATCTCATATGGCTTGCTGAGTGAATCATTAAAACAATAAGTTTTGAGAGACAAGGAGAGTAGCAGAAAAAGAGATTATGTAAAAAAGAAATAAAGGAATAAAGGGTTATAAGTGTATGAATAAACAGGAACACAAAACGATAACAACAGAAAATTAGCTGAAAATCAAAAATAGATGAAAATAAAGTAATAGAAATGAGGAGAATAATATTATGTAATTTGTAGGGAGGGCTATAGTAATCGATGGTAAGGTCATCGGCACTGCCTTGAAGTACCTTTAAAAAAATTTAAAATATAGTAATAGAAATGAGGAGAATAATAATTTGTAATTAGTCGGAAGGGCTAGAGTAGGACCAAATCGACAGTAATGGTATCGCCAATAGCTTGAAGTCACTTTAAACTCTACATAAATGTAACGAGGAGTACCAGTACCGAAAGCTACGCAGAAGTTATCGATAGTTGGTGGCGATAATCATTGAGCGTCAGCGCGAGGAGCGTCAGGAAAAGTCGTTAAAAAGTCGTCGTCAAAATATTTAAAGCCGTTGTCCGTCAGGCGTAGGTTAGTGCTAAGGGCAAGAGTGGAGGGAGTTGCGGTTCGCGGCTTACTTAAATAAGTACAATAAATCTTATATTCTACTATAAATAATTTAATATTTATTAGGAAGAAATCTTAACAAACTGTTTGAAACATATCTAAGCATTTCTATAGTAAATCCACTGAACATAAACTCCAAACAGTTGAATAATAATATGTGCGAATATGCGGTTCATATTCGCATAATTTATATACAGATATAACTAAGAAACATTAACTTGCTAAGCTTGTACTATCTTAGTTTAGTTTACATTATATGCTACTCAGTTATCACTTTATTCATTCAGGTCGACACCCTCTCCGTTCACCTGTATGGTAATGTACTCGCCACCATCGGCATCCCGTTCCCGCTGCGACTGAGCCTGCCCCTGCCCCTGCACTTGTGGTAGCACCACGCCAGTGGGTATGGGGGCAGGACGTCTGGTCATGGGTTGCAGGGAGATCTCATCGCTCTCTCGCCGCATGAAGCGACGTCTGGTGCGGGCAAAGTCAAAGGTTTCGCGCTGTCGCTGACGGGATTGGGCATAGGAGGCATCCGTTAGCTGATGAAGCGTGTGAGTGGAGCTAGTGCGTCGCATTTGGGGCACCTCTACGGCCTGCTGCTGCCCTGTGGCCTGGCGTGGGCGACCAAAGCAACCCGTGGCATAGCGTCCATCGGCAGAATGTGAGCGACGTTGACGCGCTGAATCCCGAGCACTCAACAGTTGCTGCAATCAATGTCATTAGTTAGGTCATGGAAATAGATAGAATCCTAACCTAACTAACCTGCTGCATTTCATCCTTACGTATGCGTCGCAAACCCTGCTGCTCCTCCAGCTTATTGCTCATCTGGCACATCCAATCGCGAGCCTGCCTCAAGGACAACGAGCTCTGTGAACGCTCCGGCAGACGGGCTGGGAAGAGTGTCTCCCGTGCGCCGACCACGCTGCCACTGTTGAGGACAAAAACACGCGGAAAATCTATGACAAAATCCCGACTGCGTATGAGCTCAGCCAGGGCGCTGGATGGACCTGCTGCAGGGGCTACAGTAGTCGGCGCAACATTCTGGGTCTGGGCTATTGGCGGGTTGGAGGCAGCCTGAGCTGCCGCTCTGTCCGGCTCGTATTCGAGAATGCTCTCCTCGCTGCCCAAGAACTGCAATAGATAAAGGCATAAAAATGCAGTTGACGAACGATCCAATGATCGTGATCGTGGTATGGGTCCATGGCGAAACTACTCAGTACATATGAAAAGCACTAGGAAAGAACTGGAGCGACTGTAGCGATATCTACTTAGCAGTAAAGAAGAAGCGAAAGCGTTTCAAATTCAATCAATTTTATTTTTGTGTTTCGATTTGGTTTGGTAGGTTCTTAAATATGCTTGAGTCCACAATTTGTTTAAGGTTTTAGCAAAAACTATATATGACAAATATCTGGTAATTATTTAATCGACAACTAATTAAGGCCCTACGTTCTCCTCGCTTAAGTTTGGGCAGTTGAGTTTACTCTGAAGTGTTTTAAGAAAATAATAAAATGCAAATGTAATGTTTTTTTGGCAATGGATCGCAGATATGTTTTACTTAGACTTAAAGCAATTTGTCAGAAACCCTGGAACTCATTACTAATCATATATACATACACCGTATAATTGATAAGGTTTTCTATAGTTATTTGTGCTCATCGAATACTAGTTTAAGATCCATTTGAAGCATTTGGCTCGCAGCTAATTCTAAACACTTAAGCAGCGATTCGTCTTAAAACTAGTTAGTCCAAGTTGCCAACTTGCTTTAAACTGAGAGATCTGCACAAGCAAATTGCAGGGGAAAATAATAACAAGAGTGAAAGGAAGTACAAAAGGAAATTAAAATAAATAATAGCTAACAGTTTTATTCAATTTGAACAACTAAAGCTAAAAGCAAATACTTTGGCACCTTCGACATTATGTTGTTTAAAATTATGTTTGTGTGTGTGTGTCTGTGAGTGTATGTAGTTCACAATGTATCGATTTACTATCGATAGTGATTGTGAGCTTGACTAGCAAAACAGGCGCTGATTTTGCTACAAATTACTTGTTGTTGTTGTTGTTGCATTAAATATTACAGCTACTACATCTACGCATGGTTTATATAATGTAATAGTTATCGTTATCGTTATCGTTATAGTTATCAATATAGTTATACATATACTTGTAGTTGTAGTAATAGTAGTTATTGTAGTACTCGTAAATAATTCTGCATTCTGCTTGCTGTATCTATCGTTTTTTCATTCCATTTATCGACAATTGGTACGCTTACAATTAGAACTTAAATTATGTATTTATTTTTAAACTTAGAACTCTGCGGTATCTCTTAATGTGCGTGGGTTTTCATCGAAGTACAAGTCTTAAGTCCTCTGTCTACAGACTTACAACAAAATAAACGAGCTGCCTGCTGCTTGAGAAATTTCAAATGCTACTGCTTGAATGCGCCCAGCAGCTCTGCACTACTTTGCACTGCCTGAAACTGCTTGCGGCAAGCAGTGCCCGTCACAGCACGCATATTTACACGGTAAGTACGCCGCACAACATGTAGAATGTAAATTGTATAAATCCTCTCATACGAATATTATTCATCTCTCCTATCACTAACTTAAACATCTGTCACCTGGCGACTGGCAGTGCAAATTATTTGTGGCATTGTCGCCGGGGCCGAGTTGCGTCTACCACGTTCAGCAGCGGCAGCAGCAGCAGCAGCGGGTAAACCCGATGGATACTGTTGGTGCTGACTACTACTAGGACTACGCTGATGATAGTTGATAGCACTAGCGTTAAAACTACTCAAGTTATGTTGGGGCAGTGCCACAACAATGACGGGCACATCCTCCGAGGCGGATGGCTGTGCCGCTGCACCGGCTGTGGGGGCTACTGCGGCAGGGGCATTGTGCTGTGGACTGGGCGTTTGATAGATTTGATCACCCACCACATAGCCGTAGAACTTGAGCACATCAAGTTTGCACATGGGGCAGGTGCGATGCTCGATCAGCCACGGATCAATGCAGGTCTTGTGGAACTCGTGCCTGAAAGAGAATTATTTCATCTGTAGTAAAATGACATTATTTTCAAAATATATTCCACTCACTTGCAGGGCAGTATGCGTATAATATCAGCAGGCTTGTAGGACTCAATGCATATGGCACAGCAATCGCTGTCCATATCCTTCTCATCTGTCATTTTGCCTGTTTTCGTTGGTATCTTCATAATGGCCTTTTTCGTAACAGAGCAAAGATTGCGCTGAATAAAAAATCAAATTTAATATTTTAATAAAATAAGTTCAATAGTACATAAAGTCCACTCACCGATTGTTGATCCTTTGCTTGCATATAACGGAACCGTTGTATATAGTAGAATATCAGCCAGACCAACGAAATAATCATCAGCACAATAAACGATATGGATACAAAGAGCACAGAGGTTCTGCAAACAATGAATAAAATTTATTACGTTTATTGCATAAGTTTCAAATTAAATGGTAAGTTTATCGTTAAGTTATTGCATTTTCAGTTTGAATTTACGCGCCGGCCAAGACACAACATTATTGACAGCAAAGCAGTGCACGCCAATCAGCAAGCGGTGCATTTCGTTCAGCAAGTAGTGCAAAGTATTCAACAAGCAGTAGACTTAGCAAGAGTAGCATCTGACATTGATCGGCAAAGCAGTGTTTCGTTGCTAGTTCCATAGCTGGTAAGTAACTTGAGCATTTGCCACCACATCGCCATAAGGGGACGTAGCTCAGTGGTAGAGCGCTCGCTTCGCATGTGAGAAGTCCCGGGTTCAAACCCCGGCGTCTCCATGTGTTATTTTTTTTTTATTTACTATTGTATTATTATTTTCATATCTAAGCCATTTTTATTTAGTATATCAATTAGAGGATGTAAAAGCTCAATAAATAAGTTAAAGCGAAATTGCATGCAAGCAAGCAGTGCACATACATGAAAGCAGTATTTGTCATTATTGCTGTGAGGTATTGTTCGACTGCCTTAAGTAAGACATTTGTCCAACTGCGGCTTCATGGGGACGTAGCTCAGTGGTAGAGCGCTCGCTTCGCATGTGAGAAGTCCCGGGTTCAAACCCCGGCGTCTCCATATCACATAAAATGATAACTTTTTTTTAATTGAGATAGGTTGAAATTACTGTTAAACTTGCAAACACGTATCCATCCATCCTTGCATTTGAAGAATAAGTAATAATTATGTACTGTGTTATATAATATTTCCACCTTCTTGATAGTAAATATTAAGCCCAATATAACGGGATAATGCCTTGCACAGTTTTATCTAACGTTTAGTCAAAAGGATAATTGGAGTTATGTCCAATTAAAATTTTTGCAGGGATTTGCATGTAGCGCAGTCAATTGTTATATTTGACCTCGTGCAATTGTTTGGGGACGTAGCTCAGTGGTAGAGCGCTCGCTTCGCATGTGAGAAGTCCCGGGTTCAAACCCCGGCGTCTCCATTCACCTGCCCACGGCTATTTTTGGCTATTTTTTTTTATTTTTTAATTTTCCCCCTCACTTACCGGTTTAAGCTGCTGACAGTCCGCACACCCCGGCGTCCCTCAATAATGGAAATTGTAACATTATGCCCCTTATCGACAGCGCTAGCCAGATCGAGTCCAATCGGTTGATAGGTGATTACGGCGGCTATATGGCCTGGAAATTGGCGCATTAGCTTGAAAATTCAATTGTTTTGATAGAGACTTACGATTCTTGCCCTTGATCTGCATCTTCTCCAGCTGCATGACCGGCTTGTCATTGTAGATGATCACTCCGGCGGCATTGTAGTGGTGAACATGCTTCACCTTATCCTCGAACGTGCAACGGCCACGTCGCACGAGCGCTATCCAGGACACGCCCTTCTCGGGGAGCGGGGCACCACGAGTGCCACGTATGAAGGGTGTACAGGCGAAGTCGTCGCTCTCGTCATCGACGTTGCTTATGTGCACCAGGCGACCCGTCACATTCAGCACCTTCCCCTCGCCATAGCGTGCCTTCTCCTCTGTGTACTCCGTTTCGCACAGGGTGTTCTCGCTGTCCACATAGGACCAGTTGAGAAAGGCAAAGTTGTAGACATCCATGGCGATGCGCTCCTCACCGATGCTGGCAAACGAGTGCGTGGCATTGGCCGGACGGAAGTATCGCTCCAGATCCTGGTTGGCAATGGTCATGGCTGCCACCAGGGTGGTCGTTGTTGTTGTGGAGGTCAGATGTGGCTGACCGCCCAACAGCAGCAGCAGACAGGCCAGCAGCAACATCTCCTGGCAGTACATAATAAGCTTGGTCTCTCCTACTTCTTCTGGGTTAGTTAGTCTTTTCTTTTGTTTATCTCTCAGCTCATATGATGCTCGCTTTCTCCGTCCGACTGTTAGCCAAGTCGTTTAGTTACTGAAACGATAAGCGGTTGAATGTGAATATCAGTTAGCGTCTCGAGTATTCGAAATCTATTCATAAATGGTCGAAATTGATGGCCACTTGGCTTTAAACCGGGCGATAAGCGGCCATATTGGTATTACTCATTTGTTAAATTTATCCCCAATAAAACCCCTTATAAGACTGATACCAGTGGCGCTTTGATTTAGTTTAAACTTTTTATGCTGAAACTAAATCTTATGAAGATCGTGGCTATTGTTAATTAGGACACGTATAGCATTTTTATTATTTTAAAGATTAATACCATTTCAAGGTGTAAAAATCATAATGGAATATAGAAAACCGGAAAGCTATAGTCGGATGCAACCGACAGTAGGAGACCCTGTACTTTCCTTTGCAGCAGCATATGCATACACATAAACATATACAAAACCATGAACAATCGGCGTGATTTCTGCCCCCAAAAGTATGAAAACGCATCCAAAAATATGAAGAAAATTTTGGTTACATTTCGAAAATCCGTAATAACTTCGTTATTTGAAGGACGATTTACATGTCCTTTGTACAGTTCGTAGTGCCCAAGAATGCGCGTTCGTTGAGTCTAATTTCGGCAGAATCCTACGGGATATGGCTGAGCTATAGCCAGTTTTCTATATACAAAAAAGTCCTGATAACTTGACTTCCTAAAAGACCTTTGACTTTTGATTGCAGTTTATGGTTTTAGAACACAAGTTGCACCTCTCTGCAAAAGGACATTGCTGTAGCTTCTTAGATAGGCCAATTTACGGCTGTTTTTTTGTTTTTAGTAAGAAAAATGTATGCAACCTCTTTGAAAAATTTCAAATGAGGTTTCTAGCTCTTATAGTTTGCTAGATTTATGTGTGACAGACGGACGGACAGATGCACAGTCGAACATGGCTATATCGACTCAGTTCGTGTTGCTGACCAAGAATATACATATATACTTTGTGGGGTCTGCCACGCCTTCTTCTGCCTGTTACATACTTTTTTGAGATGCACAAACTTAATAGACCCTTTTGTACTTTTTTAAAGTGCAGGGTCTACAAATGATAATCGATATTTTATGGTCATTCATAAATGTTATCACGCCGACTACTGCGACGTGGAATAAAAGAGGTTTTTAAGCAGTAGATTAGATTAAAATACAACAAAAGCATAATCTGAATATGGAAAATAATTTTTTTAAATCATTAGTGAATAACGAAATTTAAACTTGTCTGTTCAGCTCTGGTTTTAGGCTTAAATTCTAGATAACTCTAACTTATTGTAGCTCTTATGCCCTTCCGAAATCTACTAAGCAATCACTTTATACCAAGTAGCTTCTATTTGCATATAGTTAAGCCCTGTCCATTGGTATCTTCAGCCCAATAATTTAAGCAAACGGCGATTTCCTTAATATGCTGCATTTCTGGTCGTTTTGGCTGCATTTAAGCGCCATCTGAAGGCCAATGCCACTGGCGAGCGGCGTTGCCATTAATAATATGCACAATTCTGTTGCATCCGCTTGCATACCCCTACCCTTACCCCTGCCTTTGCCCTGCCGCCCATTGCTGGTGCAGGCTTGTGGCTGGGGCAGAGTGGTAGTATAACAAGCCGCAGCCAGTGTCAGGGAAATGTAATGCATTTAAATATTTTATTATACAAAAGTATGTTCCCAGGGCTAACCATAGCAAATGGGTGGTACAAGAGACTCTCTCGTGGGTGTGCGACTGACACTGAAAAGTGGTTCGGCAAGCCACACACACACACACACATGCAGTGAAATAATAAAAAGGGAGCAATCCAGTTCTCCTTTCTACTAGTTGTGCCATAACAGCTTGGACACCTACTTGTAATACTTCTCTCAATCTATCTTTCGAGCTCGCTCTAGCTCACAATCGAGAGGTCTCTCATTCTCTCTCTGTTTCTCTGTCTCTCGCTGTCTTTGTCTGCCTGTCTTTGTCGTTGTCTGGCAAAAATAAATTAAATTTTATATGCATACAGTTTTAGCAAAGCACGGCAGATCGTTCCCCGATTGCCTCAACATCAATTGAATACAAAACTTTATTTTGACGCCTATTTATGGGCGAATAACTCAGTGAATCTCTGTGTGTGTGTGTGTGTGTGTGTGTGTGTGTATCTGTAGGTGTAGGTTACTTAGCTGGCTCATCGTTATGGCCACTGGTTGAGATTATGAACCAACTTGAGCATGCGCTACCACAATCAGTTTATATGAGTTTGTATTGTGGCTCAGTAGTTAAAAAAAACACCAAAAAATATACCAAAAAATGTACCAAAAAATTTACAGAAAATAAACTAAACTTTAGTACAATAAACTAACTAAAAACATTGTAGTACCATAGAAACTTTTTAATACAACAACGCTGTACTATATAATTGAAAGGTATAATAGTTTTCATAAAAATGCAAAAGTGAAGTTAAGGATTAACTTGTATTAAAAATATACCAAAAAATGTATGAAATTTATAAAAATATTTACAAATATTCTTGAATTAAAAATATGTCAAATATGTATGAAATAATAATGGAATAGACTACAATACAAACATAAACCTATCTATGAAGATCTTGTTCACTATTGTAAACAGTTTAAAATTGTTTAGTTATACTGCACATATTATTATTATACTTCTAAAGGTACTATACATAAAAAAAGTATTAAAATAATTTGCAGAAATTTTATAAAAAAAAATTCTAAATATTTCATTTAATATATTTGAACGTAATTCTCCTCAGCTATTGTAGAGCCCACTGCGGTTCGCCTAAGTCTTGCCAAAATGTCTTTACGACTGGGGCATTGCACATTTTGCATGCATCGTTGCATTTCATTTCAGCAATGTTGCTGTTGTTGTTGTTGTTGCAACATTTGTTGTTGCTGCTCTTGGCATGCGGCAAACCGGCAGGACAAGGGCAGCGATCGATGTGGTGTCAGGGCCAGAGAGGGGGCGACGAAGGGACTGCGGCTAAATGGGGACACACTGAGAGTGTGGGCAGCGGACTTGGCCAACAGTTTTTGCGAATGAGCTGTGCCAAAAAAACAACAACAAGAGCTACAACTATAACAGCAGCGGCAGCAGCAACAGCAGCAGCAGCAACAGCAACAACAACAGGGGCGCATGATGCCAGTTTAGGATAATGACCCTGACTGTGCTGTTGTTGTTGTTGTTGCCAAAAGTGTTATAAGTGTGCATGCAGTAAATATTTATATCCACATACATATAACTGATTGTGTGTGTGTGCCTGTGTGTGTGTGTGCATGTGTTTATTTGAGAGAGGGAACGCAATAGAGCGAGAGTGCAGCACAATAAAAGTGAAAAATGGCATAAATGATATTTTGGTATTCAATTTCTGTATTATTTATTTATTGCTTTATTTGTTGTGCGTATGTACGCATGTGTGAGTGTGGCATTTGTGAGTGAATGATAAAATTATGCTGGGTGTGGTGACTGAGTAGCTCACATTTGCGTCGCATCTGTGTAAAATATATATGATTTCATTTTATAGGATTTATACTAGTATATTTTATACGACATTTATATCATAATAATATTTGATTTTAGTAATACTATTTGTATATTTATTGTCAGTGATTTGTAGACTAGAAAACATTTCATTAAATGAAGCAAAGAGTAATAACTCAAATTTGTAATAATAATTCGACAATTTTATAGCTAATTTAAAAGTAAAATTTTAGAAAAGATAATTGTATAAACTGAATCAGGAGGACGGCAATTATATCGCTGGATTTAGGACAGAATTGCTATTTCTCCAGCGGTCTAAATTCATTTTGAAAATGAAAATGTAAAGAAGAAAAGTTGGATTTTTATTATAAAAAAGGATTATATATTTTGACATTTTAAATTTGTGAAAATAATTTCCTCAAATTCATTCTTTTCATTCCACTTAATGAAACTCTAATTGTCTAGGAAATTGACTTAGAATTTATCTGTGCATTATATAGTATTTATATACATTCCTATTTATTGTGTATTAGATCTTACTATTCGGTATAACCCGGGGCGAAAAACTGTGTAGAAAAACACTTCCTAATTAAAATTATCCCCCTGGTTTAATATAATACATGAGCACGTAATAGATGTTCAAAATAAGTCTCTATAAATTGTGCATTTAATTTAAATCGTATAAAAAATTCACAGGCACCGTCACTGTTGTTGTTGTTGTTGTCATAATTGTGTTATTGCACTTCTTATTGTTTATTTACATATATGCAATGCTTTTGTTGTGGTATTATTGTTGATACCAATTTGGCCAATTGCCAGACGTTTTTCCCCATTGGAATAAATAAATAAAAGATCTTAATTGTTTTTGTTTGTGAGTGGTATTGTTGCTTTTATTAATCTTTTATTGAGCTTATTTTTAGTCTATTTATTTTGCGTGTTTTTTATGCAAACTCTTTGTTTATTGTAGATCCACAGGTGTTTCTATTTTTGGACTCATTTCTGTGAATTTCTGCTTTTAGTTAAATAAACCATATTGGGGATCTCTATATAGTTTTATTAGCATATATATCTTTATGGCTGGCCACAGTTTTTCAATTTGATAAATTTGCGGCAAACTAAAAATAGTTGTTTCAATAAACCAACCATAAATTCCGTTAAATAAATACAAACTGAAAGCACTCAGACAGTCGTAGATTCGCATACTCATAAGAGCACTCACATCAGTATTCGCTTTGTTTGCATGAGTATTGGTATGAGTATATCGAAACGTGATTTGCGAAAACGTGATACGAATGTTAAATATATTTTCAGGCAATATATTCACTATTTTATGAATGTTTGTATTATTTCATTTCTATTTTGCTGGCATCTACTAGACACGAGTGTGCGTATTTGTTGTTTTATTGTCGCTTTATACACTTCAATAAATAAATATTTAATTTATGCATGCGGAATGAGCATGCAGCACTTTGAACTCTACGCAAAAGGTAGACAACTTAAAGATATATTTCATATTAAATGATAGCCTCATGTTTGTATATATTTTGTATGCTGTATACTGGTATGTTTGTTTGTAAAGGATGCTAAGGAAATCAAATCACAGCTGCTGGCAATTAAAATGTGATTAACAAATATTCAGCATTAAAATTCAGAACGTGCGCTGGGCACTCAATCAATACGAATAAGGAAGAAGTTATTCGCAAATAATTATTTCTGACTGTGATTTATTTATTTGATTTATTTGTGCATTAATTTCAAAACTTCGATCTGTGACGGTATTTATTAGAATTTAATTGAAATTAATTATGATAGATTTGCGTTAAAAGTACATTCAATTAAAGGAAACAAGTCATGTGTGAGGACGTAATTAAATGCTAAACTATTAATTAGTAAACATTTTTAAATATTTAATCTAAATATTAGAAAATATCCCAAAACATTTTAAATACTATTTAAATATTTCATTCAATTAATAAATTAAATTTGATAGGTTTGCATCAATTAAAGGAAACAAGTCAAGTGTGAGTTTGGAATAATATTCTGCTCACAAAACTATTAGTATGCATTTTTAAATAATAAAAATAAAAATATGAGAAAAATATTTCGTTATCCCAAAAGGTTTTTACTATTTTTCATATATTTTATATTCAATAAAAATATATTTTAAATTCAATTGAAGAGTTTGTCAAGCTAAAATACAGCTTTTAGTACATATTTTTAAACACTATTTCCCAATATTAATCCCCTAAGCGGCTTATTAATTTTAATTTTATATATATATAATTTTTTTCATTATTTTATTATTATTAAATTCTCCAAATTGTGATATTTGTTGACTAATGTTGCAGTATAGCCTAATGTTTGTCTCTAACTATCACCCGAATGCCAAACAAAATTATAATAATCTGCTTGGCATTTGTTGGCGGATTGAAATTGTTGTTAAAAATGGCAAGAGTGCAACAATGCTATTGGCCTTTGGGGTGGGAGAGCCACAAACGGTACTTTTATTGTTATTAAACCCAACCGCAATGTTAAGAGATTTTTTGCTGTTTGTGAAAAAAGTTTTCATTTAACATGCGAGTGATTTTGATGCGTTTTTATGCGCTCCGTTGGCTTTAATGCAACGGCACAAAAACAACAAAAAAGCATAGAAATAATAATAGTAACAACAACATCGAAACATCGAGACAGTGAAGAAAAAAGTACAGGTGTAACAGGTAGCACGGAAATGTGCACTGATTACGAATTTAATTTATGCGGCCTGGCACCTGTTACGAAAAAAGCAACGACTGCCAAATGAGATTACGATTATTGTTATTCATATTGCTCTTGTTATTGTGCTGATTTCGAAAGAGCCAACAACAGCAACAGCAGCACCGACGGCAACAATGGGAACAAGAGCAACAGTAATTGCGCTAGAGCAATTAGCATGTTGCAACAGAACTCAACTCAAAAAAAAAAAGAATCTACAAACAGCATTATGTCGCGTTTCAATTAGTCTTACGCCATTTGGTTGCCAAACGGAGTCGAGACAAGCGTGACACGCCCACTACTGCGACACCGCCCCCTAGCAACTGCCTCATCTCGTCAGCTTCCATTGCAACACACACACGCATTTCAATTTCGCTAAACGTCGCCTCGTTTTCAAAGTGTTGCCAAGTGCAGAGGGCAAAACTTTCGTAAGTCACTGTACGTGTGTGTGTGTGTGTGTGTGCGTGGGCACTTGTAACTGTCGCCATGCTGTGCTGCCAGTTGTTCACAATCACTGCCAGTGTTACAGTCCCCTCTTTAGGGAACTCTCTGGCTCTATTAGCACATTTCGAGCTGCCCTCCCTGCCCCACTGCCCCCTCTGCCCCACTGACTTTGCCACATGGCTTCGCTGTCAGCTGCAGGCTGCAGAAAGCCATCGAAAGTCGTCTTACTATTTGGCTTTGAGCACAGCAAATTGCCAATAGCAACTTCAACTTTCAAGGCTCTGTGTGTGCGTTCATGCCGATTGCACTACTCACACGGCATTATATGTATATATATGTATATACATATAGTGTATATTGGTAATTAAATGCGATACGGCAAGAGAGTCGCATATATACATTGGAAAGTCAGATCAAAAGTTGCGGTTAGCTTGTTGTTTCAGCTTGTTTTCGGCTAAAAGTTTTGCCAAAGATAGATTGAAAACTTGCAGTGATAAGAAACCACACGAAATGTCATTTGAGTTTCGAAACTCATATCGAAAATGAAAATAAAATAAACTGTTGATTAGAATACTTTTGTTAACCACAATATAGAGTACTTTTAATTTACTATGAAATTTCACTCAATCACTAAAGATTTTATGATTTTTTATAAAGATTATATATAATAATTATATTGATAAAAATAAAATGACAAACAGGAATTAAGATGTTTAGGTGTTTTAAATAAGAATCTATAAAGAAATTTAAAAATAAAATAAAAATGATATTAATTGTTTTAAATATTTTTCATTTTTTATTCTAGTATAAAGATTCCAAAGAGATAACTCTACTTTTATACCCAAATGGTTCGATTTAATAACCAAAAATCTTCATTTTACCACGTTTTTTAATTAGTGTATGTATTAACAGTTGAAAGATATACACTTGCATAACGAAAACTATTTCCTTTGAATAAGTATTATCACCTTTCATTTCATTTCCATGCAGTTCTACACACTTATCAATGTCTCGTAGGCAATGTCTGGTTTCTGCGGTATTAAATCATTTTCCAGAGACAGCTTGGAACTAAGTAATAAATATTATGTTAACATTGTATTATATTATTACCACTAACAAATATTACAAGTTATATTACTATCAGTAAACCGCAAGCTTGGGGAAATGTGTTGTATTTCTAGTGTAATTTAAATACATATTTATTTCTCAGAAATATAGATTTCGTTTTATCAATTGCTGCAACAGTTGGCATTGTTATTGTTACGATATAGCAAAGAGTGAAATTATCAAAGAATAAGTGCATGGCATAACACTAAAGTGATGAGCACCTAGTTCAATGTTGCTGTCTCCACTTGCACACACACACACTCTCTCCAGCAGATACTCCTTCTTCAGTTTTGCTATCTGTTGCCTGGCACCTTGTTCGTGAGTCTGCTGTTCCGCTTGTTTGCATATTGCAACATCTGTGCAAGCGAAACCAATTTGAAACATACGCCAGCACATGCTCACACACACAGAGACGTAGTGTCACACACACACACACACACATAGTGAGTGTGAACTATGAAACGTATTGCCTCAACACATGCTGCTAAAAATATCAGCCGCAACATATAGGGTTAGCCTTCTTCTCTTCGACTGGCAGTCATTTCTCATCTCTCAACTCTCATCTTTCATCTGTTTTGCTTTGCTAGCGCACTTCGCCCGAACTGAAGTTCCACTTGTCGTGGGCGTTGGGGTGTTTAAAATAAATGTCTTGGCGACTTGTTATACTTAATTGGTCACATATTTCGCATAGCAGCTTTGATCTCCTCCCTTAACGTAGTGTATATTTAGCACTGTCACTTGAGATATGCATATGCATTATTCAAGTATCGCATAGACTATTATCAATTTACTATTGTGTTATCATGTCGAAGCGGAAAACCCTCTTAGACATTCGAATACGAGACTTCCTTCCTTTCCTCTCAGTAGTTGTGGCAGTTGGTTCGTGACCTACATAAGAACTAGAAGAAGAAATGCAACTAACAGTAAAAGTTCTTCTAAATAATGCACACAGGAAACATCTATAGATAGAGAGACTCGACTCGGGTTGTTTGTTTTATTTTGACAGGAATTGAAAAAACGCTTCGCTCAATGAAAACTTTTAAATGAAGTTGTTTCAACTTTGCTCTCGACTTTTCTGCAATTGCGGAAATCCACATACTAGCTCATAAATCATTTCCACAAATTATAGACAATCTTTGACTTATGGCGAAACTTGAAGAGTTCAAAGCGTTCCAACAACAATGCAGAGTTAGTGGAGCAGCCGACTTTATCGATTAAGAATTGGCAAACAGTTCAGTTCTTCATTAACGACTCGCTGCACAGTGAAATAAAAATTAAGCAGCTGGCCCCTCGAACTATTTAGGGTCATTATATAGTGAAGGGGTAAAGTGAGTTTCTAATTACTGCCGGCTGCCGGCTGCTGCTGCGAAAAGATTCAAATTGCTCTGTCTGGCCATTATAAAATGTTTCAGCTCCACACTTTTGCTTTCGTCAGAGCTTCAATTGTTCAATTGCCAACTGGGTATTGGGGTCTGGGAGTAGTCAGTGCTTGGCTGTTTGCCAAGGCGAGGACTGCTGCTTTTTATTTGGCAAATGCATTTTAATGTCACTTTACAGCAAATTCTCATTGCAAGCCATTCATCATGGTCCCACTTCACCCCCTCTTCAACACACTCTCACCCTTCCCTAGAAACCATTTCTATGTCATCATTGTCATTGTTTTAAGTAGCTGCCGTAAATGGGCACAAAATGTGTACGTTTTTCTTCAAGGGGGAATTTCGAATGCAGTTGCAGTTTTTTTGCCCTGCTCTGGGCACACTTGCAAGGACATTAAACTTGCATAAGGGCACACGACTTCAAGGACAGTTCGCTAATATAAATTTGAACTGAGCTAGAAGTATTAAAGTTGGCTGTATAAGCTAAGGGAGAATGACTTTATCATAGACCACACTATTTACTATTTACCATAACTGTTATTAAGGCATCTTTGTTGTCTGATGTATATAGTATAATACTCTCATAAGTAGCGATGCCATAGACTACTTATAATACTCTCATAAATAGCGCAAGAAACCAAAGCATTTGCATTGTCAGTTTGGCTAATAAATTTGTGGTACAGCCACGCCTCCTTTAAGCCCCATTGCACTTGAACTATGCCGTTTCGGAGCTTTTTGGACTGCAACCAACTCGAGTTGACTCAAGTGGCAGGCAGTAGTAGTAGTAATGCGGTACATAAATATTTATTGTACGTGTTTGGCCTCGAGTTTATGAGCCTCTGTGAAAACTGAACTTGTCTTCTGTTGCCTTTGGCATTAAGCTAATAAAAGCGTCGCGAAACCATAAAAAGAACGACATCAGCAGACGAAGGAATGTCTTTCTATAGCAAAACTTCTTAAGAAATTGTATAGAAAACAATAAAAACTAAAAATTGATTAGAATAAATTTCTTATGGCCAACATCTTCCCGGTAGCAGACAAACATCCATAAAAAGATACACGAACAACAATATGGAAAATATTAACACTCTGTCCACATGACCAAAGGAAAACGGCATGAAAATCACGTTCACAATAGTCACGTTTAGCATCGGTGACAACAAAACGTGGGGGAGAGCGAAAGAGAGTGGTGGGGGAGAGACAAATAACTGCAGCACACTTATGACTTATGTCCGTGCCAGACTGCGCACAACATACCCTGTAAACGGGTTGAGAGAAAGGTATATTAGTTTTGGCTACTCAAACAACAAGTTGCTTTATTTTTAATTTAGTAAAATACAATAATTATAAAAAGAATAAATAATTAAACTAGTAAATGCTCAGACATTTCTCTCAGTGCACATTTCTAGCTTATTTCTGGGTATAACAAAGCGAGTTAGTTTGATTTTAATTTAATAAAATTTAACTAATTACAATAAATATAAATAAACTAGTAAGTTATTTCTGTCAGTGCACTTTTCAAACAAAATTCAGGGTATAGCTGTGGTAGGCTGACTTGGCTAATGATTTAAATTGAATAAAATTCAATAATTATAGTAAGCATAAGTAAACTAGTAAACCATTTCTCTCAGTGGACTTTTCAAACTAATGTCAGGGTATACCCACAGTCGCATTGTTGCCACCGATTCGATTGTGTCTTTATTTGCAGCGACAGGCAAACGCCAAGAATCAGTGGCAACAGTTCGTGGGGGAGTCGGGTGGAGGGAGGGGGTTTAAATGACACAACATGTGTAAGCCAGCGCCAACGACGTCATAAATCTACACACACACCTTCTGCGCGCTGTGTTGTCCACCCACACACACATGGACAGTAAACCCGTTGCGTCGGAAGCTTATGACTGTGGTGCGGTTCGTTGCGTTTCCACAGTGCGTCAAACCAACCCCCCTACCACATTGGGGCTCAATGCCTCAATGCCTCAAAATCCCCAATAGCCGCAGCGCCAAACTATGTTTAGGCCTATGCCGCAGTCACCTTTATTGGCTTTGTGTAGAAAAAAACGTGATTTCCGCTATTTGCCCGCTGTAATTGTTTGCGTTTACCCAGGGAGGTTTGATGGTAGATTTCCATCCACTGTCCCCCCACTCTCCTCTCCCCCACTTCCCGTTGTCTTTTTAATTTTGTTTCCTTTGGCTTCGTTTGGCTTCTGGCTTAAAAAAGCCGCGCCATGTGCAGCTACTCAAACGTAGTACATGTCCGTCCCCTCGCCGACACCTGCCATGGCAAATGTCATTGGAAAGTCTTGAACCTAAACTTAGAAAACATTTCTCCTTCGCAAGGAATATTCCGAATGCAATGCGAATGGCATAAATACCACCGACAGTTGCGTTAGCTCTGCATTTTCTGACACCTGAATGCAGCTGCTTTGACAAGGTGCTCTCAAGATTCCAGCTGTAAAACTTTGAAAATACTCTCACAGACAAGGGCGTGGGGGTATGGGGGCAGAGGGGATTCGAAGGAAGCTGCCTGTCGTGTGTCATGTTTTGTGATGTGCGTGAAATAGACGGCAGTCAGTGAGGTGTCAGTTTACCCAACTAAGCTTAAATAGCAAACTGTTAACCTTACAAATATTGCTAAAAGATAATAATCAGGCAAAGTATATTGCAGTGCTAAAGAAGTATTCGCCGGCGTTGCCCTGGCAATGCATACAGTGTGGTCAACCCAATGTGTGAAGTGGGAGATATGATAAAACATAAGTATAATTTAATGATAAATAAAAAGTATAATTAAAAGTGTAATATTATTTATATCAGACAGTTACAGCATAGATAG
This sequence comes from Liodrosophila aerea, assembly GCA_035045005.1. Lineage (NCBI taxonomy): Eukaryota > Metazoa > Arthropoda > Insecta > Diptera > Drosophilidae > Liodrosophila > Liodrosophila aerea. The sequence continues at coordinate 683,921 of JAWNNL010000278.1, forward strand.
AATACCTTAAAGTAGAATTATACAATACGATTATATAGTTTTTAATACATTTGTAAGTATCTCCACTTTCATTTAGTGTCTGTCTATACTTTACTTTAGAAGTCAATGCTCAGATGGAATATTATAAATGAGAAGTGCATATAAAACGATTAAGTCCTTTTTTTAATAATCTATTTTAAAAACAATAAACAAGAAAGTTCTATTACTTTTTTTTTTAATTTATTTATTTCAAGTTTTGCACAAATATCAACTTTACATAAAGATATTTTTCAAATAATTTTTTATTAATAGAAAATAGAATAACTGAATAAATAATGCATCCAATAAATTTCTAATTCAACTACCTATTTAAAAAAAATAACATTAAATGTCAAACGAGTAAAAATTTAAAAAAAAAATGTAAAAACATTATGCACAGATATCAATTTTACTCAGTAATGTAATTACTAACTCCACTTTCATTTGGTGTCTGTCTATACTTTACTTTAGAAGTTAATGCTAAGATAGAATAACTTAAATAAGTAGCTTATATAATACGTTTTAGTTCATTTTATAACATATGTAATTACTAACTCCACTTACACTTAGTGTCTGTCTGTACTATTACTTTACCCTTTGACAATTTGTATTCATACATTATTAGAGCAATTTTTGCAGTCAGTCTGTCTGTCAGTCTGGCAAATTACCTTTTTGCAGCAATTTGGCTTTGTCAATTTTGTTTTGTGCCACTGTGCTTAACGAACCGTGGCTGCCACTAGAACTGGCAACTGTAAATGGAGACTGAACTGAGACTGAGGGATCTCTGGACTCTATATAGGCTGAAGACTGGGAGCGATGGCAGCTGGGAATATTGCCTTGGTTTTCGCCTCCCTTTTTGGGGCTGAAGCTATATTGATTTTCAACATCAACAATGGTTACAATTTTTCCAGGAACTAGCTGTAATGCTGCTAGCAAAGTCATCTGGTCTTACCTCTGGTTGTGGTAGTGGTAGTTGTTTTTGTCAGGCTTTATCAAAGTCTCACACAGAGACTGTCAACATATTTTGCAGAGCTTCCATTTCGGAGAAATGTGCAAAGTGTAAAGTAGTGCGAGCGAATGTGTAGATAGCAGAAGTAACAGTGCCAAGAGTGAAAACAGTTAATGGCTGTTACAGTTGGTAGTTGGCAGTTGGCACATGGCACTTGGCACTTGGCATTTGGCATCTTCTAGCACAGAAACAGCCAACTGCTGATAATAAAGAACTGACCTCAATTTGCTTATGAACCCAAAAGACATGAACTGAGTGAGTAGTGGAGATTCAGTTTCAGTTTCGGTTTCGGTTTCAGATTCAGTTTCTTTTTCCATCCATGCAGTTTGGGTTAAGGTTGCCGACCCACTGCTGCAGCTTCAGATACAAATGTATCTCTCGCTGTATCTGTTGTGCAAATTGCAAATGTAACTGCTGCTGACGATGTCAGGCCAAACAATGATGTTTCTCTAGTTACCTCCCTCCCTCCCCTCCTCCATTCAGTGCTCCTCATTGTGCTGGATTTGATGATTTGTTTGGCTGTGTTTGCTTTTTGTATCTTTTGAAATCAGTATGTGTTGCCACAGTGGAATTGTGCAATACAAAACCTGGTACTCAGTTATGATGTAGTTGTTTGTAATTACAGTTATAAAACACAGCAGTCATTGGGTTAGACAATGTGATAAACGGCATCAAATTGCAGTTAAGTACTATATTAAACGTAAAGTACACATATTTAGTTATTAGAATTTCAATTGCAAATTCACAAACTAATGAATCACTTATAAGAATTCTTTACGCTATAGAAACGACAGTTCAATTGAAGCTCTCTTAAATGTGTTTTTGTCATAGAACTTTTTTCTATTTACCTTTCATTCAATATTTATTTGCTGAGGGTATTTCTTGGTATCTTCATGGCTGACTACGAGACAATTACACCCCCACAGGTGACATAAAAGACAGCACACGTGGACAGCCACGCGCTGCTGCCAGCCATCCCCCCATCCCCCAGTTCCCTGAGCTCTCATACATATATATTACTGTACATAGCTCAAATCTCTGGTTGGAAATAAAATATTGAATATGCTTGTTCTAGGAAACCTATGCAGTATAACTGAGCTGAGTGTAAACGAAACCTTATGAACAGAGCTGACATACTTCAAGAATTTGTTAATTACAGTTAAACAGTTTATATTAAGTTTCGGGCCAAAGATAATATTATTTTCGGATAGATAATCGTTGCTAGAATAGACATCAATTTGCCTATGTTTAACAACTTTTAGCTCTCTCTTCTTAATGGTTTTAACTTAATTTAATCATGCTTTGACTACTGAGAGACATCATTTATCATATGACTTACCATATGACCTAGATAATTCTTGCAGCTGCCTGTCAATCGATTTGGCCATTTAATTAGCTCGATGTTAAAACTTTTGACATTATTATTAATAGTATTCTAATTCGCATATGACACTTACCACAAATTGCAATTTCCTTCAGCTGTGCGATATCTGCAAAATAAAAGTAAAATTGAGTTTAATTCAATGACTGAATGACAGGCAAATCAACTTTAAATTTTAAAATACACAACTGCCAAATGATATAATTCTAAGCGAAAAGAATTGTGGATTTTGGTAATGCAATAAATACGCAATTATAATATTTCATACTATACATGATTGTGCTCAATTGACCTTGACTATTTCAGCGAGAATATTTGGGCATCTGAGAAATGTGAATACGTGAACTTTGCATTTAAAATTCGTGTAATATAAAATGCTGAAATATCATATTAAAAGTTATGTACCTCACGGAAGTAAGTATTTGTGCATAATAATTTTTAAGGATTAATTTGAGTTTTTATACTTTGCACAAATGCATATTTCCTATGAATCTTAACTATTTTATATTTATTTTGGTATTTAAAAAATATATATATTTTTATTTTTTTCTTTTCAAGTTCCTTACTAAAATGCTCCTTAAAAAATTTGTTGTTACAAAACAAATCGTTAGCTTTAATATAAAAACTGAACATATTTTGTACGCACAAATACTTATTTCCGTAAGGTATACCCCCTAAGCTCTTCTTATAAGTTATTTATACTAGTATTGTTATTGTGTTTTATTTGTTGTCTGAAAGTGAAAACAGCTGTTGAAATATGGAGCACTTAAAGCTGATTTATTAACTCATGTGCAGTGGGTACAATTAGAATTAAATGTACGGAAAGTTTTCGTATTATATATTTAACTTGACTGTTATTATCGAGTTAATAACGCCAATTAGCAGCGCTATAAAAATATTACGTCTATTTTAAAACAGTTCCACTTCCTCTACGTATAATTAGCCTAAGGTAAAAAGTATTTCCGTTCCATAGATGTATATTCTTAGAGTTAGCATTGGGACTGAAAAAACTTCAAGTTGACCAACAGATTTATGGCATAGATAAATGTTGAACTTGGATCTCGAGAATTATGGGCTAGATGCTTGTGAAGACTAGGCGAATAAATTGTTTGAGTATTTACGCATATCTATTAACACTTGCCTGATTAATAGCATCGACTTGACTACCACACACATCCGCTTAATACTTTGTGGTCATGTGCTGCAAAAACGTGCCATATAAGCCATTTACTAATACATATAGACAAACACATACAGACAATACAGACATTACCGCGAAATGCGCGTCGAAATGTTTAGCACTTGGTAATTAGCAGAGAAGCAGCCCTCTTCGGCAAGCCCCTCCGGCCAGACATACCCCACCACACCCCCTGTATGATACCCATAGCAACATGCTGCTGCTGCCTTAGTTATTGTTGTTGTTGCCTATTTGCGATTTGCGTGTTGAGATTGCTAAAGAATATATTGATTTTCATAGAATGTCGAGCTATTTAATCATAGACTGAATTCAACCCCCACCCACCCCATACACCTGCCCTCCCACCTCCTTAAGTCTCTGCCTCCCTCGTTACATTCACGCAAATCGAATTTTGTATCCAATTAGTGCGGGCGTTGTGTTTGCTTTTGTTTTGCATATAAAGAAAATCACACTCAAATTAAAATTCTACGCACATTTATTGTTCATGCGCCGTGATTTTTGCAATTAACATCATAATTAATTAAATTAAAATTTACATGCAATCACTGAAAGCATTTCCAACGCGGAAAGTCAGCGCCTGTCAATCTGTCAATCTAAGCGCCTAATCGTCTATGCAAATCAGTAAAAGGCAACTATTCAGCTGGCTATACTATATACCCCTATATCTGTGGCTGTATCTGTATCTGTATCTGTTGGATGCAAGGTTGTAGTATGTGTACTCTTGTTGTTCTGCAGTCGAGTCGAGATGACGTAGCAAACTTGTTCAATGCTTCCTAGTTCGTTAGTATCTTTTAGGTGTCGCTGTAGCTGTATCTGTACCTGTATCAGTGTGTGTATTAGCAGCAGCTTCAATCTGTGTTTGCCAATCTTTTATTTGCTCTCTTGTTTCATTGCTGTGTTGCGGGTCATGTGATAATTTATTTAAACAAGTTGTTAGACAATAAATATTATATATATATTTAGTAGAAAGCTGAGCAACTGTTTGCATAGATATTTTGCTAAACTGAACTGCGTAAGCTTCTATCCATAACAATCCCATTGTCGTTCTGAACACAGCCCACTGTGTACATGATTATATGCCATATTATAATCTCTCTGGCCCACGCAGTCCATATCAGGTCATATAACTTTCCCTTCTGCAATAGTTGCCCACGGGACCCACTGTCAATCGATAGAGAGTTAGGGCAAATAGAGGGTAATTGCGAGTACTCCTACTCAAATTGTCAACTGATTTTGTAATTGAAACGCCAATTACTTAACGTGATTAGTATTTGAGTTTTGAATTACCAACAATTCACAGCGCACTCATCAGATACATATACAATGTATTTCCATTTAGTTGACTCTAGTATATAGTAGCAGAGACTATATACAGTACATAGTTGTGTATATGGTACAGCTACGATATAGATTTTCTCGTGGCAATTGCGTAAATTGTTTTAATTCAGTTGTATATATCGTTGTAATCAGTCTGATTGCCAGTCTCAGCGATAATTCGAATTATTACATGTCAAGAGCAATGGAAGTGCGTGATTCGAATGCAATTCAACTATTGAATTAAACACGATATCGATTATACAGCAAATCAATTTATGACGTTGAAGCTGATGATGTATGACTAGAAATAGAATTAATTAATAGCGTAGGAAAGTCACCAGATTACTAGATTCGAAATAATAAATACTAAATATGCCAAGGTTTTAGATTATCTATTATGGATAAGTACTTGAAATACTTTGATAAATATTATATATAATCAAGATGTTATTGTTGTTGTCCTCTAGCAATTTTCTTCAGTAATTTTCTGTACATTTTCCAAACATTTCCCTGTCATATCAACTGGCACCTTCAATTAGAACACTCTAAATATATATTCCAAAATATTATCTCAAAAAGTATTTGTAGATACCAAACGGTTTCCATTTACGAACTGACTTGAGTGTATGAGTGTATTCAACTGAATTGAGTGCCGTGTTTTGTTTTGTGTATTTTCAGAAATTACTGTAGAATGTTTGGATTATATCAAAAGCTCAAGTGCACCGTTAGCTGCACTCGTGGGAACCTTCTAACGGGAGGATGCACTCACTTGCCCAGCCACTTAAGGCTATTCTGGATTCGGGGTGTTTCAGATCTGATCGGATCGTGTGGGGTTATTAAACATTGTGTGAGTGTGCGTTTTTTGAAATTTTTTTAAAGGGAATTGCATGGGCTGGTTGTTCACAATAAATTTGTTCACACAATCAATACCAATTAACCTCCTTGGCGCGCACTTAATTATAACGCGGACTGCCAAAGAGCAAATAAAATAAATATTTTCTTAAGCTCGAAAGGCCTGAAGACATTACACAAACAGTCTGTCCCCTCAGTCCCCCTCCCCCCTTTGCTTACTCCATTTTTATGTGCCTTTTCCCCTGTTTGCGCCTACGTACACTGATCATTTTCCACTTCAACACGCAGCTGCCTTTTGGAAAAACAATAAGAGAAATTAAAGAGAACAACAGAATAGGGAGCGAAGGCAAACTGCATGAGTTGCCGCTTGCCTGGGGAGGTCCTATGTATGCCTAAGCCCCAAATGCCGCAACCTCTGCTCCTCGCTTGCCCCATAAGCATTTGTCGCTTTAATTAACGCCAAGTTCCAGTGAGTGACTCACACTCTTTTTGCTGTATGTAGTTTGTAGCCATAGTTGTTTGTTGTATTGTATATGCAAATGCGTCTCCTGCAGTGCCAGGAGCCCACACCCGATTCTGATTCCCGATTCCCGAGTCAGAGTCCGCTGGTGGTTGCTTCGTCTGCTTCTCACTCAACTCCACGGCGCCTGTGACGCACTCTGTGGGCGTTTCTTGTACATTATGTTTTCGTATCTTTTTGGTACGTGACTCATTTAGCAGGGCGCCTAGGATAAACATAACGATTGCCATGCACTTTTCTTATATATGTACATGGTCAGACAGTAGACGACTGTCTGCGATTACATTTGCTTACAAGCACTGAAATCGCTCAATTGTCTTTCGCTCAACTCATAAGGAACTCATTAGGCTCTGTTTACAGATTTGTTTATGTGATATGTGCCAGTTCTTATCAAGGTAGAGTTTGCCAAAGAACAAAGACTGAATTTAAGGCAAGAGTAAGCAAGGTAAGAGTCCTATTTATTTAATTTTATTTATTCAAACTCAACCATTAGGATAAAATCATTAAATATTTTAACAAAATTCTTTCAATAAAATTAGAACTTTTTGGTCAAATTTGTTACAATTTCCTATACTTAAGCATATATAAAATACATATCTTCATCTAAATATTTCCTTTAAATATTTATAGACAATTTCTTTAAAAAATAAAGTAAATTTTTCATTTTTTCAACTTTTTCGTCTTTTAATTAATCAAAAATTCTCGGAATAAATTCCTTAAAATTCCTCAATGGTGACAGATCAAGATGCAATAATTAAATATTCTAACAAAAATCTTCTAATATAATTACAACATTTTTTCACATATTTTCCATATATTTATAATACACATCTTCTACATATTTGTTTTTAAATATTCATAAAAAATTCCTTTAATAAATAAAGTAAATTTATCATTGTTCCAACTTTTTGGTTTCTTTTAATTAATCAAAAATTCTCGGAAAAAATTCCGCAAATATTCTTTAAAAATTCCTTGGCATTTAGTCTTGTCATAGAAGCTGTTCAAACATTTCATATTTGGTTTTCTGACACTTTTGTTTATGTTAGCATATCACCTTGTCATAAATATAACAATCGATTGACTTCGTTTTGTGAACTCTGTGAGGTCTGAGGTCTGGGGTCTGGGTCTCTGAGGTCTATGTAGTCTGCGGGATCTGAGCTCAGGTGTCATTGGCAAATGGCAAATGGCAAATCTGCTGCTGAATAGCCAATATTTACCCTAACCTTTATCGGAATTATGAATGTGTGAAAAAGCAAATATGATTCTTATCAATGATTGCTTAATGAATTCTGATAAACTAACTGACTGAACACCAGCAATAACAGCAAATACAATCGGAAGGCAAACAATAATTAATTAATTGAAATGGAAATGGAAATGGAAATGCATTTAACAATTTATCCGCTATTCATACTGTTTGCTTTTAATTAAAGTTGTTTAAAATCACTTTTGGAAACATGAGCAAACTGGCAATGAATAAATATTATAATTATAAATCAAAAAAAATCGTATTATAACGCCTTACACATTTTGTCAACTTGTTATAAAGATTGTGCCTCTGCCACACCAAAAGCAATTCACATCAAAGTCACATTCTTACAGCTCTGCGCTGACATCAAAAACAAACGCCAAGCAATTAAATCGGCCACAAAATCCCAGACTGAGCTGAGATAGGAGAATGAGAAACAAAAGCGAAAACAACTTGGCAGTTTTAGTTGAGTATAACCAGACATTTATATACTCTGACCACAAGTTGACATTTAATGAAGACATGAAAACTGAGTGAAGTTCCTAGAGTAGTTGTATAGAGAGACTTTCATTTGGAAAATTCTGAAAAGCTGTGAAAAACTTGTGGGGTGTGAGAATTGAGAACGTCTCGCATTGGCGCTTTAAATTAATTAAAACCTCAAGTGGCAAGTGATAGCGCTTGATCAGATACACAGATACAGATACAGATACAAACTCTCAGCTGTACTCACAGCTGTACTCGATGTGTGTGTACTTGATATTAACTGATTGAAACCAGAGAAAACTTCACAGTGTCTGTGCGAGGGCAATGTCAACTGGTTTCAGCCAAGTCACTGAACGCGTATTCTGTCTGAGGAGAGGGGGTAGGGGAAGGTTATTAGACTAAAGCTTCTAAATATTAAACACATAGCATGCTGGAGATAGATACTCTTATGTCTGGCCCATTGTCATGGTCGTGGGCACATGCACGCACTTCTAGATACTTAGCTACAGATACAGTAGCTGGAGTTCTCTAATTTGCCATGTTGACGAATTGGTACCGTCGTCGACATGCGTTGCTAATTTATCTGTCTGTCTGTCCGTCTGTCTATCCCTCTGTCTGTAAGTCTGTCTCTCGTTTATATACGAATTAATCGTTTGGGGGTATTCCGCTTTATAGACATTGCCGGGTTGTTAACTCGACGCTGAAGGCGTTTGAACTTTTAACGGTTTACACATTTTCATTTCGTATTGTTATTTTCATTTTTTTCCTCCATCTAAAGTTCATTGTTAAATGACTTTTCCAGCTGTGCATGTGTGTGTGTGTGTGTGTACTTTTATTCGCTTTGTTGTCGTTGCTGTACATTTTGATTTCAGCTCTGTTTTTGTTAGTTTTTATGTTTGTTCACCCCCCACTCCGCCACTCCCACTCTCACTATTTAGTTAAGTTTAGCTGAAGAACAAAGCGACATAAAAATCGATTTGTCATGCAATTTGACGTGCCTCTGGATACTTGGTAACAGCCCACATACTACATGTGTACATATGTACGAATGTACCTTGTCTGACATTGTACTACCCTGTTGATATCAGATTGCAAATGTGAGTAATGTCTGCTACTACAATGCACAGTAGTTAGTACAAACTTTGATCGACAGCTACCTACAGCTGTCATAATATTTTAAGAGTAAATTATATCTGTTGCGGTAAATCACATGTGAATACTTGTGAAAATAATTTAGTATAATTATTGGGAATGAAATATTCAATACTTATTAATCAATTGTTAATTTGATATCTTATGATAATACTATAGGCTATTAAATATTTAATACTTATTAATCACATATCACGTTGATATCTTATGACAACCAGCATTGCTCTGATAATCGCATAATTTTACGAATTAACGTAATTAATCTTTTTGACTCAGTTAATGTTTTTATTTCATCAATGAAATGCAGTATTAAGTACTTTGATTCCACAGTTTACTTTATTGACATCAAATTATTATCATTAACTGGTAATTTGAAGCTTATTTGTGTTTATTATTTTAACTTTTTAATAGAAGTGTTTACACTTCAATAATAATATTTAATTACAATTCAAGCAGCACATCAATCAATATAGTAGAGCTAAGAAAATAAGTATATGTGCCTACAAATTATGTTCAGTTTATACTATATGAAAAAAGCTGCATAACCAAAATTATGATTTATGATTAATTTTATTTACAATCTGTCTTTAGTCAATAAGCAAATTTGATTCGATAAATATTTACATGGTAAGCTATCAGTAAAGCTTGCTAATTCTTAAAAAGATAGAAGCAAAAATCAAAATGCACATATACTTATTTCCCTGAGGTATTATCAATGTTTTTACGTGTTTTTGCAGCTGAATAAAACGTAAGGGAGATAAACAAAAATAAGTCACATACATATGTAGTATACTATATAGATAATAACAACATCAACACGTGCTCCATGCCTGCGAGTCAAAGGGTTCTGAGGGCAATCTTCCTGGCAGCTGTGACTTGGACTCTAAACAGGTGTATTGAGTGTGAGTATAATTGGAGTCAAAGAGAGAGAATCTCTAGCGTAGAACTGTTTACAGATTTTGACTCTGTGCAGCATATCATTCAGAAACCAAAAGAAGTAAATCAATTTAAATGGATTTTCTGTGGAGGGAGGAGCAGCACTTGGCATGTTTGACTTTTCAATTAAATCAAATTAATTTACTCTCTGGGAAAATGCATTTGATTGATTTCTGCCAATATTTACTTTCCTTTTCACTCTGTGGCGATCAGCAGATGTCTTTGTCTTTTCATTTGCCATCGATTCTTTTCGATATTTTTACTTTCATTTACCGCTACGTGTTGACTTAACTGTTATTTAATGACTCGTGGCCGTTGAGTAATTATGCCATAAATGCTTTTCAATTAACATAATTTACACTTCACGCTTCATACACACACACGCACACACACTCGCGCAGTCTATAAGTGTGTGTGCTGGCAAGTGGTGGGCGTCTTCCCTCTAAAGAATGTGACTCATTCATAATGTTTTGTCTCCGTTAATTTCATGTTAATTTTGAAGATTTCTTGGTGGTTTAGCTAAAAATAAACACAGTGCATGTCAATTGACCTAATTTCTGTTGTTTACTCAGGCATTAAATTTAATTGATATTGTTATTGTTGCTGTTGCTGTAATTGCAATGGCAATTGTAACCGTAATAGCAGTTGGATTTGTTTAGCCGTTAACTGTTAATAGCATGTGTCTGGCATACATTTCTATAGGTACGCAGACGCCCCCACCTGGCCGGTAATGAGTCGTCATCATCATCACCATCAACATCATCATCAATATTATCATCATGATCATTATCATAATTTACTTCTACCTACAGTCAAACTGCCCAGTTTCGTGTCATTCAGCAGTAATAGTTGGAAACAGTTGAACAAAAAAAATTGTTGGAAAGTCTTTGGAAAGCACAGCAGAAGCGTAAGGAGTAGTGGATGGTAAGGGGTTGAGGGGTGGAGGGGCATGGGAGAAAGGGAAACAAAATTGCGTTGGCGATTTGCAATTGGATTTCGCTTGCGATAGTTAAGTACCCCTGGCCCGGTAATAGTTAAATATTTAGATACAAATCGCCATTAAGTTGGCTTGGGGTCAAGACGTGCAGAGAAATCAACAGTAATTGAAATCAATTTCAAACATCTTTATAGGGTTTACTACTTAACAATACACAGAAGTCATTGGCGTGGGCTATAAAGATCTTGCTACAATGGTAATGTCCATTGTTATGCATAAGATACTTCGAGGGAGTTGACTCAGAAGTCGAATGTGATATGATACGATACTAAGAAAAATTTGCCATAAAATCAAGGTTGAAAGAACTGAAGAAATGAAGTAACATATGTATGTTGGAAGGAATTCGCTTAGTTCAGTTCTAATATAATATATTTATTTACCAAATTATTCTCCAAAATTTAAATTAACTATTTTAGCAGTATTCTTATGATCACAATTTAAAAATTATACTAATTATTTTATACATTTCTTTAACATTCTGCATGTTTTCTTAATATATAAAATTGGTCCAATATTTATTGCATTTTCCTTAACCTTTTCCGTAGTTCATCCACTATATACTGCCTTAGTTTAATCGCATAATATAACATACCCCAATAAATCACTTTAGTCTTAGTTTATCATTAAATACTAATCTATCTGATCATTAATTTGTGTCTGCTTGGGGTTTGTCTGAGTTTTCTCCAATCCATGCAGCGAATGCTGGACCTTCGTCAATTTCATTTAAATTTTTATTTACTTACCCCCAGATTTATATTTATGTTTATAATTACATTACAAATTATACAAATTATTTATTTGTAGTTCAATTTAATTTTCCTTTTATTTTACTTCTATTTTATATTACTTTGCCGACTAAATAAATAAAAACGTTGCTATAAATAAACTTAAGAAGTATTTGAAGAGTATTTGGCGAATGCCCTAGTCCAGATTTATTATCTAGGGTTAAAATTTAATTTTGCATAATTTTCATATTAAAAGTAAACTTCTTGTGAGTGGATCACACGTTTATCGTGACTTTTATCACATGAAGATACCAGTTTAGCAATTCCTTCCGCTTCTGGTACACATTACTCAAACACTGGCCTGACAATTACCCGTATAACATATTCGAGAGGCAGATACATTTTATTAGCCAGTTTGATTTGGTTCGGCTTGGCGTAACTGAGACCCAGTCTGAGGCTGAGAGACAGGGCGTCTGACGTCAGGAGGCGTCGGTGAAAGGCGTAAAACAAGTGGCACATGATCAACACCAAGTTGGAAAAAAGCAGCAAAAGCAGTAGTTGACCAATTACCGGCTTAAAAAACAGCTGGGAGACTTCCTCGTGCAAAGAAACGCAAAAACACAAGCCTCTAAATTTGATGGAGTGAGTTGTATCTCTCGGATGCTGTGACGTCATGCACACGTTCTGGTTTATTAAATATTGTATAATATGATGTTTGATATGGCGCATGTGGAAGCAAAGCATAGGCAAAACAGAAAATCAAGCTGCGACTGGTTCATTCTAATAAAATTTGTTAACGAACATTAATTGTTTATTGTATTAACCCAACGAGGGGCACAGTGGGGAGAGTCTATGGTTTTTCTAGCATTTTTAATCGATTGTTGTTGTTGTTGTTGTTGGTGTAAAACTAACCGATAGATAGGCTTATCAGCAGGGGTTTATTCAACTGTCTAAGCTCACGCCTGACTTGACATCTTTATCTGTAATCAGCGTTTTTTACTCTTAGTTTTAATCGCTAATTTGTTTTTAATTGTTTCCCCTGCCCTTGCTGAACTCAACTTGGAACTTGGGGGGTTCTGGAAACTGGAAACTCAATGGCTGAAAACTGGTTTCCTCTGCCTCATTTTTGACCCTGGCCAAAATGCGCTTTGATGTGCCCTTCATAGAGAGACCCAAGATCTAATAATGGGTACCAATATGATTTATGAACACACACACGCACACACACATTGTTCATGACTCAGAAAAGTCAGTTGGAATGAATGTTGAAGCTTATGCGCTTTGATTTTGGTCTGGGGTTTTTGGCCTTTTGGCTTGAGGTTGGGTCTTTGGCTGTTCAAAGGTGGGCACCTGTTGCATATTCATGAGCTTTTGTAATAAACCTAAAGTATTATATGTGGCCAACACGAAACACTCAAGCCGTTTCGCCGTGGCCTTGGAGAACTACGAAAATTACAAGTAGTATTACGAGCACAACTAATACAAATACTAATGCTAATACCTCTTGAAAATGTCTCCATTCTCTCTTCAATTTGCATAATCAATTTAAGTTATGCACAGTGTTAAACAAGTTGCTTGCAGACGACAGCTGACGTCACACAGCATAGGTTTACTGACCTAACCCAATAAATTACAATTATATATTAAGCACATAATATATGTATTAGTTTTCTCTGTGCTACATGAAAATGCAGTTACCCAGAGGCCATACACGCACATGGAAACCTCAGCGATGGCCGATTAATGTAATTGAGTGAATACACTCACATTCACTCACATGCAACTACTCATACGCGTACTCACACTCACACTCAATGCTCACTCTTTCTCTGATGTAATACGAAAAGCCTCAGGCACGACAGTGCAAACCAAGCTTACACTGCACAATACATTTACACCCCCAACTCACACACACCCAGAACTGAGTGTGTATATAACCTGGCATATAAGTCGGTTGCAGGCAAGACTTGGCTATATGCGATAACACAAACATTTCAGGCGATTAAAAATTTAAAGCAGATTTCCCTGACATACACAGCGACAGAGTGGAGTTGAGGGGGGTGGAAATTAGTCAGGGAGCAGTGCGGAGGGAGTCATTGCTCTAAAACTTTTGCAGCTTCTCGAGCTTAGCATTTTTTCCCTTTTTTTTTTGGTCACACATTGCATGCTCAACGTAGATAATATTAGGGCTTAGAAGAGCCCAGACTAAAACAACTAGAGACTAATTGACTTTTGAGGGTGGAGTTACCATGGCATAAAGAGACTAAACCAATTAGAGAAATTGTAAAAAATGAATGGATATGAAATGTAAACTCTTTTGACTATAAGAAATAAATTTGACAACGGGGCTTTTAGACTCTGTACTTTAAAAAAGATTTCGCTTTTCAGATTTGAATGAAACAGGCAAAAGGACGCCTGTCTGTATGCGCACCTAGTATGCAGATATCGCAGACTATGTGGAAATGTTAGAGACACAATTCTTTATTCTTTATTGTTAGGTTCAAGTTTATGTCAGGTGTTATATATTTCTTTCCCCGCAAATCCGAAGAAATATTCTTTTAGCAGGCACAACTTACTAGTAGTTTGTGGCATTCTCCGTCACTGAAGCTCAGTCGGATAATAAACATCGGAGATATGTATGCGATATGTACTAGGCATGAAGGAGGAAGCCGCAGCATGCATGCGCTCAACGTGTATGCTTGTTGGCTTTGTGATTACGGGTATGTGCGTTTGAGTATTTGTTAGTATGTGTGTGTTCGCATATATATGTCGATAACCGAGGCAGAGCAAAGTGCAAGGTCTCCTAATGTCGGTGGCGCCCGACTGTCTTCATTTCCATCTCCACATAAACTAAAGTTTAATAACAATGTTGCATTATAGTCAGGCATTTGTGCCACTGTAAAATGACTCAACTCGTTTGCACAAGCTGCCAGCATGCTGGGGGGAAATTATTTTGCACAGACTAAACATCAGGTATAATGTGCATACATCCAACAACTGCTAGCTCACTCTCTACCTCACCTCTTTGACTGTTAAATGTTGTTAAATGTGAGTGAAATAAAAAAGAAAGACTAACTGCAGTGTGGCTACTGTGGCTACTGCATTTTCATGCTAGTTATACCCGCTGGCACAATTTGCACGCAAATAAACCCCAGAGCTCTAGCTGAGAGAGAGAGAGGGGAACTCTCATGCTACTGCTGTTCCGGAATTGTAAAAAAAACAAACTTAAAAATGTGTAAACTTTTGGGATCTGCTTTAAACTCGAGTTGTGCTTATGCGTGGTTAATATATCGCTGTTTACATTAGCAGCAGCAGCAGCAGCAGCAGTTCAATGCACTTTTGTAATGCGATAAATACTGAATATAAAGATATATAGTACCATATGAGTACTCGGTTTATAGATACATATATATATTAATAGTACTCTGCGGATTGTGTACTCGTCTGCTGTGCAAACAGTGCGACATATTGGCACGAGCTTATGGAGAGACAATGCCATGTTAAATTACAGATTAATTGTTATTATTGTGTGCGGCATGCTGAAAAGCCTATGCCACACACACACACACACACACACACCCAGTCCAGCCCAATAAAGCTCATGCAACAAAAGGGATTTCAGGCAAATAACACACAAAAGATAGACAATGGCAAACACACAATGCGGAAGCTTTTCTTTTGCCTGGCATTTTCACTTTTCATCATTGTGGTGGCCAAGCAGGTTTTTCTTTTCTCCGCATATGGTGCTTCGCATTGCAACTTCAACATGTTGCAAGCCCCACCGTTGCCCCACTGACCTGACATTTGTTGATTTTCACTCCTTTGTGATGGGAACAGGGGGTCTTTTCACAGTTAGATTAAAACGAAGTTTGCCAAGTGCATGGAACAGCATATTCTACGATAAACACATCCGCTCTAGATATTAGCCGAGAGCACATTACATTCAATGTGACCCACTTGAGTTCTCAATGAAACACCAGCACTTCAGATATGAACTCCACTTTATCCAAACACTTGTTAGAACACAAAGAGATAGACAACGGCAGAGGGGTAGTGGGTAAGCCAGGATATACGAGTAGTGGCAATACAACTCCCTGAACAACTTTGCTGTTGGCTGACCCAATAAACCTGCTGTTGGTTTAGCCTGATAATGAAATCAGGCACTTCATATGAATACTGCCAAATAGATATCTCATAGAGGAAATGACCGAATTTAACCAGTTAGCCAACAAATGAGATAAGATAGAGATGCAGGCAGACAGAGGAGAGAGAGTCTAAAAATAAATCAAATAATTTATAGCAGAGAGTTTAGTATCAAGTGTGTGTTGTCTGTGTGCTGTATGTTGTGTGTTGTGTGTGCCAGTGTGCCTGACTAAGCAAATTAATTTCTGATTGCGAATAAATTGAGTAAATTAAAAATGAAATTGCAAACTCTGTGTGTAAGCCGATATAAAGTGAGAGGAAAATGAATGCATAAAGTGAGCTCATATGGAAAATAGGTGGAAAATAGAAGGCAAATAAAGCAATACTTATTCATTAAATTATTTAGTGTCAATTAGTAGCAATCGATAATAGTAAAAGCAATCAATAATAAAATAGAAATGATATTTTTGCAAGGGGAATTTAAAATATAGATTTTAAATATGTACAACAAATTAAAGATAATAATTAATTTATATGCATAGTAGCTAATGAAAGTTATACAAAATATTTAATTATTAAAAAAAATGTATTAACAATATTAAAGTATAGAAGTAAGTAAAGAACAAAAAAGCAGTAGAAGTATTATAATATTTTAAATAAAACTGAAATATATGACTTTAAATTATAATCAAGATATATAATAAAAATTACATAACTTATTTTTATATAATCTCTATGTATTTTATTCATAAAGAGTGGAAGATAAATATACATATATATATAAATTACTAAATTATGCAATATTAATGGTATATTCTATTAAGAGCCAATTTATATAATCTCTTTGTATTTTTTTATAAAAAGATTGGGAGATAAATATATATTTAAAAATTACTAAATTATACAATATTAATGGTGTACACTATTAGGAGTAAATTTTTAAATAATAATTATAATAGTAGAACAATAATTTATTAAATTATTCCATATGCCCAGATAACTTCCACAAATCGTGTGGACTTTTAATGAGTCTACTATGGCGATTTGCATAAGGGATAAGCAAGCTAATTAAACGCATAAATTGAAACACCTGGCCAACAGTCGATCTAACCAGAACTACTACTATATGTATCTAATAATAATATAAATAAATTCTAATACAACTCGTTTATGACTATTACCCTCTGTAGTTGGAGTGCAAAACACTTTCAAGCCGCCCACAAAACTTTCACTTTTTCGCCTGTTTTAGTGGCTCAATGCTAAAGTTGAACTGTCGCTGCCAATTAAAGTGGGCTGCAACGGCCACGCCCACACGGCATATAGCACACACAGTTACTTGCATAAGTGTGCGTGTGTGTATAGGTATTTATATGCAGATTAATGCCATTACCAGGCTTGCATGGAAACTCGTTTTTCATGTCAATTTTGATTTCGCTTTTAGCCCACAAAAACACCAGACAAAAAACCTCTGCTCAATTGCTGCTATTGCAATAACTATTACTGACATTAGAAGAGGGGGGTGGCGGGGTGGAGATGCTGCAGCAGGGCAGGAGGAGTGCAATGCTAAAGATACATACGAGCGACACAATTTACTTGCCCAAAAGAAGCAAAGAAAGAAAAAAAGAAAAAAACGAATCAGGACAACAATAACAATAGAACAGGCGCAGCAGGTAGGGGGGTAAGGGGGAGAGCGGGTGGCAGCAGAGGAAGCAGCTCTTGATATTTTCAAGAGAGCGAAATTTCTCTGCTGCGTCTGCGACTGCGTGAGACTTTACTCGTTGCTGTTGTTGTCATAGACTTTTTTCCCTCCTAGTGAGCGCCAAAAACACACTCACTCACACACACACACACGTACAGTTTTAACTGTATTGGGAGTCTGCTGAAAATATATTTTGTTGCCAGCTGAGGATTTTTCGTTGTCGCTGATGGCAATGACTCTTCAGCTCTTCAGCTGCAGCTAGCATAGGACCAGGTGTGTGGCAGGAGGCAGTGAGTGGGGCATCTCTGCTGCCGGCTTGTATTAACTGCACTTGATAAACACGATTTGTGTAGTCGCTCGTTAATTTGTCTTTGCGTTTTTGCCATCTCTGTGTTCCTGCTGATTCGCTTAATTAAAAGCCAAAGCCAAATCCCAATCGCCTGTCTGCCTGGCTGCCACTGCATCCGCATCCTTATACGACTCGACTCGAGTCCTTTTGGGCAATGCTGTGGCTCGTGTTTTTCCTGCTCGCGTGCGTTTTTATTGATTTTTCCCACAGTGCGATGGAAATGCCTTTTGTTGCTGTTGTTATTGTTGAATTTAGCAAACTATAGCCATAAGTGTGTGCGTGCTCTGTATTCATCAAGTTCCTGTTCCTGCACGTACATATGTGTACCTATATACCTATACCTATGCTCCCTATTCTCCCGCTGCAGACTCACTTCAAGTTACTAACTTTGTTAGTTAGTTATATGTGGGTTAGTCACAGCCACTTCAACTGCAGCAAATTATGCGATGTTGAGCTGAAGTGCTGTGTGTTCTTCGAAAGGGCAGTAATGCTCGCATGAAGTGAAAGTAAATACTCGAAATATTATTTCTAATTTATATGATTTAGTTACGCAATTAAAACTAAATTACTATGACTTTATTAGTAGTGGACTGCTATACTATATAAGCACTTAACTTAAGAGTAAGAGTATTGCGGAAAACCTCAAGTATAAACTAACTAATAAACTTATAAGTGTATATCAAAATAAATATATAAAAATGGTCGTAATTTGAAATACACATTTTTATTATAAATAAAAAATATATATAAATAAATAAATATAAATATTTAAATGCAAATACAGAACGCAAAATATATTAAATATATTTTAAGAATCCCAAAACAATACAAAGAAATAAAATTTTATTTTTTATGAGTTGAATTAAAAATTTAAATGTTACAAAAACATAGTTATAAATTATATTAAAAATACAAACAAATATTTTAAATGTATATATAAATTCGAGAATCAAATAAATGAGTCGTATAAAAATGAAAATTAATTGGGATACACATTCATTTTTACTTCAAGATATACATACTTAGTTATAATAATGATAATAGTTATAATTATGAAATGTTTAAGCAGCTTTTTATTATCAAAATAAAAAGTATACACAATTATTGCTCAACTGCAAGCTAAATCTCTTGCTTTATTATTAATATTCTTATTGTTAATTATTGAGCCAAATGTTGCAATATTTTTATGCAAATAAGTTATAAATTACATTTTGTAACATTTTGTAATAAACCGCTTCAAATCACATCACAATATCATATAATACACCAACTCATTAGCTCTAAAGCAATGCTACACATTTTCTCGCAGTGCAGCGCTTCGTAAACACAAGTCAAAACAAAAAACCGCAAGTCTATGAACCCTAAAAAATGCCACTGACTTCCAGAATTCATATCACTCCCCCTCCATTCGCCTCTTCCTCTCGCTATCAACGTCACTCAGTCTCAGTCGCTCGCTCTTTGAGCTTATCAACGTGGATTGCTTTTGCTCGAGATGCGAGATTCAACTTCAACCGGCAAAAGTTATCAAGCGTATTCAAGTGTGTGTACACAGACCATATCAATTCACAATATATTGCACAATTTTAGACGGCGTTTATAACAGTTATTTGTAGAAACGGTTAAATGTGAGGGACGGGTGAACTCACCTTTGAAACTGCTGCAAATCAGCATGAAATTTCATTAAAAGCGTAAGATATTCTGTTGTTTTTTTATCAAACCACTCGAGTTGTTCTTCTAACTAGTTGTGGTAGTGGTTGTTGTTGTTGGTGTTGTTGTTATAGTAGCACCAACAGCTGTTTTGTGCCACACACTCGCACACACACACTCACAGAGACACGAGACACAGTCGAGAGCGCTTTACCGAGCAGCAAACATAAATAAACAACAAATATTTTTGGTATGTTGCGTCGAGTATTTTCTTTGAGTATTATTTTTATATATTTGCTTTTGTTGTTTATTTTATTTATGTGTTTGTATTTTCTTTATGTTTTTATTTTGAATTTTCTTGGCGCATTTTTGCAAACATTCGCTGTTGTTTCTCTTTGTTGTTGTTGTTGTTGTGCACACGCGCTTGGAATTTTGATGTTTGTATTTGAAAGTGCGCTGCATACGAGCACGCGTATCTGTCAGATACTTTTTGGACTATTCGGTTCTAGTTTGTGCAAAACTTAACCAGAACTGCAGCCAGTTGTTAAATATTCATATGCGTACGTTATTATACCGTTGTTTGATTGCAAAGATACACAGCGAATTCACAGTTTCAGTTTCAGTTCAAGTTTCAGTTACAGCATACGCAGCGGCAGCAGCACTACCAACAGCAGCAGCAGCACCAGCGCCAACCGAATTGTTATCCAACTCGTTGCAGATACGAAAAGCAACTGATTCCACAGCCCACACGGCATACAAAAACAAGCTGACAAATGCCGGACTCAGCGAGCGGCGAACGGCGAACGGCGAGCGATGAACGATGAACGATATACGGCAAGCGCCGAGCGTTCGGCATACGTTGAACGCAGGCGCGTGAGAGAGGTACAGTGGTCGCTCGCTAACGACGACTTGACATGTGTAAGGCAATAACAAAATTGATAACAACTGATTTGGAAAGTATAAAGATAATTTCACCTAAAAGTTTAAAATTTAGCTATATTTTTGGTGAGTTTTTTCTTCTTTATTGTATCTTGTTGCGAAATTATTGTTCACATTTTAATGAATTGACCTTTTGCTGCACAGTTATTGTAAAGTACATCACTCATCTTTTGGTAATATTTGATTTTCATACTCCCGATATTTTGGAAGTAAATTAGGCAACGCGGGCAAAGAAGTTCAAAAAGAACTCTTTCCTCTGATGACCATGATATAAATTTAACTAAATAATGAGAGCGATTACGAACTAAAAGTTATGTAAGAATTATATTTATACCGTTAAATTTATTTATTTATGAATTTGTACTGAGTTAAATAGTAAACAATAAATGATTTACTATCCTTTAGTAGGGAGATTAGAGAACGTTTGGACTAATAGAGAGCGGCTCTTATTCGAACTATACCCAAATATTGCCTAAGCTTTACCCGTTAACATGTATTGATAGTAAAGACTTTGTTATCGATATTTGTATCTACTATGTTATAAAATTAATAATAGTAATAATTACTTACAAACGAGTTAAACAACTTTATCAAACGACAACAATCAATAGTAATCGGTATGGGTACCTTAAAGAAGACGTTTCACTGTACTCAACTTCAAAGAGACTCACAAAGTGTGTGTCTTCTGTTGCGAGTGAGACAGCGACTGGCTGAGAGAGTGGGAGAGGTGCAAAGGAGACTTCGTTATGTTGAATGCGGCCTGTTTCAATTTCAGTTTCCATTTCCATTTAGAGAGTGTATGTGTGTGAGTGTGTGCTCTCTGTTGTTGCAGTTGTTGTGCCACTTCTTCTAGCTGTTGTTATTCTACTTGTTGTTGTTGCCTTTACATCTTGCCACCAGCTGTGGCAGTGTCTACACTTGGGGCTTAGGCTTTGTTATTTTTAGCGCCACTCGATTTGGCTAGCGCTTAGCGGGGAGGGATTGCAATGGGGGAATGGTGGAAGGGGGGTGGTTGGGTGGTGGGTGGGGTCAATGCGTGTGGTAGCCGCATGTCACATGCCGGGGCGCATTGTGCACATTTCGTTGGTGCAACAAGGCTTTGGCGCTGTCGTCAAAGTCTTGCAATGTGACCACAATTGTTGTTGTTGTTGCTGTTGTTGCACCTCCACTAATTGCAGGTAGTTGCTGCTGCTGCTGCTGGTGCTGGTGCCAGTGGCAGCTCGGTTAGCAATTAGTGCCACTAATTAATAATAGAGCATGCTAAGCAGCAGTTGCAGTTGCTGTGGCAGATGCGGTTGCAATGCTCTGCACACAGAATGTATCCACTGCCAACGCATCGATCATCCACAGTTGCCTGTGGGATATGCTGACCGGAGTGTGGGGTGTCTAGTATGTGTGATGTTTACACACGACTAATAGTGGTGCAGGGGAGTGCTCAATGAGTTCCACAAGGGGCAACTGGCAAAATAAGGTATATAATTATGGAGATTACATTAAGAGTTAAACTGAAAGCGTATTGGATAACTATACATTAATTAAATAACTCAAATAAATAAGCACTAACTACGCCACTGTGTTTAACTGGAAAGTGTTTAGCTAATAAACAATAAGTAAATAAATAATTTAATGAAAGGAAATAAAACACTTTCAAGCTAAATACTTATCATAACGAAACCAAAGGGGGACAACTGAAATAAAAACAAAAGAAATATATTTTAAAAGCTATTTAAGTTTAGTAAGTGACTTTATATGGCTGAAATAATACAAAAAATATATTATTTATCATTTATTTACAATAGTTAGGTATAATTTAAATTGGGACTAACTTATTTCTAAAGCGCTAGCTACAAATTATTAATTTTCCTTACCACCACTTACAGTGAAAACTGTCTAAGCGGACATCCCTTCAAACGGCCCGCACCCTATTAGGGAACACGTCCTTCACTTCTCTGTTGCGAACAGCACCCCCTTCAGCGGACGAAAGTTGTGGTTGTCCGCTTTATTGCATATGCAATAATAAGCGGATTTTATAAAATAAAGTACATTTTCACTATAAAATTTCTTTGTCACATGCGTTTATAATTTCCATTTTTCTTTAAACCCCAAAGCTTTTAGTGACGTCCTGGTTCATGATGGTAATTTCATCTGAGAGTGTCCGCAAATGAGGAGAGAAATTGTTCAAAAAAGTACGTCAAAAGAAACGTCGTATAAGAAACATCTATTTAAAGGTAGTATCACAATTGAAGAGGTGCCCGTTAAGAGAGTTTTTACTGTACTGAGCCACTGCCAGGGAGTTGTCATTAAGTTAAGCTAGAAGAACCTTGACATCACTGCCAACATGCGAGTTCCATGTTTGGCTTTGTTTTTAAACAGAGCAATATAAATTATTTAATATGTATAATAATAACTCTAAATTAGCTTGGCTTAGATTAAAACATAAAAGCATATAAACATTTCCCTTTTGCCGCAGATTATGATAGTATGAGCCAAGGCATTTAATGGGCTGATAAGCGGGCACGTGTGAATTAAGCTTAACGAAGAGGCATATTTAACAATCTTAGCAAAGACAACACACCCAACCACACACTCACACTCACACACCACACAAACATTAAGCAAGCCAATAAAAGAATTGCACACTTGGTAAACACACACACACGCACACACCCTCATAGTAACGCACTCACATACTCACGCTGTTTCTCTTGAGATTTTTGGAACTGATCCGCTCAGTCAGAGAGCAAGACACGTGCTGGGCATTAACAGCAAGTGGCACTGCCTCAAGGTTCTGAAACGCTGTAGACAAACTCTCAAGCGTTTTAGCCAAAAGGCCAAGAGTGCAGCAATTGCTGCTGTTGCCAGAGTTAATGAGTCGTTCAATGAGTTCAATGGCCAAACCGTAAAACGCGGACTCGAATTGAGTCACAAAATGCATACATAGTAGTAGTAGGAGGGCAAAGCATAACAGAACAGAACACAACGCATAGCCCAAACATTTGCATATAGAATGCTGAGATAAAGCCAGCAGACAGAGAGACAGTCAGACAGACAGACAGACGGACAGACAACAGACAGCAGACAACAGACGACAACAAAGGCGCAAAAGGCCAAGCAACTGGCCATGACTGACACCCTGACTGGCTGCAATGTTGATGATGATGTTGATGCTGATGTTGTTGATGTCAGACTGACGCTTAGTCTACGCAAATGTCTGTTCGTCTGTCAGCAAGTGGTATGGCCTGATTGCGCCATACAAATTAAGCAAACGTTCAATAAAATTTGATGCACCTGCAACTGGCAACAACAACGAAAAAAACGATTGGATTCAACTGATTTTGATAGCCATGTCGCAGCTCAACTACTGCTGCAAGAGCCAAAGCTACAGACACGAGCACTAACTACAACTAGTGCAATCAGTTAGTACATGGATTACTCTTCATTTATTTGCAAATGCCGTTCATTTGCCTCACACTCTCGTAGTGCCATCATAGTATGGTATATGGTATAGCCTGCCCCTTGGCCAGTTGGCTGACAGGCTTTTTGTCATTTATTTGTTGGCCCAAACACATCGTGAGTTATGATTGCTTTCTGCTAAAGCCAGTTTGGGTATTAAAAGCTGCAAATCCTTAGAAAGGCAAACAGAAATGTCAAACTTGTTATGAAGGGCGAAAATTAATGAATTGCGTTGATCGAATTGAAAGGTTATTCGACTTACTTTTCAAGGCCAATATGAGTAAAGACTCTCCATTTTTTATTAAATAGTAAAGAATTGCAAAATTAGCTTAAGTATAAAACAAGAAGCCTACAGTCAAAGGTATTTTCCTTTGTGCCAACATACTTATACATACATACATATACTTGTAATAAATATATAGTATAGTTTAGTATATATAGTTTTAAATATATATGTACATACAAATAAAAAACTGCATTTCTTTGTACGGTATTTATTACGTTATTACTTTCATTTTATTTATTGCATTATAATTTATTGATTTCATTTCATTTCATTCTTTTGTTGTGTTTAAATCTTCAAATTACCCGCCAACCGAACACACAAAAGCTTGCTGCTACAGCACTGTACTTCGAAACATATGTTCGTCTCACTTCAACATACCATATTTTGTACGCTTGCAACCCGGTCGGCGAGTTCCGATGCGTACACGAACCATACATGTCTCATAAGCATGTACAAGCTTAACGAATCATTTAAACGAACAACTGGTTTAAGTCTTCGCTTATGCTGGGAATTTGTAAATTCACCACTCATTTGAAGAAGGAAATTTTTATTGGTTGCGATATAAGCTACTCAACAGCAGAGATACCAACCAAAAGCGTCAAGTGTGTTAGCAAAGACACGAACTCAGAGTTAGGAAGTATTTTCGGTTTTAACTAATAATTAATATAAGGCTGAAAATGTATAAGATTAATAAGACCTTTAAGAAAGTATATAAGCGACACTTAATTTTACATTTAAGTTTGTACAAATGGCATTTGTGTGTAACAGGCAGAAAGAGACGTGGCAAACACCACAAAGTACATATATATATTCTTGATCAAGACAACGAACTGAGTCGTTTGCGTTTTCATTGCATACTTTTAGGACAGAATAAACACTGATTGGGGTTCATGACTTTGCTATTTTATTATTAAATTTTCATAGAAACATTTTCAAGGCATTGCATTCTTTTTACTAAAAACTCAAAAACAGCCGTATCCTGGCCATTTACGGAGATAAGACGATGATCTTTTGGAGAAAGGTGCAACTTGTGTTCGAATCAAAAGGACGAAGGTCCTTTAGGCAGTCGAGTTAAAAGGATTTTTTTGTATAAAGAAAACTCGGTATAACTCAGCCATTTCCATAGGATTTAACGAACGCGCCTTGTTAAGGACTACAAACTGTCCAAAGGACATGCAAATCGTTCTTCAAATAACGGTTATCAAGGAAATTTAACCATATTTTCCTTAATTTTGTTACTCAGAAATGTATGTAACAGGCAGAAGGAGACGTGGTAGACCCCATAAAGTATATATATTCTTTCAGGGCTTTTTTTTTAAATTAAAATACAGTTTCATGATTTATCTCGTTTAACTTTTTATTTAATAACTTTCACTAATTATATATATAACTTATAGAGTACATGTTTTGTTTTGCGCTGTTATTTTGTATTTACTTTATAATTAAAATACGTTGCTGAGCTTATAAATTATTAAAACTATGCGCGGGAGAGTGAGTCACATGCCAAGACCGTAATATCGGTTGGTTCATTTACAAATCCAGTTACAAAAGAGATTCCTGCACTGCTTCTCTCATTCCGTCTACCGTTATGTATTTGCACTACACTTACACAGCGATCTCTATAAATATGTATGTGTGTATGTAAGTATGTAAGTATGTATATTTGTATGTATTTATATGCAATGCTATGGTGGAATGATGTTCAACAACTACTCGTCTTTATGTATGATTGGGATCTATCGTTATCGATTTGAATTCTCACTTCATTTGCCTAGTGAATTACGCTTAGACTATAACTAATTAATTGCCGCTGCTTCATGGAATAACATTAAAAATTTTGGTACAGTCATCGTCAATATAATATACATATACATATACATATAAATATGTCAATATGTCTAGTTCATATTGCTAAGATAATAATAGTTTTTATATGTTTTTGCGTTACAAATTGTTTGCTAATTGTTGCTCAAGTTGTGGCCGCCAGGTGTCGCCACACGACACGCCTGCTGCCAGCCAACCTGAATACCCCTAATGCTGCTCGGTTTTGGTTAAACGTGTGTGTATAGTATTTACATATTCGATTTGCCTTACAATTAATTTGCGTTTTTGATTATGTTCCTTACTCAATTACATGTACAATCATAGTGAATTAATTAATGTGATTACCAATTAATTAGGTGTAATTAATACGAACGAAAACGATGAATGTATTGCCTCAAATGCTTTGTAAGCTTTGTCATATTCAGTTACTTAGCTTAGGGTTTAAATTAAATTAATTACAGGTGATCAAACTCAGGAAGGGCGTAATTAAACAAAGCGAAATTACAATTGGGTACAGTAGGAACTAAAAGCACCAGCAAAATATACAGTTTAATTAGGGATTACTCAACTAAATTATGCGTTTAATTAGAATTAACTCAAATATTGTCTTTAGCTTAATTACACAAATTAACATATTGCATATCATTTCTATCATTTCACATCGATGTTCACAGTTAAGTCCTAAGTTTAAGTGCGCAGCGGAGGCGGCTGCGCGGGGCGTGGCATGCCGGCGGGTGGTGCAGCCGTCGCACCACCATGAGTGGGTGTGGGTGCCTGCAGCTCCATCTGCACCCGCTTGGCTCGGTACCGCTTCAGCTTGCGTCGTGCCATGAACAGGCTGGGATTGAAGCTGAAGTCCCGGCAGGCGATGGAGGGCGGCGGTGGCTGCCGCTGCTGGTGTGGTGGGGCGGGAGGAGTGCGCGATGTGGTGTGGTGTGCCTCGTCCAGCTCGTAGGGCGGGAAGAACATTGGGTTAGCAGCCCAATCCCGCCACATATTTCAATCCTGCCCCGCACCATTTGCCTGCGCCAACGGCGCTCCATTGCTGGCCAGATCGCTGTGGCGTCGATGTTCGAGCGCCAGCGGCAATCCGGCGGCGGCAAAGTCATCGTCGAGCGAGGAGGATTGCTTGGAGCCCACCGATTTGCAGTCTTCGTCCATGCTGACGCCCAGATGATGCATGGCCACCGCCGCATGGTGACGTTCCGCCGGTGGCAAGAGATTCAGCATGCTCAGCGGCAGACCTGGGAATCCGCCCGAGAAATCCGGATAGAAGCCTTGCGGATTGAAGGGATTGAACAACGCATTGGGTCCACCTAGCAGATCGGGCTCTGAGCTGCCACTACGTGGTCCAGCTGGCGGGCCCAGTGGCAGGCCCAGCTCCAGATCCAGTGGACCCAGTCCACTCAGATCATTGGGATGTGGCAGTGATGGTGGACCACCGCTGGCATTAGGATTACCACCCGGACCAGAGTTACCACTGCCACCCGATGAGTTCTTCTCCTTGTCGGCCTTCTCCTTGCGCTCCTTCTTCTCGCCCTTGGAGCTGCTGCTGCCACTGATGCCCATCTGCAGCATCTCTATAGGCGGACCACTGATGCAATCCTTCCTCAGCTGCTCCAGCTTCAAGCTTTTCCCATACTTGCCACGCACATACATCAGGAGCGAGTTGTAGGGTATGCCAAAGATGCGGGATGCCTGCGAAGTGGTCATCTTCTTGTTCCACACATGCTGCAGTGCCTCCGTCAGCTCAGTGTTCGTCCAGGAGCGTGGCGGACCACCACGTGGCGCCGAATGTTGTCCCTTGGGGCGTGGCACTGCAAAGAGAGAGAGAGAGAGCGTATGATTAGTAGTGGTAAGGCACCTGAGCTTGGGTTTGGGTTATCTCTGGTGGAGCATCTGATAATGTTTCAATCTCATGCCCCATATGCTGTTCCATTGTCTGGTAGTCTCTGAGACGCTCTGCCTACAGCTCATACACACACCCAGCTGGAGTGGCACCTAGCGAAAGGAATAATAGCGCTGTGGTGGTTCCCAGCTCTGGGACAGAACTGGAGTCAGTGCCTCGCCTCGCCTCGCATCGCATCGGCCTGAATGCCTGCCATATGCAAATTACGAGCATGCCACAAACATCGTCGTCGTCATCACATGCGCCGCTAAAACTCAATTTAGATCCACAGATATCGACCTGCCCCACAATGCCAGCGAGCGAGTGCCACAGAGTCAGGTTCTACCACAGACAACACACAGCTTCAGCTTTAACTTTGACAATCGAAGAGTTGCAACAGCATTTTGGGGCAAGCGACAGGGGGCAAGGAGCAAAGGCTACCATAACGAATGCTTGGTCATGGCCAGTCTGCTAATATACTATATATGTAGCCAAATTTGCAGCCAGCGATAATGCAATTGTTTATGCCAGCTTTCCTTGCATTCTCCCAAAATGATATGGAATTTTCCTGGCTCAGTAATAACAACAGTTTCCCGAGGCAAAAGTCACGTGTGGCAAAGGAAACTGAGCTCACAGTACTAGAGAAATTTGTTAAATAAAATACTCTACTCAAGTTTATAAATGTGTGAAATTAGGAGTACTTTAAAACTATTTACTCAATTTAATCAAACGACGTGTAAATAATTACAGCTTCAAAATGAATAACATAATGCAACGACGTGCATCGATTTTATGTAATAAACAGCTCAACAAATTCAACTTTGAGGGCAGAAATACACCAAAAGACATGCTAGCTAAAGCCCCAGTAAACAAATTAAAGTTGTCAAGAAAAGAACGTATTGGATTTAAGTACAACCACACTACAATTTTTATTATTTTGTGCTTAAATAAGTTACCAATGTTTTGCACCAAAATACTTAAGCGTTAGTTCCACGCTGGAGAAGGTACATTGAAAAATAAAAATTAAAAAATAAATAAACACATATATGAAAAAAATAATAGAAACACGTTCTTAAGTTCCTCTTAATTTTAAAACCCTAATTTATTTGGGGTCTTAATCCGTTTCGAGATAATTTTACTTGGATTAAATGCAAACAAACTGCTTTACTATTTTTCTAAGTATATCATATTCCTTTTTGAAGATTTATGAACGAAATAATTGAATTCTTGGCTGGATTCTTTTGCATATTCCCAGTCGCAGAAACAATTATAACTTCCTTCCTTGAAAGACCAAAAATAAGTTCGATATACATACATATGTATTAAAATGGTTTTTTAAAGAAATTTCATTTCTATATTCAAAACTATTTACTCTAAGAAATTTGATGAATATACTACCATTTAAGAGGCTACAGCAGAAACTGGTTAACAGACGAGTAAGGTATTTTAATGCACTTTAAGATTCTAATTCATATTTATTGAAAAAAGTATATAGTATATGTACTTATTATTGTATTAAATTATCTTTTCCTGCTGCATTTTTGTTGGTATTTTAATGCCAAATATTCATACAATTCCTACAAAAACTTTAGATAAGACTTATACATAGATAGATACTATATTTGATCAACTTTAAATAATTATATGATATATTTTTATATTCTATTAGTTTATTCGCATCTATCGATATCCCTATGTATACTTCTTCTATATATTATTTAATTATATTATGTTTTTTGTTTTAATCTATATCTATAAAATTACCTATAATAAAATATTTTACATGTTCTTCTATTATACTATATAAGCTTTATAACTTGGCTATTTTATTTGTTGATCTATTTTCATTTGTTATATATTTTTCTAGTTATAATTTGCCGTTTGAATTTTCTTTTTGGCAAAGGGTCACAACGTAGGCCTGACCTTATTTTCCTACGAGCAGCACTCGAACATAATGCAATTGTTTAGAGTTGTTGTTGTTGTTGTTGGAGTAATGACTGTTTTGTTGTAGTTGTTATTGTCAAGTTCTAATAAGGCAGCTCGATAGTCGCCTATAAGCCCGCATACTCCATACTCCAGTTCCAGTAATAAACAAAACGAAATTTGAATTTGTAACAAATCGCAAATCACGTTTAGAGGCAACGATGGAATGAGCCGAGAGAAGAGCCGAAAAAACAATCGCAAAATTGAACAAATGAATGTGAACAAATCAGTTAATCACACCCACACGAATGCAGGTCCTAGCCCCCTCCCATCACCCTTTCCCCATTCCCTTGGCTCTGGGCTGTTGTGCTCCTCCTGAGGCAGAGCCAAGTGTAGATTCTTATCAGAAAGGGGAAAACTCGTTTGCCCGTTCGCAATAAAGAATATCGTGCTATACGCCAGATTTGCGCTTTTTAGCACAGTTTTATTTACTGTTTTCAAATTTGTTGCTGTAATTGTAAGCAATGTTTGTCATGGTCGGGATGAGTCTCTGTTGTCTGTTGTCTTTTGTCTGTTGTCTGAATCTCTGTTTGCAGATCTATCTTGCTTTGTTTGGTATTTCATTGGTATTTTCTGGTATTTTACTTTAACGCTCATCTGATCACGATTCCTCCTCTGTATCTCTTGTATTGATGAGAAAATTAAGCAATTAAATGCGATCGACTTGGGAGTGTGTCTGTGTGTGAGTGTGTATAAGTGTGTGTGTATGCATGTGAAATGATGTCAAAAGATCAATGAGATCAGTGAGATCAGCATGTGGGGAGTTCATATAGACCCAGCGAATAGTTAAAGTCAAATGTTACTTCACATATAATGAGCCTATCGAGTAGATATTCAAATAAAAGATTTGTCTATGGGTTATATTAATGGGAAATTCATTTAAAGCCTTGTAATTTATTAGCTAGTGGTTGCTAAAGAAACTATATCCTATATTTAAAATGGATTACTAGTTCTATTCAGCGAAAAACCAATATTTATATGAGACTTTAGTTGTTTTAGTATGCGATTGGAGAGCAAGGCTTTTTAATTTCCATTTTGCACTAAATTATAGTATGTACTTTCATCATAGAAGGTACATACTATGTATATGAAGGTTTATGGGAACAAATTAAATTATATGTGTTATATATACTATATATCAATATTATTATATGTGTGTGTAACGAAACCCAATCAAATTACCTAAACTAACCAATTATTTTATTTGTATTTATTTATTTATTTTTATTTATTAAATTTCTACTAAGGCAACCGACAAATTAAATTAAAATGGATTACATAAAAAAAATATATTAAATTAAAATTTTAAGTAAATTTGTATGAATATCTCTTAATTCATACATATTATACTCTCATATCTCATCTAATTTACATCCATCTATATCCCGTCTACCTTAATCCATATCGACGTCTCTCTGCTAGCATTTTACAACTTCACATGAGCTCTTTCAGCTGGCGCCTATTACACTCACTAAGTGAGCTTTCATTCATAAAAATCCGAGAAAACGATCAAGCACTTAACCCATCAACGCCAGCCAACTGTCAAATGAACTGTCAAAGCATACAGCTCATATGGATGGATCTGATCCCCTAGATCTTTACACTCATTTGTCAATCACATGGCAATCAAGTAAAACAGTTAATTGATTTCTGAACCACATTTTGAGCATACTACACGAAATATTATTACACACACACTCATTATTATTACACACACATTCATGGAGAGAAAACATTAATATCTTTCTGAGGTTGGTAACAAACGGAATGGGCTGAAAAACGATTGTATTTATGCAGTTTGAGTCGGTTATTTGTCAATCACAGGTTGGAAAAACGACGTTTACGATATGCATAGGTGCACACACACATTGAGTGGAGTGAACAAAAAGTAATACGAGTGAAAAAAACAAATAAAGAAACACAACAATTGCTACACGTTCCCCAAGTCGAAGCACAGGAAAACCACAAAAACAAATTTGCCGCCTCACATGATCGCACGAGTGATCGCGTCTCAATTGAAGGGACTGCGTTTGCCTATAAGGAGGGATTGAGGAGGAAATGCGGGCAAAGAATCAGGCCCAAAGGAAATGAGGAGGAATATGGTTCAGTATGCTACTTTTTATGTGTGATCAGTGAGTTAAATCAGCAGAACATTAAACTGTGTCGGATGAATGATAGAGCTTTATAAACAGATACCATATAATATAATCTAGAGTATTACCAACTTAAAGCGAATAACGCTATGATTATATTATATGATTTCTGTTTATAAATTTTTATTAATACTTTATTCATTTATTCATCCCTTCACTAGTTATAATATTTATTTATTCTGAACTTAACAAATATGAAATTATAAAACCCTTATATGAAATTATCTGCTAAAATAACATGGGCTCATAGGATATTAATTGCTAATATGCTAATTTATATTTTGTTGTAATTTTTGTTTTACTTTTTAATAAAAAAAAATAACAAAAACTTTTTAAGCAGACTAATAAGTTCAATATATTTATTTATCTAACTATTTATGTTGTATTTTCAATGTCTGTTATTAATGTTAAATTATTATTCATTCTTTGCTTATATCAAATCACATAGTATACTTCTTTTGCAAGCTTCATCATTATTTGCGCTCACTGATATTTACTTTTTATCGATCTAAGGCTAAAGACCAGACACCCTATCGAATTGTCTGCTATTACCCCCAAAGACGTGATCAAAATTGCAGCAAACACTTTGGCTGAACTTCCAACTCTCTGCCTTCAACCATCAACGGGTTCAATCAGCCAGTCAGTCAGGCAGTCAGTCAGTCAGGCAGTCGTCATTCAGTCAGGTGTGAAGTAAAGCACGAAACAGAGTGTGAGGAGTATCCATAGAGTGCCAAGTGATCGACGAAGCAATCATGTTGAATGCATTTACTTGAACCTTTCTCGACTGGATACACCGTTAACTCCCCCAGAGGTTAATTAGCTGTTTGTTTTTCAGGGATTTTCTTTTACTACTTACTTTTCTTTTTGAGAAACGGCGGCGGACCACCGGGCATATCACGCGGGTCGCTCATTTCCATTAGCGGATTGTAGAGTTTGCCAGGATCGATGCCGGGCGGAAATAAGCCCAAAGGGGAATCCAGTCCAAACACTGTAAAAGAGTTGAAGGTAGAGCATAAGTATTGATATAATCATTAGCTTAAGTTAAATATGTATTACTTTAATTTAATTTAAATGTACATTGATGAAATGATTATCTTAAAGTCATGTCTAGAGATACCTTGTAATATAAGCAGACTAATTTATTCAACTCAATATCAGTAAAAGAGTTGAAATATGAATATTATCATTACCTTTAACATAAATATATTTAACTTTAATTTAATTTAAATTTCTAAATACATTATTTAAATGTACAGTGAAGACATGATTATATTATCAAGACATACCTTCCAATGTATAAGCAGACAAACTTATTCAATCTTTATACCAATCATACTGTCTATTTATACAATTTGAATGCAGTTATTGCAGTTCTGTAAGCGACTCATTTGCCAGCTCACTGAGCTCAATGAATACACTCGTGAATACACTCGCTGTGTCAGAGTAAACAATGCAATGTCATTATTCTATTAATATTTTACGCGTCGAGTGCACTTCTACACATGAGTGAAACAATTGCAGCGCTGATGAGCAGCGGATCTGAAGGATACGCCAAGGATAAGCAGTAGCTGCTCAAGTATGTGAGGCAAAGACATGATTTCATAAGGACGAATCCCAAAAAGAAGCAGACAATGTGCTGGCATATGAATAAATGGTTATATCTACATGTACTTGTAGCTGTAGCTGTATCCGTATCTATAGTATACAGTATCTGTGTCCTGTGTCTTTGTATCTGCTGCATAATGACACAAATAACGAGCGCGTATTGTTTGCTTCCTTCGCCTGTTTCAAGTAGACATTACAACACGCTGCGTATACGTAATATCTACTCCTTGTTTTTCTTTACCTTTCATTCTTTTTGGATAAAATTAGTGCGGATTTCTTTTCACATTTAGTCTCAAGGGGGGCCAACCATTGACTACACATACTCCCTCACCTCTCACCTTTCCCCCTGTCTTATGTCACATGCTATTAGTTGAATGATTTTCACGCCACCAAAAAATAAATCACATTCTTCTTCATATAGCGTAAAAATCTCTTTTTCTACGGCTGTCTGCAATGCTTCTGTTTGACTTGAGTCGAGTTGAGGCAAATAAATCCGGGTATATGCATTATGTGGACTGTTGTGTAATTAGAGTAAAAAATAAAGTAAATTTTTTATTGATAGATTATAAAGTTCTGCCACGAATTAATAGAGAATATTCAAGAAATAATTAGTTTAAACATTTGCACGTTATATTTCTTTTAAATTTGATAAAAAAAATAGGTACTTATTTTGTAAATTTTCTTTTTGATTTCTTTTTGGTATAAATTAAAAGTAATTAAAAGTAAATTGATTAATCATATAGGTCAGTAAAAACTATATTAAAACCCTATTTATTTTGTAAACTTAATAAAGAGTTTTAACGTATATTTATGAATATTGTTTTAGATTTTTTTTGAATAAATTCACTGATGTTGACCTTTCCAATTCTTAAAATAGGTGTTTTGTCGGCTTTAGGTCTGTGGGTTTTATTGGGTCGAAATAATAAATTTTTTGAATAATTAATTAAAAAGTAATCAAAAGTAAATTGATTAATCATATATATATATTAAAACCTTAGACTCTATGAACTATATACGCTTACTTATGGCAGATTCGTAGACTAGTTCATTAGTAGTCATATAGTAAATTGCCTACTAAAAATACTCTCACACTTTGCATAGAGTATTTGCTTGGTCGTCGTCTAATGCTTTGCCTAAAATTTCCTGCATTGCTTTATGCTTTATGTAGGAGTATTCATCCTTGTATCCTTGGCTGGCATTCATTGCCTGCAGCCTGTTTATGCAGTAGTTAGCGACTTGCTGTTGCCTCCCTGGTATTTTTTTTTTTGTTTCCCCGTATACACTCCCCCATCCCTCACATGCCACCCACTCACCTACTCTCCGTCAGTATTTGCGCTGATATGTTGGCTGAAATTTTTGTCGCATTAAAAGGTATTGCGCTTCCTGTCTTCAGCCTGACTTCTACTACTTCTACTACTCTACTACTACTCTTTCTACTGCACAATTTTCGTACAATTTTTCATATTTTTGTGCCTTAATTTATTTTATATCCTGTGTGCGCGTCGCCTTGCCACTGCCTGTGGTAAGGGTAGCGTATATGCTGGGGGCTGCACTTGGAGTTGGAGTTGGAGCTGGACTACCCAAACGGATATTATTAATATGAATATCGCGCGACTTATATGCAAAAGTTTTATACCGAAAAGGAAAACGAGCACAGGCAAAGAAGGACTACAGGAGGACTCCAAGACTCTCCTGGCTCTGAGTCTTGGTATTTTTTTCTTGCTTTTTATTTCTATTTATGCCGCCAAAGTTGTTTGCCAAAAGGTTTAAGTTGCAGCATAACTCTGAGTGTATGTGTGTGTGTGTGTGTGTGTGGCATACTTTAAACACGACACGTGCAACACATATACACTCCCATGTATTGCTCTGTGGGCGTGGTCAGTGGGTGTGGGGTGTTGTCTGTGCGGCAACTTAAAAGTCATTTGGCTAAACGTCTGTTGACAGTTTGAACTCTGGTAAACACACACACACATATACAGTGTATCTATGTGCTTCACATGTTGCCAAGACACAACATAAATTTCTAGCGCTCTGCACGCAATATACTACAGCTCTGCCCCCACTCCCTCCCCACTACCACCTGACTGCACACCTTTTGCCACTCGCTATATTTGCGGGTTCGCCTCGGGTGACATAAATATAAAAAATCATATATAAAAACCGCAATTGAATTTATTTCGTTTGCAACGTTGCAACAACCGCAAATGCAACTTGCAATCCCATGCTACCTAGCCTGCCCCTGCCCCTTCCCCTTGCCACACTGCCGCACTAGCTGCTCTAGTCAGTGTCTTTATGCTCGCTCTACTGTCAAATTAGGCGCACTCGCAACTTGCAACTTGCCACATTTTCATTTGCCTTTTACCTTTGCCTATACATGACTCGTATTTATATACTATTTTCTTTAAGCTGTCAGCAGCAAAAAGTTATTTATGACTTAATTAGAAACGAAAATTAAAATTGCCAGTGCATAGTTTTCGGTTATGTCAGTCGAGAGTCTCGACAGGAGAGACAAGTGGTATATGTGGAAGGAAGTGAAGTAGTGGCATACTTAGATGGGGTGAGCAATTACTCTTTAATATGGAAATGCTAATATAAATATTAATAATAAATAATAAAATATTATAATTAATATTAATATTTAAATATTTATTAATTCTTTTCGGTTATGCCAGTCGAGACAGGAGGCAAACAAGTAGTATATGTAGAAGGAAGGAACGTAGTGGCATAGTTAGATGGCGTGGATGAGGAATCACTCTTTAACATAAAAAATAAATCCAAAATTGAGTTTAGCAGGCTCGGCGACAAAAGCTTTATTGGGAGTTATTAATTGAAAAAATGAAAAGGCTTGGCTGGCCAGATAGCGCTATTTCGGATGTTGCCAAACATCCTCATCAGTGACCTTTAGAATTATTATTGTCAAACTGTCAGTACATGTGCGTTAGTCTACAGTGGGATTCGAACACAGAACCCTCGGATTGTGAGGCGAATGCCTTACAATGAAGCTATGCCAACGATAGTTAGCCAACGAAGGGACTATGGACGGGCATAGCTTCATTGTAAGGCATTCGCCTCACAATCCGAGGGTTCTGTGTTCGAATCCCACTGTAGACTAACGCACATGTACAGACAGTTTGACAATAATAATTCTAAATCCGAAATAGCGCTATCTGGCCAGCCAAGCCTTTTCATTTTTTCAATTAATAACTCCCAATAAAGCTTTTGTCGCCGAGCCTGCTAAACTCAATTTTGAATAGTAATACCGCGGCACTGAACCTTACAATAACAGTAGCTGTTCATTGTAAAAAAAACCCCATTATAAAAAATAAATATTAAAAATAAATCATAAAATATAAAAAAAAATATTTATATATATTATTAATTCTGTTGTAATTTATAAATATTTATAATTATTATTCATTTTTTTAAGGTAAATATTGCGATTGTTAAATCCCTTTAAATCTTCTTGCCTTACATCTTGTATTCAAGTTGTGCTTATACAGACGTCTTGTTTTGTTTAATTAATGTCTAATTTTATATTTCACTCCAATTAAAAAATAATTGAATTAACTACTTTAGAAATTAAACAATTTAAAATGTTATTCGAATTAAATTTATTAATTAAAGTAAAATTTGAATCTGTTTCAAAATAATTTAAATTTTCAACAAATTAAGAAATAAACAATAAGTATAAAATATATTTAAGCGCATTGTTAATACTATTAAGTGTATAAATAAAATGTTTAAAGTGGGAATACCGCTAGCAAAACAGCAAAAACCTGTCACATGAAGACATGAAGGCTTAGAGGAAGACCCTAATATGTTTAAGGGCTTTGCGACAGCTTTGGTCATGGCAACAACATTGACAACATGCAGAGGATGCACTTTGATGTTGTTAGCATAAAGAGCGTAGATGGCAAGGGAGGCAGCGAGTATGCTGCATGCCACATGTTGCATGTTTCCGTCGAGTGTGGCAAAAGCACAGCCCAGCGTATTAGAACTGAAGTGAAGTCTTCAAGGAGTCAAGGAGCAACCAGACGAGCAAAGCGTTTATTGGCATTTCCTTTGGATTGCTTTTTTTCTCGCCCCTTTTAGACGCTCTGAGTACTTGTTGGGCAATCGTAATGTGCTTTTAGCAGAGCAGTAGGATATCCTCTAGGATATGTGTGGCCAACACAGGTGAGCTGTGAGTAGGCGGATAAGAGTGCTAGAGTCGAGTGGGCTTTAGCTAAAGCTAAGCTGTACTTAGTGAGGATAAGGGGTATATAGAAGAGATATGTATTATAGATCAAAGAATGTGCTCGTGTTCGTAAAGTCGCAGAATCAACGAAGCGTGACGCCTGTACGTGTGAGACCATCGACTGTGCTTGAGAAAGCAGCGCTGCAAAGCACACCGCACATGTAATGGAAATTATGAATTTTGCGTACCACTGTTATAGGTATATCATGCCTAACATAGAAATTTAGTTACTCAAAATGTTAAAGCTTGTTAAAGCTCTCTATAAACTAAGCATACCCTCTATAAAAATACGATTCAGTATGTTACTTACTGTGTGGCGGCGTCAGCGTCAACGCCGAGGACATTCCGGGAAAGGGCAGCGGGGACGGCGGATGTTGTCCGTCCGGCGGGTTAAAGTGTCCCGGCAGACTCATTGGTGACGTTGGCGCGAATTCCTTGCAAAAATCCTTACCGAAGTCTTTGCCGAAATCCTTACCGAACTCCTTGCCGAACTCCTTGCCAAACTCTTTGCTCAGCCGATTCATGCTCTCCTCCAGACGCTCGTGCGGTGCCTGACCGGGCCCACAGCCGCCACCCGGATGTGGCACGCCATTGTGTCCACCGAATGGGGGTAGTCCCATGGGTCCCAGCAGATTACTGGCGAATGCATTGTGCTCCCGCTGCAGCGCCTGCTCGCGTGTCTCGCGCGGATCACGCGGCTCACGCTGATGCATCGCTGCAGCAGCCGCAGCGGCAGCCAGTGACATCTCCATCTGATGCTCCATGTGATGGAAGGGATGTTCACCGGCGCCTACGGCAGCCACAGCAGCAGCGGCCGCCGCATGCATCTGGGCCTCGAGTGCCTCCATGTGGCAGGGCGGGCTGTCGGGCAGGCCGGGTGGACGCATACCTGGCGGGGGAGGAAACGAGAGCAGACCATTGTTACCGCCGGCACAGGAGGTGGGTGTGTGGCTGGGCGTGGACGTGGCATTCGGTTTGGCATTCAGCTGGCGTATGTCCTTCAGGGACAACATGATCCTCTGGTTGTTATCCTGCAGTTTGTTGCTGTTGTTGTTGTTGTTCTCATTGTCCGAGCAGTGGGATTGGGAGTGCGAATTGGAACTGGAGTCCTTGTCCTTTCTGGTGGTGGTGCAGAGATCCTCGGGCCCATCGCTGGGACAGGGTGACATGGCGGCCGCATTGGCAGCGGCCACAGCGGCCTGACGTCGCAGTTCGTTGGTGGTGTTGATAAGCTCTTCAATGTCCTGTTCCTCGTCCTCCTCCTCCTCCTCGTCCTCATCCTCCTCCACATCGTGCACGTGCTCCAGGTCGGGCTCATGCTCATGCTGTTGCTGCTGCTGCACTTGCTCCGACTGTCGCTGCTCTGTGTGGTGCTCTGGCAGACGATCCTCCTCCATACCATCGTCATCTGGCTCCACATCCTCGTGCTCGCGCTGCTGTGCACTCTCCGAGAGATCCAAGCCCTTGCTCTGCTCCTCCTCCGCCTCCTCATCCGCTGCCTCAGCCGCTTCTTGTCGCTCCTCCTCTGCCTCATTCGATTTACCTCCTGCCGCCTCTTCCTGCTCCATGGGACTCTGCTCGGCGCTGCTCTGCTTCTCGCTGGACTCCGGCTCCTCCTGATCGTGCTCCTCCTCCCGCAGCTCATGCTTGATCACAGTTTGCAGCGTCTCCTGCTGCGGCGCCGCCTCTGGCTTGCTCAGCGCAAAGTCATGTGGCATGTCGCCCGAGCGTCTCCTTGGTCGCGCCTGTTTGCGTCGCGGCATGGGTGAACTGCCACCCAGCTCCTGATCGCTCTCCAGCTCCCGCTCACACTCCTGCTCCCGCTTGCGTCTCATGCTAAGCGCCGCCATGGCACTGGCACTGGCGGAGTTGCCAAAGAGTCGCGTGGGCATCATCAGTTTGCCAGCTGCTGGCCTCACCATCGAGGGTGACTCATCCTCAAAGCTGGACGAGAGCAGTGAGGTGTCCAGCAGATTGAAGTCATCCGGCGAGGCAGCTGGCGTGGGCGTATGCTCCGGCACGGAACTCTCGACGAGACCACGCACCTGCAGTGATTCACCAGCCTGGATGAGTGTCTGGAGTCGCTGCTGGGGCACACTGATCTCGCCCCGGTACATAAAGTCCACAATGGCCTGGACCACCCAGCCACGGAAATCCTTGAGCACAATCACCGGATGCTTGCACGGCGTCTCGGCGAAGACGCGCTGAAAGAAGGGGGAGCAGGCGGAGAGGACCATCTTGTGGGCACGGATGGAGGTCTCCGCACAGACCAGGGTCACATCCACCAGCGTCTTGGTCTGGAGCAGTGCATCAAAGGCGCGCAGGATGTGATTCTGATGATTGTTCCAGCGCAGGCTATAATGATCCTGTGTGGGCGCTGTCGCTGTGGGCGTGGCAGGTGGACTGTGTGTGGCTGTGGGCGTTGTTGTTGTTGCTGCAACTGTTGCTGCTGCTGCTGTACCGCCAGCAACTGTTGTCGTTGTTCCAGTGCTCTGCTGGCTCATGTTCAGCGGCAGCGGCGGCGGCGTGGGCGGCGTTGTGGGCGGCGTGGTGTGCATTGTGGGGTTGTGGGCGTGGCTGTGCGGCGGCGGCAACTGTTGCTGCTGATCGTTGGGCTTCGTCAGCGACAGTGGCAAGGGCAGCGGCAGCGGCAGCGGCAGTGGCAGTGGCAGCGGCAGTGGCATATGCAACGCCAGGGTTGAGGACGCTGCTGGCGCCACCTGCCGGCTGCCGTAGTCGTTCATCTGCAGCGCCAGCGGCAGCGACGTCAACTTGCAGCGTTTTATCAGCTCCTCAGCGTCCTTTAACATGCCACACGCAACCTCACTCTCACTATGGCTTACTCTCTTACTCGTAGAAGTCACGTGTCCTCAATGTTGCTGCAACGCGTTCTTAATCTGCAAGTAGAGAGGAGAAGGGGGAAGATGAGTGAGGTAAGACAAAAGCTTAAGCATAATGCGTTTCATAATGTATTCGAGCTGACATATGCCTGCTTCATCTACTGCCACATCTTCATCTGCTTCTTCTCCTGTTGTCCTGTGTATGTGTTGTGATAATATGTTAATGAGTCGCGGCATATATCATCTCTGCCTCCCCCCACTCTGCCCTGTCCCTGCCCCAGTTGAAGCCAAACAAAGCACATGAAGCAATCACAGTCGAGCTACGTGTCGTGTCGCATATCCTTGAGGATATCACATGCAGATGTGTGATGTGTGATAATGGCTCACTCGTCTTTTGGCTCAGCACCCTGCCCCTACCCCTACCCAAACCCCCTATACACACTGTTACCCCTACTACGCCTACTGCTGCTACCCCTCCTCATACTCCTCAGTCAACTCCTTGTCTTGTCTGTCTGACTGTCGCCGATTTCTTATACTATGTGTGTGCTTCTGTATTTTTTTTTGTTTATCTACGCCTCACACACACACACGCACACTCAGGCACAGTGGCCGGCATTAGTAAAAAATTTCCAAAATAATACACACAATTTTTAATTTACTTCCCGTTAACAAGCCCATGCTTGGTGTCGTTGGATCATTTGAACATACTG
Source organism: Liodrosophila aerea (assembly GCA_035045005.1). NCBI lineage: Eukaryota > Metazoa > Arthropoda > Insecta > Diptera > Drosophilidae > Liodrosophila > Liodrosophila aerea. The sequence goes on from JAWNNL010000278.1 coordinate 725,514, forward strand.
CCGTTCACTATGTCAGAACGTTCAGAACCGTTCACTATGCCCAGAATTAAGAAAAATTATTTAGAAATTGTGTGGAAAAAATAGACTAAAAAACACATTATAGTCAAATCCATAATATTTTTTAGATACCTCTTTGCATTACAGTTACAAATTCCTTATATCGTATATGTGTTTTTTTTTATTTTAAACATCTGATCCCCTACCTCTCAAATTCGCAAAAACATTCTCAACAGGTACAGTTTTGGAGTTACTGTCTTTGCACAAATAAAGCTTTCGATGCACAGTATGTTTGACGCTATTTGCAGCCCAATCTGGTAATAAACACCAGAGATATGGAATAATCAATTTTCTGTACTAGGCAATGGACAGAGGAAGGGGGAATTCACAGTGTATGCGGCCGCTAGGCCTGACTATTGGTTAGTGTTCGTAATTGCGCGTGTATTTTTATAGATTCTCCTCTCCATTTAAATGAATGTTGCTTTTTTAATACATATTTAATTTAAAACACCATTATTACAAAAAAAAATTTTGTCCTTCTTTTAATATAAAAGTATTTCAAATTAGTGTTTGGATGAACTTTAAATATGCCCTAAACTTTTTGTTTCTATGTCAAAATTGAGAAAGAAAAATGCTTCAAAGTAACTTAAATAAATATGTATGCCAAAAATAAGTAGGTTTAATATAAAATGGAATTATAAACCATTATTGTGTTTGTACTTAAATAAATAGATTTAATAAATTAATGACTTAATTTTAATAATCATAATCACTTTATTTAAACACTTGTCTTGCTTTAAATTTCCGCCATTTTACAACTGCCTGCCAACCACTGTGCAGCCGCTAAGCTTTTTTTTCACGCATCTCAGTGCGTGGCATCTAATTAATTCAGCAACTGTCTGGCATGCCGTGCCTCGAGCCGCTCCCTCTATCTTTGGGCAACCCCCTGCGTTGCATGCTGCGTGTGTGAATTTTTAAAAGAGTCAGCAGCTGCCTGACAACACCGACAGCCGACAGACCTGCGACTCCTCAGTCGGACTCGACTCAGTCAAATGCCAATTGCGAAACCTAAGAACTCAATTCCAATCCCAAGCCCAATCCCAATCCCTAAAGCCCCAACGCTGTCAGTCAGACTTGTGTTGGTAGCAAAATTAAAAAAGTTTACTTTTGCAACGGTGAAACCAAAATAAACATTTTTATTTACCGTTAGTTGCAGCAGCGGCTGCTTCTTGCTGCGGTTGCAAGTTGGCGCCAGGCAGCACAACCGCATATTAACACATGCCCAGGACGCCCACGCTCGAATGCAACAATGTGCAATTAGCAGCCCAGGCGCTGCCATGCGGCATGTGGCATGTGGCATCTTCAGTTGCTACTGCCATTTTCTTTTTTTTGCTGGCTGCTTGCTCGCAACTCATTTGCGGTGCTCAGCTGTAGCTGATGGCAACATTTTTATTTATTTACTCGTATTTTACTTTCAAGCGTTTGCTAAAAGCGACACAGTTAGTGCCACCTTGCCACCTCAGCTGCGGCAGACAGCAAAGGTAGTGTGGCAACACTGAAGTTGCTCGAGTTTTTAATTACTCTTGCAGTAAGTCAGCTGAAGCTGCCAGCAGAGATTTCAAGGCGGTCACCGGATTTAAATGAAGTAAATAACGGAGTTTACTTTAAGTGTGTAACATGCCACAGAAATTTAAGACTTCACATAGGAAATTTAAAAATAGAAAGACTAAATTTAAATGAGAATGTTTGAGAAAGTTTAAAGAAAGTATTGGCTGAAAAAATATAATATTCTAATTGATCAATCCGCATCAATCAATATCAAATTTACGTCGCTAAAATGTATATATGTGCTGTATATATTACTGTATAATAAAGAATAACATAAAGTAACAATAAAAAAAATACATTCTGTAAGTATGAAAATATATTGAAAAAAGTTGTATATTAGGCAATTAAATTCTACAATGAAATTTAACTATCGAGTCGGTGGCTTTTTATACTAGCACTCTTTTTTATTTATTATTAATATGTGATAATATACTAACACAATAATTAATTACGTAATTTAATTAATTAAATCATAACTAAAGTTGTTAAAAAATATTATCAAGTTCACAATTGGCAAATAAACTTTTATAAATATTTATTTTAAGTAATTCTGCTGACTGCGTTTAGTTAAATATATTCATTCGTATGTATGTGCATATTCATTCTGAATTTTCGAAGCAAACTTTGTATATATTTATTTTGGTTAATTTCAAATTTTATAGTTAGGACTTTATTTTATTTTTTACGTTTAATATTTTACACATATACTTCAAATATATTCTTTACATTTAGATATCAATGCCAAGCTTTACATTGGATTATAAATTTATGAATTAATTGCCAAATTTACAATTCTTTCGACATTTCTATTTGAAATTTTAATAAAAATATACAGTAAATAATTGCACACCTTTTGGTATATAACTGTTGCCTAAATAGTTTAATATAAATACACAAATATTTTAAAAAAATGTCTATAGGCAAACCCCCCTTCGACTCAATAAGTGGTTTGTCACTCAACCCTTTCTTACATACCATTCAAAATATGTTTGTCCTTGGCAATATCCTTGTTCAATTTCTGTGTACTATTTGCACAACTGCTTAGCATATATTTGCATATACGTTCACTTGATCAGTTTTTCAATATATCATTATATCCGTTTATACTGGAGCATTGCACACGTTAACATATCGCGGTCTGATTCGACTGAAAGCACAAATTGCGTTGTTGAAATGTGAGAAATATGCGTATGAAAGACTATATATATTTTTATTTTGCATTCTATAGTATTCTATTGTGTTTCACGTGTTTTTTCGTTTTATTGTTAGGTGTAGATCACACACACACACACTCACACATGCACAACGCGAGGTTCCTGTTTGGAGTACGCGTTCGGGTCGAGGGTTTGCCGCAAACTGAATCACACTGAGTGCAAATAAATGCGCAGCAGAGTATGAATGTATGAATGTACTCACATATGTGAGTACTATATGGCATGTGAGTGTGTAAGTGAATACGGTGGAAGCAAGAGCAGCCCTCAACCTACATATATCGCTAGCACCCTATGGCCCGCACCCTTGAATGGCAACACACACACACACACACATCTACACACTTGCAGCTGTATTGTAGTATGTGTGGGCAGGATCAGTCCGTCTCGCACACTCTCTCTCCTGCCTCACTCGTTTGTGCACTCGCATTCGTCATGCCGCAAATTTTCCATGTGCTGCAGGTGATAATCAGGTGTATATTGACACATGTACAACAACAAATAAATAAACTCGGGTAAATAAACAAGAGTAGGTTCAGGCATAGGTACAGGTTCAGGGTCAGGTACAGACAGGTACAGCTAACAGGTCCCAGAAAGGATCTTTGAACAGGCCTAATGTATGGCCGCTTACAGATCAATTTGTGGCACGTTCATAAAACACCAACAGACGCTGTGTGTGTGTGTGTGTGTGTGTGAATGATCCCTCAAGTTGGTTAAGCAAATTTTCTGGAAGTGGAACTGTTTGTTGTTTCATTTGAAAATCCGTCGTTTTATGATAGGCGCGACTAAAACACAATAGCATTAAACTGTTGGTGGAATTCGTGTACTTAGTTTAAAAGTTCATTAGAATTTAGACTTGTTGGTAGTCATTTGCTTTAAACTCTTTATTTATTTGATTTATATTTAGGTGTAGTTATTCTTGTTAGACCCTGTACTTTAAAAAAGTACAAAAGGGTCTATTAAGATTGTGCAAGCCCGAAATGTATGTAACAGGCAGAAGGAGGCGTGGCAGACCCCACAAAGTATATATATTCTTGATCAGGACGACGAGCTGAGTCGATCTAGCCATGTCCGTCTGTCCGTCTGTCCGTCCGTCCGTCTGTCCGTCTGTCCGTCTGTCCGTCTGTCCGTCCGTATGAACACCTAGATCTCGGAAACTGTAAGAGCTAGAGACATCATATTTGGCAGTTAGATGCCCCTATAGTGTAGGCAGATCAAGTTTGTTTTAGATTTTTGATACCTCCCCCCCCTCCCCCAAAAACCGCGAAAAACTGCCACACCCACAATTTTAAAGATACAAACTTGTGTTTTGACATACAAAATTCTTATGATAATCTTTATCTGTGCTGTGAATTGTGGCTCAATCGGATAATAAACACCGGAGATATTCAAGAATCAATTCCCTGTACTAGGTAAGGGGGGAGCAGCGCGAGCGTATGTGTGGTTGCATGCGACTTTGCGCTATGTGTGCTTGTGTGAGTGTTAGCGTGTGTGTGTGCAAAGGAAAGTACAGGGTCTTCTACTGTCGGTTGCATCCGACTGTAGCTTTCCGAGTTTTCTTTTAATTGTTTTTAAAAATTGTCAGAAATAAATACGTAATATTTTTATTTTCATTTTAATTATATGAATATGTTTACGTCACTTTAGGAAAAATTATAGAAAATTCTTTTTAAATGAACTGTTTTTAACAACATTTAATTTTTATTATTAATTCCTGTTCAGTTAAAAGTATATTATGGTTCAATTGTTATTATAATTCCGCTTTAAATATTAATAGGGTTAGGGTTAATATTTATTTATATTTTTCTTTCGTTTTTTAAAGACATAAAAGTTTGTAATTTATTAGAAATATTTATTGTTGAAGTATTGTTTATTATATTTTTAAACTAATTTTAATTTTTATTATTAAAATAAGAATGTCAAATAAATAAAATTTATCTAAAACCACAAATTCAACAGTTAAAACCCCAGAATTAACTGATAAACTCATTTAGATATTTAATTTATTTAATATGTTAACTTTTAGTCTTATATTATATTTAATATACTGCATAGTTTTTAGTGTGTATAAATTTTTATTTCAATGTTTTTGGCTTCAGTTAAAATTCAGTTAATTTGTAGATTATTTTAGCACTTTTTATTACCGTTTCGATTGTAACACTGTCGGTTTATTTATCAAAAATTCAATTTGTGTTTCCAAAAATCCCGTTATCAGAGAACGTCCATCTTCAGGCAGTGCACACAGACAACTGTCTTGGGGATCCGTCTCGTACACTCTTTTGCCATTCACATGTGAGTGTGGTACACGAATTCTATTACATACTTCATGTTCGAAAAAGAGTTAACGGTAGTTCTTTGGCGTCGTAACGGTAACGCCTCGTGTGCGTGTGTGAATGTGTGTCCTGCGGTCGCGTATATGTTTCGAACCGTTCAAACGTCACGAAGCGACTAATTCAAATGATGTCGGCCCGAAAAAACAGATATGCGAGTCAAAGAAACGGCAAAACGGCAGCGGCAGCGGTAGCAGCGACGGCAACGCCGGCAGCGGCGTCGACACACACACGCGACGCCCCCACTACCAACCTCATCCGCCTGTCCCCCGTCCCCCGCCCACGCAAGCGACGTTCCACCCTTCCCTTGCTGCCCACGTGCGCGCACACGTATGAGCAGGCGAGGCACAAACAACAAACAGCATGCGAAACACATGAGGATGCTAGATGCCCGATGCTCGGGCCGGACGACGCGACGCGACGCACGAGTAACGGTACCAGCAACGCCGGCTGCAGCGATGCGTCGCAGTCAACGTTTTTACTCCTTCGTCATATAAAATATATTTTTTGCCTTATCACAACAACAACAACAACAACACCAGCAGCAGTCGTAGTCGAAGACCTCGCACGTCACGTACACCGAAAAAATTTATTATACGTGCAAGTGTGTGTGTGTGTGAGTATAAGAAATACATTTGCATACACATGCGTAGCCAAGAGCCGAAGCGCGGCTAGAGCCGAGTGGCGTTCGCCTTCGACACGAAGCGCAGCAACCAAAACAAGCCAGAGGAGCAATACGAAAGAGCGACGCACCCACACACACACACACATGCACATACATACTTACTCGTACGTGGCATGTGGAGCTTTGGCCCAGCTCGTAAAGAGTAATAGCCACCACCAGGAGCAGCGGCAATAACAACAGCAACAACGTGTCTCGCATTACCCACCCCCGTTGACGTCGCCTCGTTGGCTCACATGAAGTTTACACTCATACACACACATACACACACACAGAGCGCAGTTGTCACACGTTGGCAGCGACGCCAGCGCCAACTGCGCGTGAGTGTAACATTTTTCATAAAAGGGGCGCCAGCAGCGCTGCCGGCGTCAACATATCCTTTCTGGCCCAGCAGCAGCAGTAGCAGCAGCGTCAGCTTATGGAATATACGAAGCAGCTCAAAAGCTGCGAATTGAGTTTTTGCTTTCCAGTTGTATGTATGTATATTTGGCAGCAGCAACAACAAGAACAACAACAACAACAACGAGTGAGAGCGCACGCTTGGGCTTGCGTGTGAGCGAGCGAGGGAACGTTAACTGGCGTGCGAGTGAGAGAAAGTAATACATATACACATGCATGTATGTAAGTATGTAACGTACGTGGCGCTCTGTCTCTCTGTCTGTCTCTCCGCATGGCGCTCACATGCAAAGCTTTCTTGCTTTCACACATACACAACTCTTCTGCTCATCTGCCCGCTGCTACTGCTGACGCCAGCTGCGCTGTCTTGCACTCATGCTGGGGCTGCTGCTGCTGCTACTGCTGTTGTTTTTATTGTTATTGTTATTGCTAAAGCAGTTGCTGTTGCTGCTGTTGTTGCTTTGAGTATGTTATCTATTTCTTGTATTGCTCGAATACCCTACATGCTGCTGCTGCTGCGTTTTACTTTTACATAAGCGCTGCTCGGGCTGGCGCTGGCGTTGGCGTTGACGCAGCTCCAATAAAGAAAAATAAAAAAGGAAACGTAAAATCATATACACAACATATTACACACACACAGTGCATATGCATATGTGTGTGTCTCGCTCTGGCAATGCGAAAAAAAATATAACGAAGCGATGGTCGGAAAAACCAACCCCTAACCTCGCCGTTTTCTGCACAAAAATACAAAAAGAGAAAATGAAAAACTCGGATGGAAACTGACAAGCATACAGCTAAGGGGAGGGTTAGCATGTATGCGTGTGCACGTGTGTGTGTGTGTTTGTGCCATATGAGCACTTTTTGCAACATTTCGATTTGTTGGCGGCTCTCTCTCTATATATATACTGGGTATATGTATGTACATATGTGCGGTTACATACGCCCACATATGTGTGTGGCTGGATTAGCTGAGGTTAGCACATTGGCCGAGCACCTCGCATGCGAACTCAGAGGGATGGTACTTCGGCAAGGCATACTGAATATGTGTGGAACGTGTAGGATACATGGTAGAATATATGAATATCTATATCAAGAATATGTATGTATGCAATATTACCTATCAGATTTACAGCACAATCAATACACTATGCTACAAAATGTTTAGCATCTGCAACCGTAACGATTTGATCTAATACATATGGGGCCAAAAGTTGGAAAAATGCAATTACATGAACTTTGGATCAGTACTCAAGAATGTTATATCTAATAATTATTATTGTTATTTTATTTTATTGATTTATTTAATTTTTATACTTTTTTACTTATTTTTTATATTTATTTATCTATTTATTTTTATCTATAAATCATTCCTTCAATCTTTTTCAATTAAATACTTATTTAATCTACGTAGTTTTAAAACTATACAATTTTGAATTGGTAAAATTTACATTTTTGCAGAATCTTTCTATTACGATTCTTTGACTTTAAATATCAAGGAAAAATCTAAAATAAAACGCATTAATTTTGATAACATTTTATTCATATTGGTGCATTAATTAGACATCGTTTGAGCTATAAACCACTAATATCGAAGTTCAGACGGCTGAGTTTTTTAAATTTCAGTATACCTACCTAATGCCACATTTTCGAAAATATTTCAAAATAAATTCTGCCAACTTAATAGATGATCCACACCTATCAGAAAAAATTGGTTTGCTACAAAGACACAATTTAGCTGTTGCGCAGTGTAATTAAAGTATTATTCCTAGTTCTGTTGTGCCATTTTTATCTACTCTGTTTTCTCAATTTGGTGTAGCTTTACAGCCTACTTTATTTTTGGATTATTTGAGTCTTTTAATTGTATTTTGTTTTTCGCCGCATCCTTTTGAATTTCATTCTCGCTTTATCAGCTGCTGCACACTTTTCGCTTGCGCTTTTCTTATTTTCTTTTTGTCTGCTTGCCTTGTTTGCTTCTTCTTTCTTTCCCCTATTCTTTTTTAGTTCATTTGCATTTTATGATTTGTTTGCTTTCTGCGCTTTGTTTTTTGCCATAAATTTTAATTGTTTTTCTTCGATTTTTATTTTTGCGCTATTCTCGCGGTGCCAGCCTGCTGTAGGTGCCCCTCCCACCCACTACTCCCTGCTGCCTGGCAGTCACCTACGCTGCCTCGCCTAGGCGCAGTCAAGTCTCACCTTTTCATTGTTGTTCTCTCGCCTGTTCCACTTTGTTAGTGTTAGAGAGGAGTAAGGCGAGGAGGAGAAGAGGCAGCCAAAACTGAACTTGCTCTTGAAGGCAAATAAAGTAACTTTTGTTCTCTGGCCTTCTTTTCGCTTTATTTTTCTTCATGTTTCTCTTTTTTTTTCATTTTGACAAAGTTTTCTTGGATTTAATAACTTGGACTTGTATTTAAGTTGATTTTGGCCTTTTTGCAAATGAAAATAAATCGAATTGCTGATGCAGTTAAAAAAGGACGTAAATTTAATAAAATAAAGTAATGAATTAATTCTAATTCTGATATGGAATATAAATTTATCATTTCAGAATTTAAAAATATATTTTATATTAGTTTTATAATGCTTGCTTCTGCTTGTCTAATATAACTTAATACTACTACAGCACTTGTTTAATACAGGCTTAAGATTAAAGGAACTAATATAAAATAAATTTAAAATAAAATAAAATATATTTATAAATACATATACACATAAATTATAAAGCTGATCACATGAATATTCCAATTTAAATATCGTTGAAATATTTCAAATATATTTTAAATATTTGTAGAAAAGTACTTTAAATATTAAATTAAAATATTCAGATGAAAATGCAAATAAAAATGTGTAGAAAAATACCACAAATATCTAAAATATTTTACCGACATTTTAAGATAGTATATTCAGATAAAAATGTGAATAAAATATTGTAGAAAAAATTCAAACATTTAAATATTTTACCGAAATTTTAAAATAGTACATTCAGTTAAAAATGTGAATTAAAATTTGTAGAAAAATACTACAAATATTTAAATACTTTACCAAAATTTAAAATATGATATTCAGATTATAATTTGTAGTAAAATTCTACAAATATTTAAATATTTTAACGAAAATTAAAAACAGAATATTTAGATAAAAATTCAGTTAAAAATAAACATACAATTCTGACAAAAAATCGTTTATATTCCAACAAAAATCTTTAATTTATTCGAGAAACTTTCACATTTTATAGCAATGATTAACAATTGCTTAACAATTATATATTATTTTTATTTAGGTACCCATTTTTCAATAGATTATGTCCCTTGTTATCAGTCACTAGCACCTGGTAAGCGATCAAATAGGTAATCGAACTCTAAATAAATAATAAATTATTGCTTTGCATTTGAACTAGAGATGGAGATTGGAATTATGAGCGAAACCAATGAGGCGGCCAACAGGGTAAACTATGCGAAATCTTTGCAGACTTCAGTTGATTGCACTAAGCCGGCAAATCAGCTGCAACAACTGCTGTAATATGTATACTCGATATACTATAACTATGATCACGAGAGGATCAATCAGCGTGTTATAAGGGGGAAAACTGCACGCATGCGCGCGTCGATTATGCAAATGAGACTAGAACTAAGATAGAGTCTATACCCTTGTACCCCTATGTGTGCCCCTGCCCCCGTCACATAAACTACACCCCTTTATGGAGTACAGAGTGTTGTGTTTCATATGCAAATCAGTTGAAACAAAAGGTTCGACGAGTATAGGTTTACGCTTTTCTTTACACCTTCAACAATGCACGGTGACAGGGTGGCTGCATTTCCACTGTGAGTGTGTGAGTGTGTGACTGTGTGTGTGTGCAACCTTTATGGGCAAATTATGCAAATTTTGCTGAAGCAATGCAACTGTTTCGTTTGTTGCGAGTATCTATCTGTCGTGTGGCAGCAGCAAGCGTTGCGTTGCGTCTGCCAGCGACAGTGGCTGCTGCGTCTCTGCCTGATGCGGCTGGAAAAATCGAATGGAAATTTTCACAAACCGTTTTTCCCCTGCTCATGTACACGTGCGCATGTCCCGTGCCCGTGGACCACAGTCAGAGTCTCGAGAATCTTGCTGCTCCATTTTTTATTTTTCCCTACAATTTTCCACGCTCGCGAAACTGAGCGCGCGCTCATCAGACGGCCAGAGGAGGAGGAGGGGATTGGGTGAGCATTCGGAATGTGGAGGGGGGTGCTCTGCTTCTCTCTCTTCCTCTCAGCATCTCTCTTACTCACTCATGCTGTCTTTAGCACTCACACCGCATTAACTCTTCGGTTAGCATTCGAAATGGTTATGGGTCTTCACTTGAACTGAACTGTGCTTATGCTTATGCTGAGAGGAGGAGTAGGAGGAGGAGGAGATTGGAGCATGGTGGGTGCAAAACTTTTGTAGGTGCGCCCCTTGTACATGATGAAGGGGTTTTTTGGGTTCTTGACTTGCCAGAGATAATTATGAAATTCATGAAAATGGTAAATGCTCTATGTATGAGTTATATACGACGAACCCCTTCAGTTCGTGGGTGGTTGGGTGGATGGTGGATGGGTGTGTGGCACAGGCGCCGCCATAATGGCCAGCATTTACTAATTAAGAGCTCACAAGTTGCCCGGCTAAGCGTGCTGAAGAGCAACTACTAGCTCTCTCGTCTTTGGCCACCGATGCAGTCAGCCATGTGGCATGTGGCAGAAGGGCAACGGCATCTTGTTGCAGCTTCAGCTCTTGAGCTTCAGTTAGAAATGGTTACTAATGCATGCTAACGAGATATCAGGTGACTAACTAGAGGAGATGGCCTTAGATTACGACCATTTAAAATGAGCTGAAGCTGAAGTATAATTAAATTTTAATTTTATATGAATACTTATCAAATCTTTTTGCATTTTAAACTATTTCTAAGTTTTCATTTACATTTAAAACTCTCAACAACTCTCTGTCCATTGGCCACAACTTGAACTGAACTTAAAGTCAAATAGAGCACAAAAAAATAAAACTCAACCGCAACATTTTAAACAATTACCAAAGCGGGAAAAATCAGGCATTTTTCACAGACTTTCTTATGGTCAGTCGTTCCTCCCTCCCTCCCTCTTCCCTGCTGTAAAAGCACCTGCTGGCCAAGTCTAAAGTCTGGCCAAAAAGTTGACAAGGCGTAGACAAGGCAAAGGCAAAAAAATCTATAAAAAACCGGCGCAAAAACAAAGCAAAGAAAAGCGCGCTGGCCAGCGTGAAAATCTAAAGAAAACCAAGCAAAGCAACAAAAGAAAAAAAGCAAAAAAAAAGAGGGAAAAAAAAGAAAATCAATGTGCTACAAGTGTAAATATAACTTGACCACCGTCAAAGCGCGGCGTTGTCTCCCACTGTGCGGGTGTGTGTGTAGGTGTGTGTGGGGCACAGTCGGGTCGCCAGAATGGCCGGTGACGTCCAGCCGAGTACCAGGCGCCCAGAAGTCAGCAGCAGCAGTACAGCACGCAGCCAGAGACGACGCGAAAAACTTGCGAGAAAAAATGGGAGAAAAAAGCGCGAGAGCGCGAGAATGAAAACGCTGAAAAAATTAAATATGATTAAAAGAAAATAAAAAAAGCAAACAAAAAAAGCAAAAGCGACGACAAAAGGCAAGGAAAAAAGCGCGAGAAGCCAGCGAAGAAAATTTAAATAAAGCAAAAAAAAGTAAAGTAAAGAAAAGTTTTCTCGTTGGCCAAGTAATACGCCGGGGAGCGTGGCACCGGCTGTGGCAGCAAGTCAAAAGCAACAAGCACGCAGCAGGGTGGGTGGCAGGATGAGCAGGAGACTTCAGTCAAGAGAGTGGGTGGCAGGCAGGGAGGGAGGGGAAGCAAAGAGTAGGGCCTGCAGCCGCTTGAGATGATGCAACGCAGGCACGTAGAGGCCGCCAGACAAGACAGTACTCTGGCTCCTCAATAGGTAGATGCAAGCAGCCAGAGGGGGGCTGAGTGATGGAAAGAAAGAAAAACAGAGAAATGGGAGATAGGTGAGTAGGGGGGCAGTAAAAGTTTTCGGGCCCAACAGAAGCTGCTGTGCTGATCGCCCAAGTGGACATACGGCTCTTTTTTATGCCTTTTGTTTTACTGCCGCTGTCCGCTGTACTCCCAGCCAACTGGACTAGACGAAAGGTAACATTAACAGGGACATGCATAACAAATAACAACATCAGTAACAGTAGGAGCTGTTGGAGGAGGAGAAACACCAGTAGCAGCAGCAGCAGCAGTAACTGTAACGGCGACAGCCATCAACGCCATTTTCATTTCGTAACTGTTGACAGGAGTCGCCTCCGTTACAGCCTCAAGAGCCCGGACAGCCGTACAACAAACCAAAAGGCTGAAAATGGAAAATGACAAAAACAGCTAAAGCAGACAGGGCACAAGGGAGGGGCAAGAGGAGAATGGCGAATGTCCTGTCGAGGCCAGCAAAAGAGGCTAATTGTATAATGTAGCAAAGGCAGGAGGCACAGCAGACTACTTATATAAGTCGTAAGACCAATAAGCAACGCAAAACTATCTATAAAGTACAAGAAAATTATCTATAACAATAAATAATTCTATAATAATAAGTCGAATATGCTCGAATATAATATGAAAAAATTATGTAAGATTTTTATATAGTACTAGAAAATTAGTAGACTAATAAAAGTAATTGGATTACTAAAAAATTATTATTATTACAGTGGAATATTTTTTAAAATATTAAGAAAGATTTTTATTTTTTAATTCTATTATTTTCTAAAACTTATAACATACCCTTAACTAAAGTTTATGTGCAGTATGAATTAGTTAAAAGCATTTAAAAAAATACTTATAAAAATGTAGTAAGACCCTATTAATTTGCTCCTTGTTTTGCATTTACTTTGAACTGAAGCAACACTCTCACTTTCCCGCTTGAACTCACCATTCAAAGGGAATTGCATCAATCGCGATGCTGCGGTGGCTGCCAGATTCAGTTTTTCTCTTCTGTAAGATTGACAAACGGAACGAATTAGAATGTGTGGAGAAGGCAACTCATTAATGAAGATGGACAGACTTGGAGACAGACACTGGCATAATACTAGAAAGAAATGCAAGGAGAACAAAGAAATCAGCAGACAAACGAAAAAATGTCTCAAGCCAAGGCTAATAAGAAGTAACACAAAGTGGAATGTCTTGAGCATAAGAAATTAATTGAAAGAAGAAAAAGGAAAATCCCCAACAGGGGGCAGAACTGTTTTTTGGGGTAACGGACAGTCAAGCCAAAATGTCCACATATCTGTTGAGGCAATAGTCGAATATCCTGCTCCCCACTGCCCGGACTCTATCACTCCCAGTTATTTGCTTTCTGGCGTTGTTATTTAAAATAGAGGGAGAGTCATAAAAAAAACCTTGCTGCTATTGTCTTTTGAGCTCAAATTTCAACTTAAGACAACAAGGACTTGACAGGACAGGCAGCCAAGGATGAGAGAAGTGGAGTGGCCATGGCAACCTACGGCCAGTTGACGTTGTCCAGGGATAAGGCAGGATAGCAGCTGAAATCTATCTCGACTCTAAGCGTAAAGCTCCTGCGGCCAAGTGGCATAGAAAAATGAACGAAAAATGCTTTGGCAACAATATTAATGAATAAACTGTACGCAAAAGTCCCAGAGAGAGAGTGAAGCCAAGGCATTCCGGGGCAATGCCAACTGTCTAGTAGTAGAGCTGCCTGCTTGACTCGACATGGCCCAACTAACGCATAAGGTCCCAACATATTCGAGTACTACACTGATTCATATATATTTACATACATACTATACATAAGGAAAATATGTACAACTGTAATGAAAAGTAGACAGAGAGTAATTGCAATTCCTTGTGTAAAGACAGCCAAAACGAATGGTTCAAAGCTGACTAGCGCAAATGGCTAGGAAAAAGGGAGCAATTGGCAACTGGAAAGTGAGTAAGAAAAATAAAAAAATTATAAATTTCACATGGCTTAAAGGGTATTCGCTGACAGTTTAAACTATGGACTCTACTCTGCATAAATTAATCCCTTTCAATAAAATATATAAAACATTTATTTAGTTTTGGTAAGCTCCATTTTGGATTCTTTATAAAGAAGTAGTAGTAGAAGTAGTAGTAAAAACTATTATTATAAAATTCTAATAACTTAAAGAGTATTGGTAGACAATCATGGACTCAACTTTGCATGAATTAATCCATTCCAATCAAATCTATAAACCATTTATTTAGTAATCTCTACTCTGAATTTGTCATAAATAATTTCTCTAGATATTTTTCACATTTCTTATTTATTGAGTATTTTCAATCAATTTCAATATTAATTAATTCCTAATACTTTCTGCGCAGTTACCTTTTGCATGTTTAAAATTTTGTTTTCATTTTCAATACTCAGCCCTCCATCGCTTATTTTTAGACTCATTTCACACTCCTTCATATCATCAGCAGCAGCCTAATGGACTGCAGGCAACACCAACTTCCTGTGCCGACCAAATAATGTGCGTTGTCCAACTCCGCCAACAACTCCCTCCAACTCCCCCTGTTTTCCCCGTAGTCAACTCATTAGAATTCGACAACCGAAGGCGTCGTCCCCACAGGACCAAAAGTGAAAGTTCTGAAAAGTGCCTACACAGACCCTAATAATGCGCGTACGATCGATGCTGAAGAAGGCAGGAATAACCCCCCTAAATATACATCCCTATTCCCCCACCATCCCCCCACCAATACATTGGCCCGAGCACCACAAGTGTTTTCATTGACCAAGCGGGAGGCAAGTGGGATTTGAAGCATGTTCGCCGTGTGGGCGCATCTCCATTTCTCACATATACATATTTCCAACCATTTTCCGAGACTTTGTGCTGCGCATTCGCACACACACACACACACGCGTTTACCCTACCCCTTCTGATGGGTCCCTCTTACGCTCTCATTCGCTCTACCTTACTATCGTGCTTCGTCGTCTTCATCTATCTCATTCGCGCGTATGTGCAAAAGTTTTTCCACGAGCTGATGTTGATTTTTCTTATGTTTTTCTCTTTTTCTGCTGCTTGTTTTTCCACCCACGCGCAAAGTTTTGTCGCTGCTGCTGCTGCCTGCAGACTTTTCCGAGCTTTATGTATGTTTGTGTACATGTATGTGTGTGTGTGTTGTGTGTGTGTCGTTATATACTTAGCAAGCGAGCTCATATAAGAGTTATGCGCGCATTCATACGTTGCCAACGTCGCGTCGCCGCTCCCCCAATGAGAGGGAGCACCTTTTAAGCCCTTCCCAGCGTTGCTTTGGAACACTCCCAGTGCCTACATTGTTTGGCATGTCATTGTCTACATACAAACATATGCATATACATATGTATATATTTTTATGGAAGTATATGCATACACACATTAGCACACATATTCAAATGCTGCTATCACTGTGGCATGGTGTATGGATTCCTTGGGCAGTAGTTATAGAGCAGCTAGTGTTAGTCGCTTTATGCGTGTGTGTATATTCTACATATCCAAATGTCACCTTGGACTATTTCAACAGTCTTCATAATCGTTGCCTTAAAAGGCATCAACAGCTTGAGCAGCCATTCGGGACAGTTAAAGAAAGGTGACCCTCGATGTCTATACCCTACTATACTTATCCCCCCTTATATAACCTGTAAATATTCCATATATTCTGTATACGTTCCTGTTAATATCCCCATCTTAAATTTCCTTATTGCCCAGTACAAAAAATTATTGAACTTTTTAAATAAATATAGTGAATCCTGCTAGCTTGTATATACATTTATAAATATGTATAAATATGTATATGTATATTATACGTGATATTGGAATGTTGTCAAAAGAAATAAAATAAATTAAGGTGATGTACAATAAAATAGCAGTTAATACTAATTTATTAAATATTTTATATATTTATTTTATTAAATTTTTTATATATTTATTAAACATTTTATATATTTATTTTATTATTTATTATTTGTAGGTTGTCGAACAAAACAAAATAAATTAACACAAAATAAAACTGGAGTTAATACTATTTTATTAAATATTTTCTATATTTTATTGAACATTTTAGGCTTTTGTTTCACTTAAAATCTTAAAATACTAATAAATTTTAATGCAATTATTCCCTTATTCACTATGTTTCTGTGCCACATCCAACTCTTCTTCAACTACTACTATGTACAGTATATAAGACAACTCAAAATTCTAGACATTTTACTACTAGAACTTTCTTACAAAAATTCTAAATAATTATATGCCATAGCGTAGGTTCCGTTACCCGTGTCAAAGCTCTAGATTTACGTACAAATGAGATTAAAATTCATTGGTTCCCACTGGACATAGACATTAAAGTCAAGCATCTTTAGTGGACACACCTAATCATTACTTATACAGTTAGACCACATGAGTCCCTTAACTACACATCCAAAAAACAGAAGTAAAATAATATAAATTACTGAGAAAAAAGCTCCCACAAATTTCCCGCTGCTCAAATGTGAACACATTCAGCGATTACATACAAAAGAAAACTTTGTAGTTTTTCACACAATTCAATGCGTTTTTCACACGCTTAAATTATAATTTCAGTTATACTCTTTTTATGTATGTGGACATACGTATATCTGGTTAGATGGAGATAAAGGTAGTTGGATGATCACATGAGCATACAATAAGTGTATATTTTTTTTTGGGACTCCTAACTGGCACTGGGCTACAAAACTGCTGTCGGAGCTAATTTAAATTTTTTTTCTGTTTTTTGTTTGGTGACTCGAGGCGTTTGGGCGCTTTAAGAAAGTTGACCAGGCCGTGACTTGTTTCATTGCCTCATTAACTTTCGCACGTAACTTCGCCCCTCTCCACCTACCCACTCCCACTACCACTAGCACTAACAATCTCCCTCCCCCGGTGTACTGTAAGATAAAAATCGATTCGCGCGGTCGTTGGCCAACTCAACCGACTGGCTGACCGGTCGACGGGCCAACAGCAACTTTCCTAACTTAACCTTTATTGTCCGAAAGTTGTTCTTATTATTACTCTCCCTCTTTCTATTGCGCTCTTTGCTTGCTTCTTGCACTTTTCTTCATCTGCTTATTCTTATTTTTTTAAAGTAAAATTTACATTTTCAGCCCGTCTTTAAGCAATGCTGGTCACTCGACGAGGAGTTTTTTCCGTTTTGGTCTATGCCCGGCTTTCGGTCTGCTTTAAGCGATGTTTATCTTTTGTCATAATATGCACTGGGAATCACCTTAGCTGATATTATCGCTGGCGCCTCAGGTGACGACGACTCGAGTTTCGGCTTCGTATTCAAAGGGGGGGTTGGCACAGAGGCCTACCGTATCCAGTATATCTTCCTCTTCTTTGTTTTCTCTTACTTTTTCCGGTTGCTCTTAATGCCAGCTACTGTTATACGATTATTGTAATATCTGTCGTTGCTTTTCTTCTACTTTTATTACCAGTTTGCGATAAGCATTCTGCACCCTCCATTCTGCTGTATTTTCCACCTGCACAGTTAGTTTTTCTTTTTTGGGACAATGACAATGGTCAATAATTGTTTCTGCTATATTCCTTATTCAAATAATTGAGATTAATACTGATAATATTTAGGAATATAATTTTCACTATTGTTCTCTTAATCTGTGATTTGTTTTCTTCTGGCTAAAGGTAGGTTTAGGTAGGAGTATCAAATTGACAAATTTCACTATCAATATTTTGTAAATAATTTCAAAAAATATTCTTAGGTAATATTAAAATATTTCTTCATTTAAATTGGTTGATTTTCGTGCTATAATTATATAAAAAATGTGCTCTCAACTAATTTCGAAATTGAGACAAAACTTTTAATTGAGATTTCTACGCAATGGGAAAATGCAATTAAAATTGCTTTAGAACTTTGATAACTTTCTGTGTGAGCCAACTTATAACGAGCTAATAGAATCCCATGGAATCGCCATTCGAATTTAATTCTATGTATTGACATTATCAAGCTAAAAATAAATTTGCAATATTTATTTAAACTACAAATTAAATTGTGGTTTATATTTGGACATTAATAACTGTGTTTAAGTGCAACGTATCTGAAATGCTAAACTCAAATGCCAAATGCTGCCAATTTTATTTATTTCTTTTTAGCTTATGGCCAAGGCGATTGGTTTTGTTTGAATTTCGTTTTATGCCAAGGCTAAAGCGAGGGAACCGCCACACCCAAAGCCACAGCCCCACCACACATATGTGAGCCACACCACAGAAAAGGCACTCAAGTCCCAGGCTCTCAACACGTGCTGGCCCCCGAAACAATGGACACACTGAGATTGAAGTATGCCTGCTGTATGTAGGTGGGGAGCGGGGGGAGGAATCATTGAGTTGTTGTTCAGACAATCGATGACTCTGTTAGCCAACAACAATATCAACAAGCCCAAAGAAGATCTATGCAAATCTATAGAAAATAAATGAGATGGAGTTGGCTGCCAGATACTCTGCACAGAATACTGAGGTCAGTTTTAAGGCGAGTTGTGAGTATATAAATGAATCTGTTTAAGAGCAAGCTAAGCATTCAAATTGATTAGAAATACATTTAGTTTTAAGCAGAGAATAAAATAAATATATAAGAGTTGTTCGTTGATTCATAAAATATTACTTTATGCAAAATTACCGCACTCTGATTGCGACTTTTTATGTCAATTTAGCAAGAATTTATTATAATACTGTATAGAGGGTTTATGAGTATAAATTATATATAATTAATTCACTTTCTAAGAGTAATAACACCGTGGACTTGTTACTCTTTTGCAAATGCAATAATGCCCATGGACGAGGAAAGTCATATAAATGTATGTCAACTCAATGTGCTTCCTTTTTTATGTGCATTTGGCCATGAAGTTATTAAAGCAAAGTACGTACTGTATCCATTAGTTAAAGGATATAATTTATATATCAACATGGAGGTATTGAATATTTGACATATGTATATATAAAATGAATCCTCCCACTCAAAATACATTTGAATTATATTTTTTGTATATAAAAACAGACAAATATCTCTTATGTTCATTTTTATTATAATAATAATTACACATTTTATATATGACTCAGTACACAGAAATATTTCTTATTATTATTTCTGCAAAATTGACATACCTCTTCAACTAATTTATACACTCTACAGAGTGTAGAAACGCATGGAAAATGCATGGCAAACATATAAAAAAATGTAAATAAAAAATATAATATATATAATTTTTTATTTATAGACCTCCGTAATGGCTTTATTGTTTGCAATCATTGCAATATTATTGATTCTCATGTTCTGCAGCTGCAGCCACATCAACATCATCATCAGCATCATCATCTCCCAATGCTATCTCAGCTTGCCACAGGCGTCAGATTCTATTAGAGCCAGGCAGCAGAGCCGCATGGCTACTGAGGCGCCACAAACAGCAAAAAAAGAACGAAAGAGCGGCCAAAAGTGGCGCCGACTCATGGGGGATTGTTTCCATTGTTGTTTGCATGCGAATTTTTCAGATGGGAGGCCTTTTGTTGACCTAGAATTGTGTAGTATATGGCCTAGGGATATTTTGTGTGCTCTGCACATATGCAAAAAATGAATATGTCCTGCATTACATCATAATCATTGAGGCTGATGATCATCAAAATTGCATTTACATTTATAGCGATGCCATGAGATTGGTGGCATTGTCTAGACTTGTGACTGAGCCGGGCCTAAATATGGGATAATCCTAGGCGCCAGGATTAGCTGAGCAGACGAGCTCAGACAAAAGCGAAATCAAATAAACATTAGCCCAAATATCCTTTGCCAGCAAAAAGTTAAGATTAACATCGTCTCGTTGCCCATTGCGACCACAAGGCACAGGATCGCCTAATCCCCTCTGCATAACCTCAAATTGGGTCAGCCTACTGTGTCTGCGTGGGAGTGGCAATGCTAGGAACAGTTCCCTCCTATTTCTGCTACTTTTCCTACTCCCTTTTTACTGCTACTGCTACTGTTTCGGAAGCGCCGGATAATCATCAAAATTAGTCGAGATCTGTGATTAAGTATCGCTTCGTGTCTGGCACTCGTGATTGACTGACTGTCCGACTGCCTTGTTAGCCCTGTTGCTGCTGCTGTTGCTGTTGTTGTTGTTGTATTTTACCGATTACCGAATCTCGAATAGGCATCGACTGCTTGGCGTGCGGCTTTTAATGAGGCGTAGAACAGCAGCAGCAGCAGCAGCAGTAGGAGATCAGACACAGATCCAGGGCAGCCCATTAACAATCTGCAAATGAACTATGTCTACTGATTAGTTGTTTGTCTATCGCTCACTGTGATTATATGCAAATGAGTTTGTATGCAAAGTGCATAGAGGTCTCTCTCTTCAATTAAACTAGTTTATTTTTGCAATTTTTTATTGAATTTTTAGCAATTTCTCAGCACTTTAAATAACCTACAACAGACCGAAATCCCAGAGCGTATGCCAATCCTAATGCATATTCGAGTGTTTTTGTTGTGTACACTCAATTTATGCACACCCCCTGGAACAGGCTACTATCGAAAAGTATCTTGTATCTGTATTCGGTCAGCCCGACTCCGGGGCACATTGGCTACTGTTTTCCCAGCGCTTTTCCCCATATTATTCAGCACTGCATCTGGCAACGCCATGACTACAAATTGTGCACAAGTGGCGGCAGTTGAATGTGGATGTGGATGTGGATTCGGGTAATGCCAAACCCACTATCAACATGCTGTCATATCCTTTTGCCAATATCCTTGAGGCGGTAACACACACACACGTACACACACATACAGAGAGACTGTCGCTTTGGCTTTTATTGCTTCATTTCATTTGTTTTTTCTCAGTTTTTTTTGGCGATTTGTTTTGATTTGTGCAGTTTGATAACCTTTTTCTATGGAGACTTTTTCTATTGGTTTCGTTTATTGTTGTTGTTGTTATTTCTACTGCTGCTGCTGTTGGTAGTTTTGTTTTTGCTTTTGTTTTGTTATTATCGTAGTAATTGTTGCCAATTCCCTGCGGCCACGTTTCTATCCATGTCTGTGTCTTGGTCGCATTGTTCAACTTTGATTTCCACAGCAGCCACACGTCTCCTTGTCTGCCCCGTGCTCCCTACGTACCATGCTCCTCCCTGTCTCAGTTTGCTACTCTCCGATTCGACCTTATTTTTTGCTACACTTGGACTTCGACATTTGCCAGAGTTGCTTGAAAAAATAAGCCTCCCTTTTGATGCAAGCTCAGTTGAATAATTTTGACTATTTTGTGACTTTATTCTAATTCTAATTGTGATTATTATGATTTTATTAAAAACTATTCTATAGAATCAAAACTATTGTGGTAAAAATAATAATAATAAATTAATAAGGAAAATCAAATGAATTCTCCTCAGCTTCTAGGTTTTGAGCTCTAAAATCAGCAATGAATACATAGTTAAGAAAAATAGTCATAAATTCTAAAAAAATTTATTATGTTACAAAAGTTGTTAAATCATTATCGAATTATTACTGAAAAGAAGAAATACGGGAAATAAATAATGTAAAAAAAGTCCGAGCAGCTAAAATTAGATGCAACCGACAGTATAGACCCTGTACTTTGCTTTGCCTTTGGCGTCGATAGGAGCAGCATATATGTATGTAAGTACATACACACATACACTATAAATACACAAATACTTTTATACAGATATATATACATACAAATATACGAGAAAACACAGCACTAACCAATACCCACACAAAGATATGTATGTATGCCTGGTATAGAAAATTAGTTATCTAATATATCCGGTTTATTATCGCATTGAGCTGCAAATCGTACCAAACATTCTAAACTTCTTATGCTTTATGCATGCAAAGAAGCAATTCAGTGACTCTAAAACTGTGCTTCTAAACTGTATATTGTCTAGAAAAGCAGTGCATAAATTTGTCAAAAGATGGCGCTTTCAGGTAATTACACACATATGTGTGCTTACATACATGCACATGCATTTGTATATACATATTATATATTAACTGAATGGTATTAATCTGAAGATCATATATATTACATCCAGCTCTTTTGCTTCAAAAGATATTTGAATTCAATTTTTTTTCAAATTTTTTAAATAAGAATTACGTTTATGCAAATGCTTATTTATATACTTTGTATTAATTCTATATGAATCTATTTCTCTGCAGCTGAAGGCAAACTATATTGGTATACTTTAATCAATGCCTGATAATTCCATTTTAGTTAAGGAATATCCATGGACAAGTTCCACTGTAGGTTTATTTCCAGTTCGCGTAAATACTTTGAATAGTAATTCTTAAAGTGTTGATAACTAGTAGCCGAAGTGGTTAGGGGGTGCACTGTATATTAACCCTGACAGAACTCATAACCTTAGCTGTGCTTGAACAAAAGTGAAACCAGTCGATGCAATGCAGTGATTGTTGCCAGAGAGACAACTGTGCTGAGCCGGATTGCGTGCTGTGCATATTTTAAGAGCACCTACCAAGTGCAATGCCACCCACCTGCATACCTGCCACTTGCTACTTGCTACCTGCTACCTGCCCCATGGCACAGGTGGTGTCATCAGAAGCCGTCGACCACCCGGCGGATTCTTAAACCTAATTGAACTTACCTTCAACTTACAGTTGCATGGTGTGATGTGGGCGTCGGTGTGGGCGTGGTGCCTGCCCAATTAAAATTCAATTAAGAAATATTTAAAAATTAATTATTCTCGCCATTTATTTATGCGGCATGTGAGAATTTATGCTAATTTTAGGCAACAAATTTAATTATAATTTTTTTTCTTAGTTAGTTGTATTATATTTAGTTAGAGACACAGGTTTTTGCTCGTAGGAATCTGTTAATTGCATTAAAAAATTATTTAATGATAAATGCATGAAAAAATAATTGTGATTTGCATTTCGAATTGAATTGAATTCAAATTATTAATGTAATAATCAAATTTAACACATTTGCATATTCGCGTGAGTTTTTTAGAGATTTTCTTTTTGTTATTTTTTAGTGCACTTTTCTTTGTTGTAATTAGCTTTTTATGAACTGCTAATAGCTGCAGGTTGAACTTGAATTTTTCTAGATATATTTTGAGATTTATTATATTTATTTACATATTTTCAATAATTATCATTAACCGTTTTGCATAATGTTTCTGTTAACAACTACCCGACGGCTCGCTGCGCAATTACGTTACAATTTACGGTACGTTTACGATATACGGTATACGGTATTCCAGTTATCCAGTTATTTCTCTGCGCTATTGCGACTGCGCGTCTGCTTCGCTTCGCGTTTGCCCAGCAACTGAATTCGTAATTCGTGCTCAGTGCAGTTCGGTCTGCTCAAGCCGAGCTTTGAGATCGTTTTGAGCGCTTTTCAAGCTCGCTGGTTGGCTGCTGCGATGCTTAAGCTGGTTTTCGACACATGTGAGTGTGCGTTCACTCTCCGTCTCCCCGCTCTGGCTCTCTTTGATGCTTTGACTAATTGGATTTTCGTTCGTTCTTCCAGTTGGGGCGCTTGAGCAATTAGTATACGTTCTAATTGGTCAGAAATTATTATAACCGACATTTGTTGTCACCGATCGTTGGCACAATCTGGTTTCTGTGTCTAGCGGTTCTTTCAGACCGTCTGATTGGATCTCAGACAGCAGTTATTAACGGGTTTTTTTGCACAACAGCTGATTGGACAAACGAAAAAAATCTAGTTAGCTCTGGAAGGTTCTATTCTAATTAGCTGGGCTAATCAAGCGGTAAGGTTGCAATATTTGTTTATTTTATTAACAAGGCTGGCATTACAGTTCAAGCACTTGAACCTATGTAGTTGTTGGAATTAAGCAAGTTAGTATGGATGCTAATGAGAACAATTGAATTAGTTTTGTGTGTGATCTTGTTAGCACAAGGTTACGCTTCGCTTAAGCTAATAAGTAAATTGTAGAATTGAGTTTTGTAGGTGGAATTTGTAATTAGGCATATTTTTAATTATTTAAGCAAATTTCTAACTAAATTAAATTATTTTAAATTTTATTCATTATTTTGTATTTTCAGTTTATTTATTTTTTTAATTTTTTTATACATAATATATTAATAATAATAATTATAATGAACATTTATGACTATAAATTAATAGAAATATTTAAAATTACTGTCATAATTTGCATAGCTTTATTATGCTTTTTTGTAGTCTTGAATATATAAATAATATTCATTATTTATTTTATTTAATTCAGTTTATAATTCCCTTAATTTTTTATTACTTCTTATAAATGCTTTAGCTACCAAATGATATCGGACTGAGCCAATAAATGCCATCGCATTGAAGTACAATAAAAAGGGCGCACTGAGAGAACAATTTCAGCTAAACACAACAGCAGCAGCAGCAGCAGAACTGCAACAGTTGCAGTTGCTTCCGCAGCAGCAACACGCGGGGTATTTAAGTACAAGCAACAACAGCAGCAGCAAAAACAACAACAACAACAACCAGCCAGGCAAGCAAATAAATCGTGATCACATGGTCAAGAGGGTCTCAGCTCAGAGTGGTGTAGGGAGTAGAGAGGGGGTGGGTGGGTGTGTGTGTGGGGCTGTTGTAGGTGGAGTTGCAGCAGCGACTAAACGCTCGAACTGCTTTTCTTAACTCCTGCGGCAATAAATGTTGCGCTTGTCGAGGCTGATAAAGCCACACAAAGCGAGTGATCTACTAACAGGCACGCTAAACAACAACAACAACAACAGCAGCAGCAGCAGCAACAACAGCAGCAGCAGCAACAACAGCAGCAACAGCAACAACAACGAGATCATGTTTGTGTTTGTCGTGTCATACGAAAAGAAAAATAGTCTGCAAAGAGGGCTGCCTCGCCTAGGCAGCAGCAGATACTAGGTACTACTACAACTGATCGCATACACAGCAACAGCCACAACAACAACAACAACAGCAACAACAACAATGCACTGGCAACAATACATTACATTTGCCTCTTGCAGTCTCTTTTTACCTGCAACTCAGCTCATCCTTCGTGGTGGGGCATTCAAATTTGGCGCTTGAATTTGTTGCAAGTTCAGAGTTGAAGCTGCAGCTGCTGGCAGCAACGGGGCGTCGACAGCGGCAGCAGCAACAATGCATGTTGCAGTTGCTGTTGCTGTTGTTGAAATCGAAATCAAGATCAGAACTAAACTCAGCCGAATCAGATCGAAATCGGCCACGTCATCGGCCACGCTGCACGGTAACAAATGTGGTAGGTGCAACGCGTGCAACTCGTAGCATACCATGTGATCGCCTCGAATCGTGACGCACAATATACACATAGACCACATGCCACATGCTGTTTGCCACAACTAGTACAAAGAACTATAACCTAACTCTAACTCTCGTGGTGCATAGGAATTTGATGCTAATTAAGCATGTGTGGGCCAATTCAGCTTGCCACTTGTGCCGCAAATGTGGCATGTAACTTAGAGTATGACACTTTTGATTCAAGCAAATTTATAAATGGAGTCGAGATACTCATATAAGAAACTGAAATCAAGTAATTAAGAGATATGAAGGTATATCTATATCTATATCTATATCTATATCTATATCTATATCTATATCTATATCTATATCTATATCTATATCTATATCTATATCTATATCTATATCTATATCTATATCTATATCTATATCTATATCTATATCTATATCTATATCTATATCTATATCTATATCTATATCTATATCTATATCTATATCTATATCTATATCTATATCTATATCTATATCTATATCTATATCTATATCTATATCTATATCTATATCTATATCTATATCTATATCTATATCTATATCTATATCTATATCTATATCTATATCTATATCTATATCTATATCTATATCTATATCTATATCTATATCTATATCTATATCTATATCTATATCTATATCTATATCTATATCTATATCTATATCTATATCTATATCTATATCTATATCTATATCTATATCTATATCTATATCTATATCTATATCTATATCTATATCTATATCTATATCTATATCTATATCTATATCTATATCTATATCTATATCTATATCTATATCTATATCTATATCTATATCTATATCTATATCTATATCTATATCTATATCTATATCTATATCTATATCTATATCTTGTCAAGTATTATAATCAAGTATACTCCCGCTCTACTGTAGTCTTTTCTACTATTTCGCATTCTATTTATACCATTTAAGCCTTAAACTCGTTTTAAAAGAAAGCTGTAAAACCCTTGCTTAACTCTAATTATATCAGGCTGGCACACATTCCTCGCAATTTCAGCCAAATTTAAACAAATTCAAAAGACAAAGCGTGAACTTTAGCTGTATCTTTGCTTTAACTCTGGCGGCATGTTGCACGCGTGATTAGCGGTTTGAGGCAAGCAGCAAACAGCAAACAGCTTACATCAAACATATGCGCTGATCAGAGAGCGCAAACAGATCGAGGAGATACAAAAGAGATCAAGATCAAGAGGCAGATCAGGCAACAGTACAGACCTCAAGCAAACAACAACAGACGTGCACAATGATCCCCCCACCTCCTCCCACACTCTGAAATGTATCTAAGTATCTTTGTATCTGTGCTGAGTGTATCTTTTTCGGCTGCTGCTGCTGAGGTTTGTGATTTCTTTCACGGGGCACACAGCATGTGAGCGCTTTCAAATTGTTTCAAGTGTGAAGATCAATTTCATGGCGCATTACCGGCAAACACGCCCCCTTGACTGCCCCTCGCCCCCCGCCCCACACCACTGCTTCGACTAGAGTTGAACTGAAGACCAAGAGCAAAGAGTCTCTCTGGACTATTTGCATGAAATTTGAATACAATTGACGAATTGTAGTTCACTTATTTGTCCGTCTGATCTTATAATGTTTCTATTATAATATGCGTCTTTTGTAGTTTTTTTTTAACATTTTTTTTTTCATTTTTTGTTTTTTTGTGTGAGAAATTTTCTGTGTGTGAACGTAGCGTGAAAATGAAACGATTGTTGATTATACCAGACTCTTGTTATTGTTGCCTCTTCTTCTTTGCTTTGTATTTATTGAGATACAGATATATATATATAGTATATGGCGTGCCTTGTATTGATCCATCAATTCGCGCATGGCCTGAACTTTTGAAAGTAATTAGTAATTCAAATGCGAAATGTCAACAGAAAGTTCAACGTTTTTTCGGCATCGAAATCAGATATAGCCATAGTTGGGATTATGAGTTGAAAATCTATTGGCGATAATTTACTGTTACAACACTTTCCTGAAGCGCCTGACCCCACACTGAATGCCCTACACTAATCAGATTGACCCACTAAACTACTTGGGCAGACTCCTAGCCTAGGTCCATGCAACCCGTCAACATTATTATTTTGGCTTGTTAACTTGTCTGCACGAAATGACATTTTACAGCTAAATTTACCAGAGAGCCAGAGACACAGATTTCTCAAGACAACAGCAATAGCAACAGCAACAACAACAACAAAGAGAAGAAAAACTGAAACTGAATCGAGAGCTGGCCTAACGATGTCGAAGATGTCCAACTGTTACATCGGTTTCGCAAGCTGTCCCAAACCCTAAACCCAATTCCAATTCCAATCGCAAGTCCCGCTTCTGTCTGCACTCATTTATTTCTCTCTTGTCTGTCTCCCAGTACTGAGTAAATGTTTGAGAGCTCAACTAACTGGCCGAAATCGAACGGTTGAGCAAATAAATCATAGTCATCAAATAGCTCAAACAGCGTGTTCCCTTTCGTTTCAGTTACGTATTATAAGTCAGAGACTTCTACTTGAAGATAGATATGCACCACGATCAGTTGCTCCGTTTTACAATATGCCAAACAAATCAGAGGCTCATTAGTAAATTAACACTACCAAAGTGGAGCAAGAGAAGGCTTCAACTTACTAACTAAAGTTAAACATGGCAGACACAGAAGCCACTACTTGCAGAGGAATAAATATCCGATGATTTATGGTGGGAATAAAAGACATTAAGGTTAGATATTTGACAGGTATCTTCATTCGAGTGTAAGTAACCTTACTGAAGAATTATAGTATAATACACTATATAATATTATATAGATATTTTCATTTAGCTGTCAGTAACTATATTCCAGAATTATATTATAATATATTGAATATATAATATAATAATATAATTAAGAAAGACGTCAGTTATTATGTTATACATACTAGTTTCTGTATAGAATTTCAGAATATTTTAGAATATTTAATTATTATTTTTTAATATATTATAATTAGAATTATAAATATCTTCGAACCGGCACCGCACATAGACCCGGTCAAGAGATTTACTGGTGGATATATGAAATAAGAACACACTGTGAGGATTGCCTGCGAGTTATGAATATATAGAGCTATGGATGGATATAGAGTTATGAATACAGCATTTAATAACTGATTAAATATTTTATTAACATTTTTAAATATTGTTTTTCAATAAGTCAACACTATTTAAATTTTTGCATATTTTCTATGAATTTAGAAAACTTATTAGATGTAAAACCAAGTTAATTTTTTTTGGCAGAATTTGGTTCATACCCTTTAATATTAACTATTACGATTGAAATTTTAAAAATAAAAATATTTCAACTATATACCATGTCTATTTTAATATTTCAATTTTAATATGAATATTTAAACTTTGTGAATAATAACTTTTTCCACATATTCGTCTATGTCCCATTTGCTGTACCGCCTCAATGAATGGCACACGAATATTTTGAGCCAAGGCGAAAATATCGCCAAAGTCATAAATTAAATATTTGGCTGAAATAAAAGGGTGAAGGCAACAAATTGCTGTATTCGATCGGAAAACACCTCAAATACAAGTACAAGTATCCAGTGCCAGTACGAATACTCATAGTTTATGCCTGGAAGTCACAAAAAAAATGGCAAGGAATTCAAAACGGCAAAGGCAGGAGAAGAAAAAGTGATGGACCATATAATGCGCTGTATTTTTTAATGAAAAAATATTATAAGAAACTTATATGATTAGTGAAGTAATCTTGTTAGTTAAAGTCCAAAAGGATTACTTAAATAATTTGGGAGAATATAAATAACATTAGATACGATTATAAAAGAAGACCTCTTGATGTTATTACTAAAATTGAGAGTGGGTATGAAAGCATTATTATTATTAGAATATTAGAAATTTAAAATATGAAAAAATTATATAATTAGTGAGTTATTTTTGTTAGTTAAAGACCAGAGTGTTTACCTAAATAGTAGAATATAAACAACATCAGTTTCTAGATACGAATTTGGAAGAAGACTTCCCCATTCTTAAAATTACTTTGATATTTTTGTATTATAAAATTTACTTATTATTCAACCCATCCTTAATTCTGAAAACTACAGGGTATATTAAACAATTGTGGGTACTGGTATTTTGGACTCTGCGACCACTTCGAACTTACTTTTCTGCTAAATGATCAATCGTCGCGATCGACGGCACGTTCGTGGTTGTTGTTATTGTTGTTAATGTTGTTACTGTTATTATTTGAAAGAGATATTATTCATTTGGCATGATATGGGCTATTATGTAAGTGAAGCTGAGAAACAGGCCATTTGGGGGATACTAATAGTAGTCAGTGTGTTCCACTTCAAAAGAAGCGAAAGCGAAATGCGACTGCAGCAAGTGTCTAGGTGAGAGATGATATGTTTTCCCTAGATTGATGGGCAACATTTGTTGCATAATCAGTGGAGAATGATAATTTGATTCATTACATTAATGGAGTGCCACAAATTGTAAACAATTAGCTACTTAATAACGACTCATCCATAACCCGAAAACTAGAGAGTTGAAAACTTTTGCCAGGCACTTTAATCATTTAATTGAATTTTGACAAACAATCGAAGCGGGAGAAACCCCAGCAAATACTTTGAAAAGTGCAGAAAACAACACCTACAATGCCGAAAGGGGAGTGGCAGGTGGGGGTTTTCACTTTCAGAGAATAATGTAAGAAATTAATTTGCCCAAATGCCAAACTGATTGATTCGCGTCGCACAAACTAAAGTTGAGTCGGAAATGTATGAAGGTGGAGGGGGTGGTGGGGGTGTAGGGAGGGGTGGTAGTAGTAAAATAATCAATTAGGCTTCAGCGCGTTTTAGTCTCTCATTGATTCGTATGAAAAATCACAGTGAATCACTCAAGTACTCAAAATGAGCAAAGATAATCAGTGAAGGGATGCCAAGTTAATGGCAGGCCTAGGGGTTGGGGTTGGGGTTGGGTGGGGTTAAAAGCTTGGGTGGCGCAGGTGTAATGACTTCCATCAAAATGACTTTGAATAAATTTTGACTACAAAAAAGGGTTTGCCAATACAAGTACCCATAATGAGCTTTTTTCTGCTCGTCCCTCAAGGCTTTTCATTAAAAATTTCTGAGCGAAAAAGCGTGGGACTGGGGATAAGCAGATTTACTGCTAAGTATCTTAGGCACTATAGTATACTCAAATATTTACTTGTTTTTTGTTTGGCTATGTAAATGAAGCTCGGGATGAAACAGAAATTCAACAAATATTTTCCAACATTTTCAGTGCAAGATATGATGAGAAAATGAGAGAAGGCCACTCTTAAAGCCCTTTAAGAAAACTATTAGTCTTCATTTCTTCTGCAGAGCCAAAACAGTTTTAATCAATAAATTATACGAGAAAAACTTGCACTATTTTTGTGGGCAGGGAGAGCGACGACGACGACGACGAGACGTTGTCTAAAAAGATCACAGGTTTTTAACCCTTTCACTATATGCCACACACTGTTCCCAAGTCACTCTCTCTCTCTCTCCCGACTTAATACATAAGAACGAAAAAAAGACTCAGACTCAAAGAAAAAATCACTCAACAAATCACTCACACTCTCACGCAGTCAAGCGCACGACTGCGCTGTCTCTCACCAATACCATGGAGCACACTGAGCGCTTTTTCGCACAGACAGAGCGTCGTCAGTTGGATGAGCTTTCCAGTCAATTAACACACACACACTCACACACACACACTGGAACCGCTTGGAAGTGCAACGGTTATTCGGTTCGGTTTGCAGTCGGAGTCGAATTCGAACTCTTCCCGTTTCCGTCGGCTGGCATATTTGGTTTTAGAAACTCACTTCCTTTTTATTACCAACTGCACAGATTTGCGTATTTCTCTTCTTTCCTTTTGTTTTATGCGCATTAAGTCGCATTTTTAATTTATTTTCATTTCGGATAGAGCCGTGTTAGGGGATTCACCTTTTGTTTTTCACTTCTTTCTCTTTGCTTTCCGCGATGGCAACGTCAAACATTTCCGTTTTGTATTTGCTAAATTTGTTTTGCCGGCTAAAAAGAAGAAGCAGCATTTGGTATGCAGATTTTTGCAGGAGTTTTACTCAGATTTTTTTAAGTACTGTATACTGGGCGAATATGTTGTCATGACATTTACCAATGCTAGAATAAATATAATTTATTTAAACTTAAGTAGAAACAGATGGTAGTAATGTATTTTGGTGGCAGGATCTTCCGATAGTTCCTATGAAAGTTCTAAATATAAAAAATCTATATAATTTTTTCCTTATTATTATTAATATTTTTAAATATCTATCTATGTTTTTTTTGTTTAATTTGTTTTAGTTTAATTTAAGTCAAATATTCATCACCACATTTAATAGACATTTAATAAAAATTTATGATTATCTGATCCCAATCAAATTTGGTAAAAATGTCCTAAATAACACTCAGTAATCTTATGAGAAGTTTCACTTCAGTTTTAGCTATGATTATGAAAGTATCTTTAAAATCGAACTCATCTTATCTTATAGAAAAGCATACTTACATATATACAATAAAATATAGCCAACTTAATATAGATTATTCATTATTATTTTTAGTATAATTATCCATATTAAATCCCCAACTGCTGACTCCCTACTTTTCACTGTCTAACTTACATTTAGGAATCATTTACTAATTAAACTTAAATTTAAACTTTCTTTCGTTTATTATTCTCTTTCATTTTGCAGCCATAAATTAAATTTCGAAATATGCTTACTCCCTACCAAAACCGTCCATAACTCATTATGTTTCGGGCACCTACAAAAAGAAAACCCCCCTCAACAAAGTGAAATACGAGCAAAGAGAATCATTCAACGCTACAGATATGTACATATGCATATATACAGTTTTTACTGCTTGGCACATGCATGTACATATATGTACATACTATGTATGTATGTATGTCTGTGTGTATTGCATATATACCATGTATGTATTCAAACGAGAAGCGAATCAGGCACCCGGACCGGACCCCCGTCCACGTATGAGTGTATGCAATGCGATTGCGAGTACGAGTACTTCTCATACACGCGACGCTAGCGTTGGCAGCGGCAGCGACAGCGACGCCAGCAGCAAATGTTGGCGCTAGCAGAGCATTCGTTTCTTTTTTTTTTTTTTTGGTGCTCACTCGTTCCAGCGCCAACTGAGAGAGAGACGCGAGTGAGCTCCACTCATACACACACACACATACATATGGCGCATGCGAGCTCATGTGTGTGTGTGTGTGTCGCTGCTGTTGCCCGTGTTGTTGTTGCTGTTGTTATTTGGCTGCACACGAGTTGGCGTTGGCGCTTTTAATGTGTGCATGTATGTATGTATGTATGTACGTGTAGTATGTGTGTGTGTGAGTCTTACATGTTTTTTTGTTGTTTTTTATTTCCTTTTGCGTGTCAGTTGTTGTTGTTTGTGCTCCCCAGTTTTTAGACTCCGCCTTTTTTGTCGTCTGCGTGTCTTGCGCTGTCTCCGTTGCCTGTTCCTCTCTCCCACTGCCAGTGCCGTTCGCGCTCTCTCCCCCGCCCGCCCGCCTGCCCGACGATGTCTCTTCGTATTTTTACTGCTGCTGTTGTGGGATTTTTAAGCATCGTCATTGCGAGTGGAGTGGAGTGGGTGAGGTGGCAGCGGTAGGGGCAGAGTGAGCGCTGGTGAAAGAGTGAATGTATGTATGTATGTATGTACGTAGAGAGCGGCAGTGGGAGTGCGAGTGTGAGTGTGAGTGTGAGTATGAGTGTGAATGTGCTTGGCTCGGTTCGCTCGCATTTCGTGTGATTTATTCATGCACAGTGCGCTCTGTACTCGTACTGCGTACTTATGCTTACTTGCTGCAGTATGTGTGTGTGTGTGTCAGTGTGTATGTATGTGTGTGTGTGGCTCATTTTAACTCTCATCCATTCGTTTTTTGGACTTAATGTGTTGGCCGAGACCCACGAAACGACGAATGAGAAAACGAATGAGTTTGTTGCTATGTTTTGCATCATGTTTAGGTTTATTTTAGCCATGCTACACACACACACACACACCACACACACACTCATACATGCATATGGTCTATGTACTCTCATATAGTATATCATATACTCATTTTAAATGCGTATGACTGAAATGGGTTCATATTCGCATTGAGTCTTCGTGCCGGTGTGTGTTAAAATGCACACACACACACACACACACACACACATAGATTCATATGTATGTACATACATAGCTGAAGCACATGCTCCAAACAGATTAGGGAGTGGCCCAACGTTGTTTTACATATAGAGCATGAGTGAGCACATGACGTACGAGTTGTCGTACATTACGCATACGCCATGGTGTACGGCTTTAAATGAGAGTTATGTAATATAATGTAACAAGCATGCTCTAGAAAAGTAACTAAACAATACTTAGTTAAATATTATACATTACATTCAATTTCCTACAAAGGAAATATATTCCTCTGAAGCAAATATGATTAACAAATAATGTCTAAAATCTTTTCTTTTGCATCAAGGGCTTGAAAAACTCTTTCTTGCTCTGTCGACTTCAACTATTGTCCAACTATTTCGCAAAAGAATGGAGCACCCTACAGAGAGAGCCACCACAAAGGTATTAAATTATTACAAAAAGAGACTTGAAACTGCACTTGGCCAAGAGGCAAAGCATGAGTAGGAGGCCAAAAGGGATGAGCACTTGCACTAAAATGACAATCAGCAGGGGTAAAGAAGAGTTGGGGGAAGGCCACTCAACATTTAATAAATGTTTAACAATAAAACGGAGCCTTGCAAAAAGGAAAATGAAAACGGAAAATCTGTCAAAGAACGCTGGGCAAATATTTAGGTTTAAAGCGAGAGAGACCAGCTCGCGGTCAAGCAAGTTGTTAATTTAATTTCTTCTTCTTGGTCAGCCAAGGCCAGCAAAAAGGAAATAAGCAAATGACCAAGAATGGAGAGAAACAGGTCACTTTAAGGTCATTCACACCGGCTGGGTGGCTGGGTGGCAGGGGGTGGGTCAAAGTTGACCTCGCAACGGCTACTTTATTACTTTAAGATTTCGCCTTGACTTTGAACAACAGTTTGCCGGGATGGCAATGGCTTTTTTCTTTTGCTTTTCACGGTATTTTTTTGTAGCTACTGCCGCCGCTTCGCACAATGAAAATTTCAGTGTTAAACAGCGCAAGTTTTTCCCAGCGTTTTTTCCACTCACTTTTTTCCCTCATTTTCTTTTTGGTGCGTTCCCGTTATGGCCAAAAGCCACGTTAAGTCGCCGACCAGACTTGAGGCAAGGCGATGTTGCACTTAATGACCATATTTCCTTAGGGGACAGCAGCTGAGTTTCCAGCCAAAACTTAAAGCCACAACTCTGTAGGGGAAAATGTCAAAATGTATCTAAAAGCTGATTAATTTTCCATTAGTATTTTTATACGAACTCGAAAGAAATTCCATAAATATTTTCTTAGTATTTGCTTTGACAGCAAATCTATAAATTTGATAAAGTCACGTGTCCAGCCTGGCAGAGACTGACTGGGGGTGGGGGTGGGGGTGAGGGAGTTGTTATGTTCGAGCTGCAAGCGTTTTTCATTTGCATATTTTCAGGCGCTATTATTTGTTTCCACGTGAAAATTTAACTGCTGAAGTGGGTAGTGTTGGTGGTGGCTGGAGTAGGGCCAGCTCGTACAGCCTCTTTGGCAACGTTATTAATTTGATTTGATTTGATGGGCACGTGTGTCAGATTTACACTTAAACCAGACGCACTTCAAAATCAAACTCTACAGCAAGTAATGAAAATCATCTATATTTTTGGAAAGTAAAATAAACAAAGCAAGTTTGGAAGACACTAAAACGAATACGGTAGGCAGTAAATAGGTTTTTATACATATTTTTAAAATAAATCTATAAAAGCAGAGCAGTAAAATATATAAAAAATTTGACTGTTGAACGTCAAATAAATATCTTATATACTTATGCATAGATTGAATTTATTGACGTGTCTTATAGATAAATTTGACAGCTTTTTCTTATATTTCAATTGGAGATCGTAATACAAGTTATAAGATAATACAACTAATAAACAGTTTTGCTTTATAAGTCCACTCATTCCTGTTCTCTACACTACACAAAAATCTCCTGTATTACACAAGATTTAACTTTTAAATTCTTTAGAATGTGTCTAATAATGCCAGAAATTTTATTAGATTTTTGCTTAATATTAATTTATAATGGAAATCCAGCACTATGCTCTGATTCACTATGCCATAAGTAATAATGTAGTACAGTATGCTGTAATATAACTGAAAATTTAATTCTATTTTTATGAAATACTTAAAATGAGTTCTGGCTGAAAATGTTATAGACAGATTAATAAGAATTTAAGCTGAGTTACAACTATACTATACTATACTCTATTCCATACTATCCTATCCAACAGTTTACTCTACTAGTATTCTATACTATTCGACCACTACTTACGTTTTGTTCAATTTCTCTTTTTTTAGGATTTTTTGTAAATGTTTTTCTAGGTTATACTATCCCATATACACCTATATTTCTTCTATTCTTTAGTATACAACTAGCTCACACATACTCTTCACTTAAAAAATTTATACAACTTTCAAGAAACATCCTCCTTAGCTATAATAACAGTTTTTCAACTATGGAAATCCTAGGGATAAAATAAAAAAATTTTTATTCTATTTTATTCTCTTTTTTTTTAGATTTTTCGTAATAGTTTTCTACGCTTTTTAGCTGCTATTTTGCCATGCCACAACGTTCTATTCAGTACTCACATAAAATTATGCAAATCCCCAATCGGCTGCCACTCGAAATGCAAAACAAAAACCCATTGCGCCTATATATGCCACACCCACAAGTCGTATACGTATATTGAAAATGTTAATGCCAATTGCTGTACTTAGGGGGAGTGCAGAGGGGGCGGGGTGAGGGACTGTCACTCAAACTTTAGCCGGGCACACAAATCCAATTGATTTCAACCAATTTCTCAAACTCCAGCGAAAGAGGAGAGAGCCAGTGGAGGAGGATGAGTGGCAATACGTGCCCAGTCGGAAATAAAGAGAAGACAAAAAATAGCATAAAATCAATTGAAAAACTTTCTGCGCAAGGATATCTCACGCCCATGGCAGACGCCTTTCCTCCTTTCGCCTTTCGCTCTATGCTCTATATGTAGTATATACACACTCGAGATATCGCATGAGTGACAAAAGAAATAATAATAAGAAGCAGCAGAGCAGAGAATAAAGAGGAATATAAAAAAAAAACAGAAAACGGAAAATAAAAAAATTGTGGGCTAAATCCGCTGGCAGCTTGCAGGATTCCCATTGGCCACAGGACGCAGTCTAGGCGGGGGACAGGGTATAGGGGAGGGCGCCCCAAATGTACATGCTTCGGAACACATGGACATGGATTGTCAATGGAGTTGCGTGTCCAAATGGCAGCTGAACTGATGCTATCACACTCTATCTGACTTCCCATCTCGCTCGCTTGCTCGGTCTCAGTTTTATATATCGAAGGATTCTGGGCAACAATAAGCGCAAAATGTAACAAATAAAATGCAAAAGATGTGAAATAAAAAATGACATTCGTATACAAATCGAATACTCGCGCGATACTCCCACACACACACACACCCATGCACACACACACACAGCAGGGAAATAAAAAGAAAATTTCACCATCTTGGGGAATTGAATTGAATATTTAATGGCAGCCAACTGCTGTTGAGCTCCCAGGCAGATTTTCGTATAGATTGGAGTAAGAGACAGTGTGTATGGCTTCTCCCAACCTCTCTTTTCTATCTAAGTGTGTGTGTTTTTGTGTGTGTGGTTGAGTGCCAACAAATGTCGCAACTAAAAAGCTTCTTGCCCATTCTCATATATTTTTATTGTATTTTAAGTCAACTTTGACGTACTTGGACAATGGCCAAAATCGTTTTTGTTTTTTGCAGTGTAATATGCTAATTATATATAGGGGTGTTAGGGTTAACTAAGCCTAGTTGAAATGCATTTTAATATCAATATCGGCCGACAGATTTAACTGTTTGATAATGAGAATAAATTCAAGTAATTTCAACTGAATTTCATCATTTATTTTTACAGTGTAATATGTTTAATATATACAGTAAAATATGATAAAGGTGTTAGGCTTAACTAAGCCGAGTTAAAATGCTTTTAAATATCACATTATCTGACTGATTTGACTATTAGATAATGAGAAGAAATTCAAGTAATTTTAATTAAATTTTATAATTTATTTTTATTTAACGTCAACTATATGCAGTCGACTAATCCATTCAAAGTACATGACATTTATTAAATTTTATTTAGATTTAAAATAATGAGAAAGTAAAAAAAGATATAAAATTAATATTAATAAAGAAATATTAATAAATAAATTAATTAATTAAATTTTTTAAATCAATAAAAAAAAGTAAAACAGGTATTAAATCAATATTAAGAACCATTAAATAAAATTACATTTATTAAAATTGATTTAGATTCCAATTTATAAAAAAAACAAAACAAAAGTAACAAACAAAAAGTTACAACAAGTAGAAAAAAGAAGAAACAAATTTTCACTTAATACTCATTTAACCTTTCTTTAAAACACTATAAAGTGCTTATGCATTTTGTCCAACTGGGCAATTAGACAAATAAAAATAACAATTATAGCTTAAATAATTATGTATATATGCGATTTTGCTAACATTGCTCATCATCAATGAATGTAGATGCTAAAGTTGATGAAACTTTTTTTTATATTTTAGATTTCCCACTCTCCGCTTCAGTAGGCTGCGTTCGCTTGTTCTACACCTTTTTGATTAAAAGCCAATTGCTACTTTTGGCCAGTCAATAATCAGCTGCAAATTGCGTTTAATGCATCAATTTGATTTTAATCATTTATCTATAAAATATACATTATAAAATAAGTGCAATTGCCTTTCTCCTGGCAACTAATTTGCCGCTAAATGAGCATCCCTTTCACTAAATGCTAGCTGGTCACACTCACACTCCCCTCACAACGCTTTCACCCAGCACTTGCTCTAGTTATTGTTGTTATTGTTGCTTGTGGCTGTTGTTCGATATCCTAATGCAAATTTCTATTCTATTCTTTTCTTTGCCAATTGGAACGTTTATCAATATTTCCTGGTTGCCTTGGAACAACAATGGGCGGGTCGGGTCGTACAACCCACAAATCGCGTCACTAAATCAACGGCAAGAGCCACAACCAACCCCCAGGAAAATTGGCAAATGCTGGAAAAACTCTTCTCAACCTGGGGAAAAATTGCAAGCCGAAAATCAGATTGTGTAAAGTCGAGTTAAGTATGCTTTTATGGGGTTCCCGGATATGGGCAACATGTTTGCCTAATACTTGTTGTGCTACACCACACACACACAGACACACCCACCCCCTTCTTGACATTGAACCTCCCCCTACGGTAGTGTAGGTCTGATTACGTAATGGCCCGGCACTTGATGATTGTTCTGCGGCGGCATGAAATTGATGTTTTTGCCAATTTCGCAATTGAATTGCAATCAAAGCGATGACGTGAAATGGAACACCCCAAACTCCTAAGGGTAGTCCTGCCACCACTACCACTACCACCACCTCACTTGGGGTGTAGCGAAAGTCTTTCGCAAAAAAAATTATTATGAAAGTGAAAGCCAAACTAAATTAGGGTAAAGCCGATTTTTCGCAAAGCACACGACAAATGGCCGACCAGTGGGCGGAGGGGGAGGTCTGAGGCTCGAGGGGGAAGGAGATTGGCGTTTAGTTTATTGGCTGCGTGGCTGCATGGGGTGTTTGGCTGCTTGGATTTGTTTGTTGTGTTTAGCGGGTGTACAAGTTGCGTGTCATAAATTTTCTCAGCATAAATTTGCACGCCCGCCCAATGGCCCAATGTCCTTGGGCTCAAGGATGAGGCGGCAGCATGCGGCTGCTGTCAACGCAATTGGGCTCAGAGTATGGCATATTCTGTAGGTTATAAAGGGAATTGTGCGCATATCTCTGAGGTATTATTATCTGATACAAGCTGACATGAAGTGCGTTCTATGGAGGCTATTAGAAGTGCCATTTAGGCAATGAGGCAACTGATGAGGCCACTGACTAAAAGAGCAGCATGTGTTACCAGATTTAGCAGTTGTTGTAACAGTAAGTTCTCTATGGAAATTTTACAAAATAAAAACATAATTCAAATTCAGCTTGAATGAACAAATTAAATTGAGTTGGTGTACCCAATTCTGCATAGATTTACAAGTTCAATTCAATAGAATCCATTGGAGTTAAAAAATTGCAGGAATTGAAATTCCAACTCACATTGTAGAGGTGACTAAATCTGGCTAGAAGCTTTAAAATCAGTGGGGCCCAAAATTATTAATTCCTACCACATGTGCGTTTTGCTTTGCGGCTCTGCTTTCACACGCACTGTCGATGCTCTCACACGTACAGGCGTCACGCTGCGTTGATTTGAAATCAATAGAACCCTCAGTCCAAATATATCGACTTAAAATGCCGCTATAAGTCCCTAAAGAATGCTGCAAAGCTCTTGTAATACATATGCAAAACCTAAATTATTTATAATAAAAATAAAATTCTTTATAATCCCATCCAAGCTTTATAGATCTTTGAAGTCACTGTGTTTCATGTATCTCTGTTATTTAATAAAAATAAAATAATAATGTTAACTGCTAGATAAAACGAATAATACAAAAGCATGCAGCTCTAATTCCTAACAATAACAATGCTAGTACACATCCATAGCTTCCTATTCAGCTCTAATTTGCCCTGCACAATCCACCCCACCTCCCACCGGCAGCTCCTAACTGTAGGTAGGTAGTCTTTGCACTAAAATTCATATTTGTACATATTTGTATGGAAGATAAGCAAAAATATTACACGCTCCAGAACGTGACCAATGCAAATGCATATGAACTGAACTCCAGCAAACTGAGATGAAGGTGGGGGGCTGATGGTGGGGGAGGGGAACACAGCAGGTATGGTCATGGTGTGGAATGGGAATGGAGTCAACTCAATTGAACTTTGTAACCCGACGTGTTGCTTCTGCAAGCGCCTGCCACAATGGAGCACTTGCAACAGCCTCATGTAGATCATCTGCAGAACAACAGCCACAAAGGAGACGTAGTAGTAGTACAGTAATAAGTGCAGACAATGCACACACAGCACACAGAGAGCTCCAGCCTCAGCCTCAGCCTCATCGCGTGTGTATCACATTCTGTGCATCAGCAGCTGGCGCTGAGTCTTATGCCACAACTCCCTCTTAGTTAGACTTATCGGTCACGTAGTAAAACAAACATTTTTATAAAGGCATACAAGACGGCTACATATATACATAAGTATGTATGTATATACATATATATGCCTACTATGTGCATAGGCATAAGTACAGAAAAACAGCTCATAATGGATGATAATCGTTGAGCGCCAGCTTCAGCTGACTTTTTGGCAGTTCCAGCTGTAGAAATGTGTTTCCTTGTAGCGCCACATGATCACCTCATTGCTGTGGCTCTGGCTGTGGGAAGCGCCTGAACATCATCCTCCAATTGCCAGCAATTGCACTCCTGCCGTGCGTTCTCATTGGCAAAATATCAAACTGAAATTTGATTTCTTTTCGTTGATCATGTGGCGCTTTTGTGCGGTTTCCTTGACTCCCCTCCCCCTCAGCTGTAGTCGTGTAGGGAAATAATTTGATATGTAAATTGCAAAATAATCAAAAATTAGACACGCCGTAATGTGGGGATTGTGTAGGAAATGATATACGTGTATGAAGGAAATGCAGAACGAAAATGCAGTCTCTGTGGAGATACATATAACCTTATGTGTTTAAGGCCAGCAAATATTTTTTAAAAATTCAATAAAAATTACTATTAAAAAACATTTTCTTAAACTTACTGTGGAGTGTTTAAGGTAAGCAAATATTTTTAAAAAATTCAATAAAATGTGCTACTAATAAAAAAATTTGTATTTTAATTACTGTAGAGTTTATTTTAATTTTAATTACATTTTAATCAAAGCACTCTCAGACATAATTTATGTATATAAGTAAGAAGTTCAACTCAAGTAAGAAATATTTGATTTTATTTATGTAAAATTTATTAAAGAAATATATTGTTGTCATGCCTTTTTATTAATTCTTAGATATATTATTATTTTCTATGATAAAGACGCTGTAATACATAATACTATACCATACATTCATTACTAAGCAAGAAGTTTCAGTAAAAGTTTTGCTCATAATAATACTTAGAAATTTGTACCATCGCATAGTTCAGTTAAGTATTATTTTATTTTACATTAATTTATATTTAATATATAAGAACAATTTAATCAGAACTTGTAAATGTTAAACTTGACTTAGAAACGCGTTGGCTTTATTTTTTTATTTATTTTTAATTCACTTTTTAATTTAATTTTAATTATAGTATATCGATTTCTTCATATACAAATTTTTTTAGATTTCTGTTATATTTTCTATCATATAATTGCTTCAGAAATTATTCTTTAGATCACTTCCAAGCACTGCCAGTAACTCGACTTTCTTAAAGCTCTTTGCTCAAGCTAAGTAGCTTCATTTGCTGCAGCCCGCAAAAATATTCAACAAGTCGTGCCACACAGGACAAGAGGAGACGCCACAGCGTAGTGAGTGCTACACGTTCTGTAGCATGCTTCTGTCCCTTGGTCCGTTCTGCTTGTTTCATATTAGCTGTGGCAAGGTCTTCAAAATCAAATGCCACAAATAAAATGCAATAAAAATATCTAGAGAAATTATTTCGCACAAAAACTCATGTTGAAAGACAACGCAATTTTTATAGCTGGCTAAACGACCCCTCCCCCTTAGCGACCCTCAAGTACTTTGCCTTGTTGTTGGCATTTCCTTTTTATACTTTGCCATTTTTTATTTTTTTTTGTAAAATTTTTAATGCAAGCATTTCCGTAATTCTTTTTTTCTTTTTGGCAATTGCCTGACTGAGCTGCTGGCTTTCCGGTTGCTTTAATTTAATGGGTATACAGATTTCTTACGCATCAGGTGCCGCGACCTGGGTCAACCTGTTAATAAGCCAACGACCGAACCGGTCTGCGAACTGGACTCGGTATTTGCCTCTAATTGATTTGCAGGCAGCAGCAGCAATAACAATGAATACGAGTAGCCTTTGGTCTGCCTCACTTCTTTCGGCTCATTCGGCTTTCACCCCTTTCGACACCCTTGTACAACTTTTTTATAGAGCTATTATGATTGCCCAGCGATTGTTGTTGTTGTTATTGTGGTGGCTGAAACCGAAACTGACCTTTGGCGACGACCCGTTGCCCATTCATTTGTTCGTGCGGTCAGTCGGTCGTAGTATACTCGAATCATACTCATTCCTTATTAGCATTTCCATTTTCGCTCCCTCTCCTCGTTTGCAGTCAGTCGTCATGGCCATTGAGTGACCTTTACTTGTCAACCGTTCAACCCTTCGCCCCGCACTTCCGATTCACTCCTATGCGCTATTTTTCAGTTTTACTTTAATCACATTCGTGCTGTTGGTCAATTTCTGATTAAGTTGTAATTTGTAGCGGTAATTATTTCATAACTTCCGAACTGAAGAGAGCACAAACGGGTTTCTATAAGAGCGGATTATAGTGCTGTGGGATTGCAGAGAGGGCTGAGGCAATGTGTTGAGCTGTTTACCACTTCAACTTGAGAAAAGACTTTGTAGAAGATAAATGCAATGATAAATTCAAGGCGGAATATACATTGAGACCCTGATGAGAAAGTTGTTATCACTATGACACATACTACAAGCGTAAAATCGTAACGCCTATACGTGTGAGAGCATCGACTGTGCGTGTGAAAGCAGCGCCGCAAAGCAAAACGTACATGCAATAGGAATTATAAATTTTGGGCACCACTGCACTAGACAAATCAATTTCTTATAACTACAAGAAGAATGTTCATCACATTAATCGATTTCGTTTTTAACTACTCTGCTCTCAATTGAAAAGTTAAGCTTATATTGAACTGATTCTTTTATTCTCTGACTCTCTGCAATATGCAATTGTCACGTTCCCTGTGTTTTCACGAGTTATTAAAAATTTACATAGCTGAGATACATTAATGCGCTGCCCCCATACCATAATCAAGTGCAATTGTGATATTTAAGCGAGCCGAAACGTAGCGAGTGCCACAGTTAAAGATACAGATACAAATACAACACAGATGCAGATACAGCTACAGATACAAACTGCAACTGAGATACAGCTTCTACTACTACTATATGCCACACACATACGAGTGTGGTGGCATGGGGTAAACAAAAGACCAGGTCTGGGGCATGTGTTTGCCTGTAGCCAGATTGCCCAGTATTGAGGTCGGGGTATTTAGATCAGGTAACATTATGCCGAGTAATCGCTTTACAGACGGTCGTTGCACGTTTCGTGCAAATTGTAGCTGCATGCGGCAGACATGCGACTGTAGCCCTCCCCCTTCCATCCCCAGCGTCATCGAAATGGGGCA
This sequence comes from Liodrosophila aerea, assembly GCA_035045005.1. Lineage (NCBI taxonomy): Eukaryota > Metazoa > Arthropoda > Insecta > Diptera > Drosophilidae > Liodrosophila > Liodrosophila aerea. Next base: position 769,567 of record JAWNNL010000278.1, read on the forward strand.
TTTTTGCATGCATGCTGTGGCCACGCTTTGCGCTACATTTTATTCGCAATGCTCCAAAAAAATTGACCTTGTATGATTGTAAATTGATGGCAAATAACTTGAATGTGGGGTCTCTGTAGATTCTTATAGTTATGGCAATTTGACGAGATTGCTAGCATGTCTAGCTGGAAATGCGTAAGAGCTATCAAAATTATAAGAGACATTACATTGCTTATGATGCCTATTTAGCAATCAGCTTGGGTTGAGGTTTCATAGGTTAAAGTTAAAAGTTCCCACGCAGAACCGCTGGGCACTCCTTTTAGGTGATGTAGCAAGTGTCTTTTTTAGTACCTCATACAAATAATTATATGTGCATCACATTTGTATATTACAAGGACGTATCTCTGCCGTTTGGACCGTTCATCTATGTGGGTACCATAAGTACCATATTTATATGGGCTTTTCAGGAAACCGGGAATACAGTTTCTATGCCGGTTGAGTCTGGATACTACATATATCAGAGATCTTAAAGCCCCTTTCTTGCATGCCCTTGATTATTCGTTGTCCGTGATCGGAGAAATTAGTACCACAAGGAATTTTATCCTGAGAACAACAAATTTTATACAAAAATTGATCATAATTTTCATTAATAATCTACTCATAATAAAGATTTAAAAGAATTTGTACGAATTAAGCCTTAACTGCCACTCTATCAGTAAAAAAGGGCACCTGGATGTGTGTTGCACATATAATTATTTACTAGGCAATACTAACGTGCGAACACATTTTCCAAGAAACGGTACAGCAAACGAGATTGGAATGTCAAATTTCGGCCCCACTCCTTTCTCAAAATATAACAAAATCGTTCTGCATTCATCAAACTTTAAAAAATTTACTAATAATAGGAAAAAAACTCAAAAGTAATAACGCACATATAATTCTTTGCATGAGGTATCTATGTCTTTATTCCATAGTACATTGAATAATTTCAGAGTGAGGCTTTTTATACTGTGTACTGTACTCAATAAGTAGAGTTTCTGGGTATATATTCTACAGTATAAACCGTATTTAAGCGTAGATGGCAGATGACCTGCAACGTCCCATGCAAAAGACGTATGCAATCAAATTCGACTCATAACTCTTTTCTGATTCCCAACTTCAAATCCAAATGGCAAAGTTGACTGCTGATAGGACACATTTCCCGCTACATCTAGAACAAATCTCAGCAGATTTCTTGCAGCATGTCTTACATGTTTTGCCATGTAGTGACAACCACCACTACGTACCCCACACACACACACATTCCACACACAACCACACACCGTGCCACCCACAACAACAAGAAGATAAATGACATCAATTGACTTCATTAGCAGTAAATGTCAAATGTTCAACGCGTCGTTGCAAGTGAGCCTCATGTAATGTTTACAACAACAAACAAAATGCTAAAGCACCCCCTCAGCACCCACACCCACCCCTCAAGGCATTGCCAAAAATCCGCTTAGAACAGTTTCCTACTACTGAAATTTGCATACGCATTTTGCGGGGGCATCGGAAGGGGTGGCTGAGGGGGGCAGAAAGTGGCCGCAGTGACTCCATTACGGGGACTGTGAGACACACACAATGAAACCATCAAAATCCAATGAAATAAAATAAAATTCCAATAAAAACATTTTGGCAAAAGGCAAAAGATGCCAGCGATGCGGGTGCAAAAGTCTACAGAGGGTGCTGTGGGGGAGTTGCCAGACTTTTACTCTGCTACAGCGTGTTGACATGCGGTGAAAGTGTGCGAAAGTGTGTGTGCACCTCTGTGTGTGTGTGAGTATGGTGTGTGTGTGCGTGTGTAGCCAACCAAAAAGCTGTCCTGACTCTCACTGTGTCCCCTTTTGCGACAGACGTGTGCTTGGGATTTTTGCAAAACAGAAAAAAAGAACATTTTCGCAATGTCGTGGAAAACCCACTGGAAAAACAGTTTTTCTTTGTGCTGGGTTGCTGTTTGCCTTTTGCTTCTTTGCCCTTGTTAGCGGTTACCGCTTGGAGACTGCTAAACTGTCAAATGCGTGAAATGTCAACATGTCACTTGCTTAGCTTAGTAGTCAAAGACTGTGAGATAGTGGATACGGGGAGGGTAGGTAGAGGAAATGAAGCAAGTGGAGCAGCAAATGCTAGAGTACACGACATTTGATTGGTGCAATCGGCTGCAAAGTAATCGATCTTGTTATTTATTTTTATTTGATATGCTTAGCTAGAGGAAAGTGAAAGAATAGCAGCTATAGAGAGAAATATCTTTGAGCCATACCTACATTTGAATATATGTATGACAGCAGATGCAGTATATATGTAAATACTTCGCACCGTTCAACCAACTTTATCAACTGATCATATGGTTTATATATACGCTGTCTTACATTCTAATTATATTTATTTATTTATAGTATTTATGTCAACTAATTGGCAGTCGCCAAATGAATAATGAATAATATGACAGACATGTGTGATATTTTACTATTTTAAAGCATTACATAACTTACCACAAATCTTTATATAAGTCGTAAGCCATTAATACGTTACCATATGTCCAATTTATAACACAGCCAAGAGTCATATATATGACACAATTTCAGAACAATTTTAGAACATTCAGGCCTGTTCCCATTTACGAAATCGATCATTCGATTTACTTTTTGAAAAAATGGGGTTCCAAATTTCAATTCATCGTTTCCGATTAGCTTCATATTTGCTCCATTTCGAAATAGATTAGCTTCGTGTGTAAGTACAATAAACATTTTCATTTCTTGAAAACGATACATCGAATTTAGGAAGCCCATTTTTTTCAAAAAGTAAATCGAATGATCGAATTCGTAAATGGGAACAGGCCTGATTACAAAGATTGCCATTTATATGCAGAACATCACAAATACAATGTTGTTTGCTTGAATTATATGACAGCTTACTGTTAGATATATGACCCCTAACAATTTACTAATTTAGATCATTTTAAGGCAAATATATGTATGTGTTGATGTATAGATACATGATATATTGATATGTTATGAATTGATATACTGAAATTGATATCAATTTTGTTATATTCATATAATGGTGTTGTACACCACTATATGTTTACTCAGTACAGAGTACAATAATAATTAACTCCCAATAGTTTTTAATTTGGAATTTACTTTATTGATTTCATATACGCAAAAGAAAGTTTGTCAAAGCTGTTGAAATGTGTCTACTTTTTTAGGAAAGAACTGACAATAGCAGGAGCTGCGTAGGTGGTAATCGGTGCAGTGTAAGCTGGAGCCGCATAGGTGGTCACGGGAGCAGCATAAACGGAGCGTGTGTAGGCGGAGTAAGCAGTGGGCAGACCAGCAGCGGTGTAGGTGGCAGCCAGTGGAGCAGCGGCGGCATAGGTGGTCAGCGGAGCGGAGTATACAGGTGCTGCGGCATAGGTGGCTACAGGTGAAGCCAGATAACCAGCCTGGGCCACAGCCACGAAGAGAGCGAAGCAGATGAGGAACTGTGGTAAGAGAAATAGAAGTTATTAATATATTTATCAAATAATAAATTATAAATATATATTATTAATATAATAATTATTTCAATAATATTATTTATTATTGACAATTGTATCTATTTCTTCATTATTGTCACTTTACTCACTTTCATTTTTGGTTTGTTTGGTTTGTTTTGTTGGTTTGTCAGCAACTGATGCTGTTGGTCCATTTACACAGCGTTTTTATAGCCAAAAATATTTGGAGGTGAAAACAAGTTTCTGCAGCTTAAAAATAACTAGAAAATCTAGAACACAATGCGTACACAATTGGGTTTATTTCTCATACAGTAAATGCGGATGCTGTCACAGCAATTGGCATTAGCCTGAAGCTCTCCTAATGACAGCCACAGGTAATTACCGTATCAAATAGATTAAGTACTCATTGAATTATTTTGTATATTGATATTTTATTGTGATACACTTATAATAATAGTATTATGCTTTACGCTTCCTACGAATTTGCTGGCACTTAAACAGTCTAAAGATTTTTTTACATAAACAAGGAAATGAGATAGATAATATTCAATAAAAGTTGCAAAATTAATAACGAAATATTTTAAAAATTAATATTAATTACTCTCATATTCTTAAATTTATAAATTCAATTTTCAAACCAAACTAAGAAGTTCGCTATGGCTAGCACTTTGCACCTTATCTATTGGGGTTGCATTCTGTCTTGGGCTTGGAGCTGTTTCATTGCATGTGGGCGTCAAATGGTCAATCACACGGATTAATTGCTTGGCGATAAGGTAACATTCATGCCCAGACTCAACAGCAGGAGCAAAGAGTTCTCTGTTCTCTGTTCTCTGCTCGGATTGTGGAGTGTGGCCTCTGCGAACTGGGCAAACGCGCGTGCTCAAATAAATCATTTCCAAGACACGGCGCAGGCAGCCAGAGGCAGAGGGCACAGTGGGACAGACAGTTCAGTTCAGTTGTTGGGCAATCCATGTCGATCGCATTTCAAGTGCAAAAAGTGCCGCAAGTGGCAACTACTTCTACTACCAGGCGCAAAAGGTGAGACACTGCCACAACAATTGTGGGTGTAACAAATTCTGCCGGCAAATCGCGAGCAAATCGCAAACGACCAGCGAGCACACAAGCAAAGGGAGAGGAACACACATACACACAGAGAGCGAGGAGAGAGCGTATGTGCCAGGAATCAGACAGCAGCCAGGCGATTGCTTCTCACACAGACCGCAGCGATTGCCAAAGTGAAAGCTGTACTCCACTCGGGGAATGGGAGGAGGATCAAGGGTGTGGAGTGGACAGGGATTACAATTTAGACACCGGAAAACAATGAAATTGACAGCGCTTGAGCTTTGGGCGATCATCTGCTCAGCCATTTAGTTGGGTATTTGTTGAGAATTCTTTTCGCGGCGTCTGTCTTAATATTATCAATCTGCAAGTGGGTAAGTGTTATGAGAATAGAGTTGTCAGGTTCATGAAAAATAGTAAAGCCACAAAGTAATGTAGTAGTGTGTGTAAATCTTTTATGAATAGTCAATTTGTTGTAGTTGATTGTAGAATCGCTAGAGATGCTTATATTAAAATTGTATATTTTAAAGCAAAATCCTATTTATATATTCGCATTATTGCCATTTTTAATAGTCACACTTTTTATACTCTGGCAACCCTGCGCCTTTTACAGGAAGCAAAGCCACACTCGAGAATCACTTGTAAAGTGTTGCAACAAAATGCCGCACGAACACCGTTCAATTGCATTTAAGAAGCCAAATGACCTACGGCGCCCCCTGCCACAGCATTCTCTTAGACAGATAGAGAGAGACTAGAGTGAGCTTACTCACTTCACTTATTCACAACTCAATGCCTCTTTAGCCAAGGCCCATGGTCAAGCTTTAACTGAGGCTAACAAGCCTTTCCGCAACTGCTGCCACACAGCACACTCGACTCGACTCCCCCTCCGCTCCCTGTGTGTGCTTATAGAAACGCATACAAATATTATATTTATGCCCAGACGGTACTACACTCATTTCGTGCCAGGCATCGATTCCTGCACTCTGATATCATCGCAGAACCTGGAACGGCAACTGCGCACGCGCACCGCCTAGAATGGAGCTGGATCTCTGGGATGTGGATGTGGGTATGGAATTACTTGAAATTACAGTCTTTGGCATACCATACCAACAGCTGCGTAGTTATGCTCATGTTTGTCTATTGTCTATTCAATGTCGTGTTTTTTTTTCTTTCCTCCCAACTTTTTTGGCATCTTTTCTCTGTAAGTGTTTTGCCAAATTCGTTAAATTGCACGTGAGATGCATTGATAAGTGGCGTTTTTTATGTTTTATGTGATCTAATGCTGACGGCTCTCTGCCATATTCCACACAAAATCCATTAAACTATGAGAGAATTGAGTTGCAGTTAGAGATTTTGAGAATTTGGAGGGTGATATGAAAGTTTATTTGAAGTTTCATTGAAGATGATTGTTTGAATTGTTCTACAGAGTAAACTAATTGAAATAAATAGTGTATAGTCAATAGTCTGAAACTATTGAGACTATTCAATATTAAGACATTTTATCCCACTTTTATTAGATTACTAATATTACAAATTAAAGATCTTTTCTGTACAAACTCTTCCTCTAACGAAAATCTTTAGTTTCAACCTTTTAAATGTTATATACTTCTTGATATAAGGTAAACTTCTCTTAATCCATATTAAAACACTTCATCTCACTATATTTAAATGACTAATATTGTAAAGTAAATATCTTTTCTATACAAATTCACACAAAATACACCAAAGACTACTCCTCCTGTCTTTAGCTTCAAACTTGTAAATGTTATATACTGCTTGATATAAGGCAAACTTCCCTTCGTCTCAAAATATTTACATGCCATTATTTTATTATTTTATCAGAGATATGTTTACACTGCGACCTAGAAGATCTATTGTGCTCTCTGCCTAAACTAAGTTATAGCTCTTCCGCCAGTTCGATCGAGCGCAGGAATGCGATGATTTTCCCTGGTTGAAGAGCTCTTATCTCTATACTGTCTAGGAAGTAGTACTGCCATAAAAGATTAACATTAGCTGTAGTCTGTTTATGATAAAAAGTGCGTGGCATAAATGAAGATGGATTGCGGGCAGGCACAGTGGCTCAAGCACTGTCAAAAATTAGATATTCATATTGTAGTAATAAAAAAATTAAATATAAGACCACTGTGCAAAAACAAAGAAAATATAAAAGTGTGCAGAGGTAAGAAAAAAAGTGAAGGGAATTGAAAAATCCTTCACCTTCGTTAATACAAATGACGCCCCAAGAGACCAGGCTGGGGGGAACTGAGATCCCAACTAAACAACAGTCTGCACACGCACAACAAGAACAACAACAATGGATACGAAACGTACCGGATATGTACCGACCGGAAGCTGAGAGAAAGTAGCAAAAGTCCACAACGAAGAAGAAGATGAAGATGAAGAAAAAAATCATTTACATGTGGCTGGGGACAATGCGTGGAGGGATGATTATTAAATGGGTGGCATGTTTAACTATAAAACGCACGCGACGTGGATGAGTAGAAGAAGAAGACGTGGACGGACGACGCACCAGAACACCATGGACAAGGGTGGGTGCCAATGAAGGACAGCTAAGGATTTGCATGTGCCGGGGGACTGCTCTATACAGAGTCTGGAATGAGCACAGACAGGGGGGAAAAGGAAACTTGTACAGCTGAATGGACCTCAAGGAGGCTGGGCAGACGAGGGGACGACTTGGACGGGCTATTGGTGTGACAAGCAGCTGCTGTGTGGGCCACTTCCTACGTAAGTGCGCCACTTGAAACCGCCTTAAAGCGTGTACCAACCGAAGTGCGTCTAAGAAAGCGAACAAAATAGAAGCAGGCACTGAATTATGCAAAAGATTTACGCGAGAGAGACTCGAAAAACTTTTCCCTGCCCCTACTTCATGACTCTCTTTAGAAACTTTGCAGGCCTAAACCTCAGGCGCATATGACAGTCATATACTCAATACCAACGATTGCTAAAAATTATACTATCTAGCCCACTGTGCGACAGTTGTCAGAAACAATATACAGACGAAATCAGCGAAATTTGTTCCGAAAAGCTCACAGGATTACATGGAAAAGTGCTCAGCAGAGGCCCATGGACATTTGTGGAAATTTATTAATGGAAGAGCAGACAGTTTATCATATTTTTATAAAACGAATGCAGGAGAGTTGAAGCATATAAAAACTGCATATTTACTGGTACTTAAATTTAAGGAATAAATATAAACAAATAGATGGAAATTTAGTGGATCGTACCCAATGTATACCATGATAACTTACAACCAAATCAATAGCTGACAAATTTTTTTTAAGAATTTTTTTAAATTTGAACTGAAAGTAAATATAAATAATTAACTAAAAATATCGTAAAATCATACCAAATGGATGACTGATAACTAATAAGCAAATGAATAGCTGACTAATTCTTTTAAGAACTAATTCTTTTCAATATCAACTGAAAATGTAAATAAATAGCTACAAATATCGTAGATTAAATTTATGGCTGATAGTAACCAAATTAATAGATTATTAATTCTTTTAGTTTTCAACTGAAAGTCCATCTAATTTCCCTTGGTGCTCATGGAATTCCCATATCAATATTCAAACTGTTGTGAGGATCGCCAAATAATCACTCAATTTAAAAGCAATGCGGCGCCTAGTGGTCAAATGGCAATAAAAAATCAATATTGAACTCAAACCCTCGAGAGAGTGGGAAACAGAATAGAAGATGCCAAGATTCGTGAACTTAAATACATAGCAAATAAATCGCATGCGATAGAAATGAGCATTGAATTCTATTAAAAGGTATATGCAAAAAATATATATAAAACGCTTTGATCCCAGCCGCAAAAGAGAAACAGATACGGAGAAGAGACGCAGGAGAGCTGAAGACGAGTCAGGTAGAAACCACAGGCAGCATTGGTAAAGGGGCGAAAATGGTTGAAATATTTCAATTAACTTAAAGTGCGCCGCCGCCGCGAAGAGGATGCCAGTATGGGTAGCCGAGACAGTGGAAGACTGTAGACTGAAGAGTGAAGATGGCAGAGTGTAGACAGTAGAGTGCAGAGTGTAGACTGCAGACTGTAGACCGTAGACCGTAGACTGCGGCGACTAGCCGGCTCTGGCGTTGAACTATAAACAATGTTTTGACAAATCGCTGAAAATTGAGTGCGCAAAATTATTATTTTCAATTTAAAAATCAAAAGCAGCTACCCGAGCAGAACTCAGAGAAACTAAGCGAATCGAAAGTCGTGTGTGTGTGTGTGTGTGTGTGTGAGTGTGTGTATATCCATTCGACAATATATGGGTATTAAATTTGCCGCCTTGCCTTACGGCTTTGCTAATGATTGCAAATTAAGAATTTAATATCGACATAGGACTAACACGCCAGGGTTCCAGCCATGTGAGTGTGTAGAGTGTGTGGAGCACCACCTTATAACCATGTGCTTATAAATTAACTAGAAAATTGCATTGGCTTTGGGTTTTTGCCATTAATACTAAATCAGCTGAAACGATTTGAGAGGGAGTAGTGTGTTTTCTTGACCTCTGGAATATCTTCACGCCTGGCAGGCAATGGGATGACGGTACGCCCACTTCAATCAAATTTTTTGATTGGATTGTTTCGGAAGCAAGTCGTCATTAAATCAAATATCATAATTATATAAACAGCTAACGTGCGGGAGAAAGGTCTTTCGAATCGAGCTGACTTTTGATTAAAATACTCAACAAAAACAAAGTAAAAAACAAAAACAAAACTTGAGGGCAAATTGCAATCTTAACTAGGAAGCTGCCCAGAATGTTCACACATTCACTGAGTTTGAGTTCAGCTCGATCCACTGGAGAAGCAGAAGTGCCAGCAAATCAGTGGGTAAACTGAACGTTAACATTAACCTGATTATGGGTATTAGAGCCTATAAGTCTGTAGAGAGCCTCAGCAAAAAAGTATCTATAGTATCTAGTTGACTACGCAGTCACCTGAGCTGCCTGCCATTAGCTTGAAGCTCCCAACTTCACCTGCATCTCCAATGATCCGTGGCGTGAACTATTGAAGTGTAAGAGAGTACACATTATAATGTTGATTATAATCAGCAGTCAGCAGGCAGCCAAGTTGAATGATTCTGGGAGGCAGCCCACTGGCCAAACAATGCGAAATAGGAAACCCAACTGTAGCTCATTAGCTGCTAACGGTAAACGGTAAAAGCTGAGGAAAATCAATAAAATTAAAGGAAAAAACCAAGCGCAAAGTATAAAAAAAAACTTCCAACTCTAAGGAACTTTCTGCTCTCACAGAATCACAGAGAGACAGGGAGAGCCAGCGCACATGCTAATGAGTGGAATGAACTCGAGAAATACCCCAAGTCCGATAAAAAAAAATAAACGCGTAAAGTTATAGTCGGACGCAACTGATAGTAGAAGACCCTTTAATATAATTCGCTTTGCCAACAACGGATCATGATATTTGCATGAAACAATTTGCGTTAATTAAAAAAAAGATAATATAATACATAAACCTAATCCTTATAGAACACGACAACACCTAAGAGGTGCAGTAAATGTTCTCAAAGTTGAAGTTTATTGCCCGTTGCTTAAAAACCTAAATATACAAATAAGTTGTATGTGCTTCCCAATATGCAAAATAAATGTATATGCAAATTTAAACTAAAGACTATTATTTCTTACATAGTTATCTTAATCGACCCATTTGTAAATTTTTTAAGTTCAGGGTCTAAAAATGAGCAAACAGTGAACTCCGTCGCTCCAGCAGAGAGCTAAGCGCATCTTAAAATTAGCTGCAAAATTATGTGCCAGGGGTGGAAGCTCTAAAGTCCGTTAACTACGCAGCAAGTAAAAAGTAGTAGTATTAGTATTTCTGCAGTGTCTTAAGGAACTGTAAACTTTGTCAAATATTAATTATATTTTTGTATGTAAGTATTATAATTTATTATTTAAAAAAATTGAATTAAACAAAAAAATTGCTAGAAATATTTGTATTAATTCAATTATATTAATTGTATTTGAAATATTAATTTTATTTTTATAGGTATTATTAATTATTTTTAAATAAAAGTGTAATTAAACAATAATTTTACCTTTTTATATTCACAATACTTCTTTTTCTTTTCACGATAGTTATTTAAAATGAAAATGTCTATAAACTTATCTTTATCGGCTTAATATTTCAAACGATGGCCAATTAATACATATTTACACATAAAATTTTAGTATATAAAAAACTGTAAGAATAGTATTTAATAAATATTTTCAGCTTCAGCAATTATCATTAGATAATTTCAGTAAATACATATGTATTTGTTTAACTCAAAATAAATCATAATAATTTCTCATATTTTCCAGTCACAATTAGGATACATTTCTTAATAACAACTACAATATATGTAATAGAAATCTCTCAAGTTGCCCCACTACACAACAATCGTAGCTAGAAATATCTCGAATATATCCACATAAACTCACATACACACAGCCATACATAGTCCCAGTGTCTGTGTGTGTATGTGTGGGGGTACAATTGCTCGATGTTAATTGTGAATATGCAAATGGACTTGGCGAGTATTCACATTCGTTCTGCTCTGCGTGTATGTATTGTGAAATCAAAAGTGCGTACGAATTGCTGAGGCTGTATGCGTGTACATACACATAAAGGACATTGCGTCCCTTATGCCACACAATTCGTGTGTATTCCGTAAAAATAAAAATATAAAAAAATTCGGGCTGTAATTATGCAAATTAGTTTTTGAGTTTGTGCCCAGAGACTGAACAGAGAGCAGAACCCAGAGCCAGTGACCGACTCAGAGTGTGAGCTCGTTTTTAGTACTACTGTATCGAACGCGAAATCATTGTAAATAGAAGGAGAGGTGAAGGGGGAGTTCACTCTGCATATAAGGCGTAGAAACACGCACACTCATTAATTTTCATCAATGAGCCAGGCGAATGTGAAAATTTTCTTCCTTTTTTTTGCATATAGGCCGGATAGTCGCTTATCCGTATATTGCCAAAAGGCAGCCAATGGCAGCGTGTGGAACTCGAACTCGAATTGAGCTGCGCATCATTAATTTTTAGAGCTTAGCCAGATGACAAGCCACACTCACACACACACACACACACATACACAGGGAGTATGCTGAATAACAGTATGAGGCTCTGGGCACCTCGAGTTGGCTGCCCGCTTGACGCTTCACTGGCAAATCCAATAAAAAAGCACCAGAGCGCGAACAACAACAAACAGGCGCAGGATGAGGTGTGTGTGTATGTGTGTGTGTGTGCCACAAGACAACAGCTACACAGGAATCATTAAAATTTACAGCCAGCCTGGGATAAAGAGTATCTGCAGCAACTGTGGCCTGTGGGCAGGACTCACAAACACCGACAAAAAAAAAAGACAACTCCTTAAGCTGCTCACTCGTCAAACATTTTCCAGCCATATCCTCGTCAGACATCAAATGGAAGACAAGGCGTACTGGGAATATTTATGATATTCAAGGATTTGCTAGTTGACAGAGAGAACAAAAAGAGAGGACAGAAAAAAATTAAAATACGAATGAGGCAAAGGCATAAAAGCCAACAGCAGCTTTCACAACATTGCGTAATAGTCAAAAATCATTAATATTCATCGCATTTTGCAGCAAGAACAAAGGCAAACATCAGCCATGCAACCAGCGAAAATGCTATGCATATGGAAAAACTGAAGAAAGGCAATAGTAAAGGGAACTGTGGTCAAATAAGTTTTATGAAAATCCCATAAGAAAATCCTACTACGGTGAGGTTTGCGAGGGATGAAGGGAAAGCATAGGACAATGACAATATCAAAAGAGTATATACAACTTATTAATTTGGAAAAATGTACAAAAACTTATTGGTTAATTTTAAGAAAATTATAATTTTTAGACCCTGTACTTTAAAAAAGTACAAAAGGGTCTATTAAGTTTGTGCAAATGACATTTGTGTGTAACAGGCAGAAGGAGGCGTGGCAGACCCCATAAAGTATATATATTCTTGATCAGGACGACGAGCTGAGTCGATCTAGCCATGTCCGTCTGTCTGTCTGTCCGTCTGTCCGTCTGTCCGTCTGTCCGTCTGTCCGTCTGTCCGTCTGTCTGTATGAACACCGAGATCTCGGTAACTATAAGAGCTAGAGACGTAATTTTTTTTTGTTTGGTTCGTGTATTACATAGGCAGGCCAAGTTTATGTTTTTAATTTGATATCTCATCCCCCTCCCCCTCAAATTTACAAAAATGTTCTTAGTATATACAGTTTTAGAGTCACTGGATTATTTTTTTTCAGGATTAAAGTTTTAGATGCTTTGCATGTTTGGTGCGAGTTGCAGCCCAATCGGATAATAAACACCGGAGATATTTAACAAACAATTTTCAGTACTAGGCATTTGGCTAGGGGAGGGGGGAAGCCACAGCGTACGCGGCCACTAGGGCGTATGCGTGATTTTTGACTGTGAGTTTGAATTTCTGTATGAGTATTGGTTATTGTTTGTATTTTAGTATATATTTGTATGTATAAGTGTATGTGTGTGTGTATACACACATATGTATATATGCATGTGTATGTGCATGTGAGTATGTACATATATGCTGCTGCTATTATCGACGCCCAAGCAAACCAAAGTACAGGGTCACCTACTGTCGGTTGCGTCCGACTGTAGCTTTCCGAGTTTTTAGAAATATTTTTACGATTATGTTTAAATTTATTTTGGGGTATTTAAAAGTATTTCGTTAAATTTATTCTATTTTACACATTACACATTTGTTGTATTCCGATTTTATATTGTAATTATTTTTACTGCAAATTTTGAACTTTACTTTAGTCTATACTCCACTTAATTCTATAATAAATTGAGCTCATAAAACTGCCTAAATAATGTTAAATCCTTTTATTAATTATAATTACGCGGAGCAAACAAATTAAACAATTTTTCTTGTTTGCACTTTGGACAGCTACAGCTGCTTGCCCTTCCGTCTGGTGTGTTTATAAAAGTTATGTGTATTAGTTTCTATAATGGAGTTCATAACAAAAATCACGCATTTCCGTCACGTATGCCGCTTCCGGTCAAGCTCATGTCGAACAGCATGTGTTTCTCTTTTTTGCTGGGCAAATATGTTGAATCATTTGCTTGGAAAATGACTTTTTAATATGCGACACACTTTCTACCTCTGTGCCACCTACTCCGCCAATGCTTTTCTAATTTGAATATTTATCAGCGCATGAGAGTCCTTGAGCACAAGTTTGCTGGAGAACGGAAGTGCGTAGCGGTCATTAGGCTGGGCATTACATGTGCTCAGGCCGCCTCATATACCCTTCCCTACATCAAAATAAGGTAGAACGCGTGCCACATATCCCCCATAATAGTACTACATGCAGGCAATTCAGCCACTGCTAATTACCCTTGGTCAGCGTATTCTAATTCTTTTATATGTCCACTAAATATTTCAGCATGATTTGCATAAATTACACATTGGGAAATTAATGAAAATCTTGTTGTATATGGCAGGTGTTGGTCGAAGAGAAAGTGCTGCACGTGAGCCACGTTCGAGTGCTTACCAAATGACTTTCTGATGGCAAACGGAAACTGACTTACAAATATCGGAATATAGTATGCCTCATATGAACAGGGTTTATAATAATCAGGAATATTATTAACATTTCTACGCTCTGTGCTTAATTGTTTTCCATTTCAATAATTTCTTCTTTTTTCCTCATAAAATTATACCGTTTCGAGAGTACATGAGAATGTCGTATTAGGTAAGTAGAAGTTAGAAAAAAAAAATTAAATTTATTAACAAATATGAAAATTCAAATTAGGTAAATATGTACAATTTATAAGATGGTTGTAAGTAAGTTGGCTCTTGTAGCTTAAGAGAGAGCAAAGTGCTTTGTCTTGATCTTATAAAAAACTATGAAATTAATGAATATATAATATGTCTTATTTTATTGCCATAGTGAATCATCAACAATATCATAGCAAATAGAAAGTTGGAGTCGAGGCATTTATCCCCAGACTGTTATTACCATTATTTTTTAATTTAAATTAAATATTCTTTTATTTTTAATTTACTTTAATTTTAATTTTTATTTTATTTTTACTTAATTTTATTATCATTTCATTTATTTTTATTTAATTTTTTTCTATTATCTTTAAATAAATAAATATCTAAATAGCAAGATTCATAGACTTTCTTTCGCTCCAGCGCCCCTTTGGTTTCCCTCACATTGTTAATCGCATTGTCACGTAAATGCAAGCGTATGAAATTCGCAAAAGAAAAAAGCGCAAAAATTTGCATTCATTTCGATAATGCACCCTCCGTACATGCGGTTATCCTTGCTGCACTGTATGCACACATCAGGACAACGGCAACACCCAGACTACAATAAGCTGAATACCGAACAATGCGAATTTTCTTTCTGCTGTTTTTTTGTTTTGCACTTGTTGATGTTCTAACGTCCCATTACACATCCCTTTCAAGCAGATCTGCGAATGTGCGAAAAGTGCACCCTTGTTGTTGGAAAAGTGCAAGGGGCGCTGTGATGAGACAGGCCTCAACGAGGCGGCAATTGTGCAAGGATAATGCATAAGGATTTTATTAATGGCATGTTGTAGGGTTGCAGTTGCGTCAATTGGCAAAGGACATGCAAAGCTATGGGACATGTGGGAATTTTGCAAGAAATTCCGTTACAGGCATGAAAGGGGTTTTCACTGTGAGTAGATAAGCTATGCAAGATGGTAGGATAGGGATTTGATAGAGGATACAGGGAAATAATCAATGATGCGAACTTATGCAAATGGAATGATTAATTGAAGTAAGAATTGTAGAGAAAGGTGATAGGGGAAGTGCATAAATGACCAATATCGCATTTAGAATCAAAATTTGAGGTAGGGATTTGATAAAGGTAACAAGAGTTATTTGTAGTATGCATATGATTTGATTGATTAAAATTATTTGAAATGTAAGATATGTATTATTATACGAATTATAAGATATAAAATAGGAAAGATAAGGATGGCTAGTATGTATATTTTTGCAATACTCTATATGACATTCAACTCTACACTGCTAAAACATCCATCCAATAAAGCTTAAAAATAATCAATGATGTAAAGGAAATGATTGATTGCAGTTAGAATTGTATTTCCCTTCATTAAGAGAATTCTCATTTCGTATACGACATTTAATAATCCCTAACTCTTTTAATATAAACCATTTAAATCTGATAACCCCTGTGGAAAATAATTCTTAAGTAACACGCCTAAACTATCAATTACCAACCTTGCTAATTGCCTAACAAGAACCATTAAGAACCCCTCTCTACCGCTCCCTATCGAACAAAACAATGCTAATTTATGCACTGCCCAAAGCGAAAAGTCAAATCAAATAAAACTATAAAAAAACAGCAGAGACCTCAACTGACCACTCGAGGTTGATACGTTGCGCTGTGGTCAAACAAGGGTGTTGAACACGACTGGACACGAGGGCCATAAAAATCGCATTATCATCTAAAACGAAGGGCGACCCCTAACTGGCCAAGGGAATTTGTATAGGGTAGGTGTAAAGGTAGGTGATTTGTTTATTTGCTTATTAAATGACCAACGGTCAGCTTTGGTAAATCAGTTAAAGACCGGTTTATAATGAGGCTCAATTAATGCTATAAAGAGGATCAGTTCCAATTGTGAATGAGCTGAGAGCTAGTTGGAAAATTAACGCCTCAGAGCTGGCAACGCTACCCCTACTACTTGTTCGACTGGATACGCCCAATATATATTTGTAAATATATATTATACACACACAATCACTCACTCACATACATTTATCGTATATATGGGGGTACCACATCTGCTGGCGACAGGGGACACATTATTTTAATTTCGCCAGCAAAAAAATTCGTTGGTTTTTTCCCCCAAAATAACTGTGAAATGTTTGCTCGAAGGGTGACCAAAAGAAAAGCAGAGAAATAAAAATTGAAAATCGTAAAAGAAATACGAAGAAGAAAACTAAGTAGAAGCTGAAAACGCTGCAGCATCAGCCAAAAACATTAAATGAGTCTAAATAATTTATGTCAAGCGCAAAGTGTGAGACGGTGTGCGTGTGTATGTATGGTGGAGGTGCGGGGTGTTTACCGGGGACACCGCGGAGTAACTGCGACATGTGCGTGCGTTAAATCTGCTCATTTCTAATTTTTTAACATTTTTTTTTCTCTTTACTGTTAGCCAGACAATATCTGGGTATTTTCTACCCAAAAAAAATGCAAACACCAACCCCTGCGGCAAGTGTAATTTTCGAATGTTAGAGCCCGCTACCCCTAGGCCTACACACACCTACCCCTACCCCTACCCCACTAGCACATTTTTACAGTTTTAAGCAAGCTACGCACTGCTTCATGTGTATGGCCCAGACATTAATATTTGTTCTCATTTTTTGCTCCTTGGCAACGCGCCCTTAACGCATTTTTTTAATGCGCTCAACAAGGACCTTTCAGTGTGTGTTTGGCTTCTATATACACACACACACACACACACTCACACACATATATGTGTGTGTATTTGCTCATTAAGCAAAAACAAAGTTAACGCAAAAGTTTTTTAACATCTTCAGACATTTTTTTGGGTTTCCGTTTTACGTTTGTTTTCTGTATTCATTCTGCATGTTGTACTTCGTCCCGTGTTGAGGACTTTTCCATGGGTTTTTCCATTTTTTCCATTCTCAGCCATGTCTTTTGCG
Organism: Liodrosophila aerea; assembly: GCA_035045005.1. Lineage (NCBI taxonomy): Eukaryota > Metazoa > Arthropoda > Insecta > Diptera > Drosophilidae > Liodrosophila > Liodrosophila aerea. Next base: position 786,874 of record JAWNNL010000278.1, read on the forward strand.
GCCATTGTTTTCTAATTGGAATACAGGGTGTTGCGAGTTGCTTAATATAGAGACATAATTTTCACTTTTGTTTCACAGTTTATACTTTTATTTTTAATTTAGACACCCTGTATGTCTACCACTGTGACCGGTATCTGCTAGCGGGTCCCTCATTAATTTTTACTTATCTTAACGTCATACAAATTTTATATTCTCTGGCACTTGTTTATCTACGTGCTCACTTGTAGTTCTATATGTATATAACGTCTTGAACTTGAGCATTCCATGGACTGAGTTGAGATCCAAGTTGTTAATGGTGTGGTATGTGGGGTGTGGGGTGTAGTGAGTAAGGGATGCGCATTGTTTAAGTATAAGTGAAGATTTGCATGCAACATTTTCATGCTGGACAGTTCCAACTGAAAACTTGATAATATTGTAAAGAGAAGAGCAAGATTGTATGAAAAACAATTCGGAATTGACATAAATAGGTAAATAAATAATAATTATTATTTTATAATGAAAATTATACTTCTAGATTATTTGGAAGTCTTATTCAAGGATTTGTTTGAAGAAATTTATATTTCACTTTCCGTTTTAAAGAGGTAACCAAATTAGTTCAACTAATATATTGATAGACCTTTTGATATACATATGTACCTAGGTCCACCGGTTTAAGTTTACCTATCTAACTCATATATTATAGTTCATTTTTTGTAGTCCAATTGGACTCTTACTAATTAATACAAAGTAAAATAAAGAAATATATATTTTAAATATAATGAAATATTCATCAGGATTCCGAATTAATTTATAAAATCAATGATATTGTCCTATATTTATTTTATTAATATCAATAGCTGATATCTATAGTAAATTTATAAAATAAATATTACAAATTTTTAAGGATAATTCAGAGCTAAGATTTACAAAACCGATAACGCGGATTCTTAATTTCATTAAAATTGTTAGAAGCAACAATATTATACATCTTGAACCTTTTCTAGCTCCTTTGAAATGGTGATTTAGTTGCCAACCCTTTAAATTATTTCTCCTACTTTATCAACTCACATATTTAGTAGAAATAACATGCTCTCTTATTGGATCTGTTAAAGGAACTTGGACTTGTAACTATTATATTTATAAGACCTTTCCTTTCTCTAGAGAGTTACATAAAATTGCTTATATTTTTCAGCGAATGTTCCACTAATCTCTCTGCGAATTTAAAAGGACTAACCAAGGGAACTAAAGAAAATGCCGCTCTCTGCGGTTATGCTCTACCCTTTTTGCCAAATCTCACTAGAACTTTCCAACTGAGCCCTGGGCTTAGCGCCGCAGAAGTAAACCACATCATAAGTCCGCTTTTATTTTCAGTACATTTTAATAATTTTCATAATCCTAATAACAGTTATGCGCTACTGACGCCATCTTGAAAATCAAAGTTAACGGTTAAAGTGGTCACAGCAGCCACAGTCGCAGCCGCAGCGGCCGTCGACGTCGACGTTGACGTCGAAAGTCAAGCAAAAAGCAGCGAAAATTCGCAGTATTTCTTGAACGCGGCGAGTAATTACGCATTCAAGTAGAAAAAGTTTATCTCTTGTCGAAAAATTGAAAAATTTTCATTTCATAAAATGAGATTAAAAACGCCAACTCCACATAGCCAGTAGTCAGGGGTAAGGGGAGGGGCAGCAACCGCATGGGAGGAGGGGGCAGGAGGACAGGCAGTGCAAAACCACAAAAAGCTCTCTCAATAGGCGAAGGGCTTAAATCTGGGCGAAAAGTTTACTACCGAAAATATTTTTAAGAAAATTACCAGCGTACGCCAAAAGAAAAGCGCCAAGTGGGCGGTCTGCGGTGGGCGGAAAAGTGGGCTTAACAACAGCAATAGCAACAACAACAACTACTACAGATAGTAGAGGTAAAAGAAGAAGAGCTTGAAGGCAAAATAATAATGGCCGCCAAGACGCTGGGCGCTGCGGGTGGGAGGAAGCAGAAAGGGGGGGAAGCTGTCGGCAAAGGGTTCAAAACGGAAGCTGAGGAGGCTTAGGCGCTGTTGTTGTTGATGATGCGATGCCAAAGCCAAAGCATATACATGCGACAAAAGTCTGGCAACGCTGTGCTATCTCTCAGTTAGTGTGAATGTGTGTGTGTGACTGTATGTGTGTGTGTGTGCTGGGGTGTACATTCCTCTTTCATGCACGCACTTTTCAACCCTTTTTCGCGCTGGCGGGGAAAAATTGCGTAAAGTGCGAAATTCACTGCGTGTGTTGGTGGTGTCCTTATATACTTTACACACACATACACTCATATGTATATACACTATGTACTTGCAAACTGTTTCATTTTACACCACGCAGAGCGACTGAAGTTTGGGTAGTTGTTATTGCTTAGTCCCCGGCGATATACGAAAGGGTTGTCTCCACTCTACGTGCACAAAATTGTTTCATTTTGCGTTCTCACTTTTGGCAGTTATTGGATTTCAAAATGAAATCCATTTGATGGCAAAATGAAGCTTTGATATATGCGATACACGTGGTTTAGGCGTGCGCTAGTTAAATAAATTAACAGTCTCCTGCCCCACACTACACGTCTCCATAGTTTAAGGGGATAATGGAGAGCGTAGATACTTTTAGTTTGATGAACTGCGGTGGCTTGAGAAATGGGGAATGCTGAATGGAGTGGGGGGAGTAGGGCTATACAACGGTAGCTGTCACTGGGGAACTTCTCTTTTAATCAGAATGATGGCCATTTACATGAATTAAATATTTCATTCATTCATTCACTGCAACGAATTCTAATTAAAGTGAAAGTACTCTAAATAATGGTGGCTTAAAGCCGAGAACGACGATAAAAACAACAATTAATATTATTTTTACTATTTGCAAAAATATTTATGAATGTAACAAAAACTACCAGAACTATTTGACTTAATATTAAATTTTTGAAAAATATATAAAATATTTTCTAATGTTATAAGTTATTTTTCGAATAATTTTTTGATTTATTTACACTCTAAATTATTATACATATTATCCATTTAAAACGAACTACAAATGTTCTTAAGTATTTTTTTATACTTTTCACTCTTCTTCTTTCCGAGATCTATCAATTAACATTGCCGTCGGCAAAACCAAAGCATCTGCAGCACATTCATATAGCCAGGGAAGCAACCCATAACAGCATCCCAATAAAAAAGATGTGTAGCTAAAAAAAATATCAGGCAGCTGCAACAAAAAAGCAGCAGGAGAGTGTAGAGGGGCAGAAGTGAAAAATTGGATATAGAGAAAGAAGAAAATTTGCATATACCAAACCAATTGCCATGTGGGAATGCCTCAAAAAAAAAAGGATGATGCTGCACACACACACGCTCTATGACAGGCAGAGAGAAACGCAAAATTCAATGGGAAATTTAATGAACAAAAGCCGAAAGGTGGCAAATATTACACAGGACGATGGAAAACCGAATACTCAAAAAGAACTCAATCGCTTTCATATGCAAATGTGCAGAGTTCACAATTGAAATTTAATGAAAAAGCTGATTTTGATTTGGCACGTAGTCGCGGCCAAGTAGGTAACCTACAAACGCAGTCTTCACTGTACATACTCCACAACACAAGTGGGGCTCTTCAGTGAGGTACTAGCGCTCTCCCCACAGCCCATACTCCACTGCTCTAAGTCTTTTGGTAATCCCTTCTAAATGAAACACTGCGTGTGCCAGTCACAAGTATACTACTATACATATATATTTAGTTGGATTTCTTTACTGTTTTTTTTTTTTTATGTGCGCATAAATTTTCTCCGCATGTTGCACGGACAAAATGGCGGACTTGAACTCGAACTAATCCAATTTATTACAGCTCCATAACTTTTTCCTATTTGCTTAGACAGTTTCGAGCCCTTCGTCCCCCCCCCTGATCGAGTCAGGCAGACGCTAAATGCGTCTTATTAGATGAGCTCTGTGTGTGTGGGTGAGTGTGGGTGTGGGTGTGTGTGGCATGTTTACCCTATGTTGTGAATGTGTGTGTGTGTTGCTTACAGCGAACTTTGACTTGCCCCCCACCCACCTATAAGACGTCGTTTCGCGCTTCAATTTCAAGCGTTCTATCTCTGGCTTTTATGATAAATTGCATTTAGCAACCACCGACACCACCACCACTGCCACTACCACCACCCCAGCACCACCCCTACTACGACTGCATGCCACCTCTACCACCCTCTCTAAGTTTATTTAATACAATTCTGACGGGGGGGTTCCTGTGCCTGTGGTTGGGGTTGCGTATGTGTACGCACATGCGTTTGCCACTTTTGTTTTTGTTGTTTTTCATCCATTTGTTGTATGTGCGTTATTTGAAAGGATTCCAATTTAGGTCTGGCCACTCTGCACATCATGCTACACCCTTGAGAAATGCATTCAAAATGGCTGTAAAACTAGCTATAGCTGCGCTATGTTTAGCCTAACAAAACATGTCATTTTATATGAATAGATTCTACTATAGTTTAGTACTACTACTTTATTTAATAAAACACTTAGAGAACAGTTAAGTTCTCCGGATTCTTGTACTATACAAACTATTGTTTATGCCTACATACATCAGGAGTTTTAAATTTGATGTATGTGCTTTGCATTGGATTGGACAGTAAATGAGGCTTAGTAGTACTCTGCTCTATAAGTAGAGTCGAGAGCCGCCCGTAAATAAATATGTGAATATTATTTACTACAACACCTGCCTAGTTATACTTATACTTGCTTTATCAGGCACGTAATATTTAGTCTACCAACTCATGTAATATTATTTAATTAGCTATAAATATATTTACAAAATTCAATAAGACATTCATTATCAAATCTACGATATGAGGGAGTCCTAAAAGTACTTCGACTCAGATATTAGTACTAGAACTCATATATTAGTAATTAGAACTGTCCTCAATAAGAAGTAAAGTTTTGGGCATACAACACCAAAAAATAAATAAAGTTTGAATGTTTCTAATACACAGTGTTCTTATTAAATAAGCTTATTAGTCCACATTGAAAGATTGATAGATAAAAAGCCAAACATAGTATATAATAATTCTATTTAATTATCTATTTTTTCAGAAAGTTCAATAAAGTATTCAATATAAAACTAGAGATTAGATATTACATAGCATAAACTGTGCTCAAAATGCGATATATACTCCACTCCAGTCAGGCACAGACTACACGAAATAAATAAAGACAGGTTGAAGCATTCTAATACTCTGTATTCTTTTTAAATAAGCTTATCAGACCACATAGACAAAATTGTGTATAGTCTATATATATGCTTATCATTTGCTGCCCTCCTACTGTCTCTTAGACACCACTTCCATTAATACAAACCTAACATTATGCACATATAGCATACCCTTTATCTTTATAAGTACAGTACTATTTTTAGTTTTCTTGGCTTGTAATCTTTTAGGTCCGTTTACTTAGCGTTTGCTACTAAATAGCTGAAAGTATCTGCAAACAGTGAACTATAAACAGAGACTACTTTTACAGAGCAGCCAACAAGTGACAACAAATTGCATAAAAATTTGTTTACAGTTTTCTTCTTTTTTTTGCCGCAGCAGTTACTGCATTATAGATTTTACTGCATTATAAAAGTAAAATATTTGTTTGGATTCTGGGTTTTGGCCAAAGCAAACGCTTTTAGAGATATGTACTTACTTTCGCCAGGGCAAACTGTCAGCGTTATATATGTCTATATGTCTGACCGTGGTGTCAGCGGGTACAAGTTGATTTTTCAAGCTGATTTCCCGCTGACAAATATCGCGTGTTTGTGCTGATCCTGCGGAGCGTAAAGTGCAGTGGAGCACCACCACTGTGTGTCTCTCACTGTGTCTGGGAAAACAATGAAAAATTCATGTAAATGAAAAATAAATGCACACAGGGCCAAAGCCAAAAAGGATAATGCAAGCAGGAGGAAAGCAAGCAACGGCAATGGCAACGGCAACATGAACCAAATAGAAACACATTTCATGCAGTTTTACCAGAGTCAAGAGGGTCCTTCGGTGCTCCCACCTCCTATCCCCTCTATGGCTGCTGCTGCTGCTTTTGTCTGCGCCATGAAATTTCAATAAAGTATGCAAAAATGTTCGTGGTTTTCGCGCTTTCCCGCTTTTCTTTTCTACTTGCTGTTTTATTCAAATTTTGCGTGCATTTTTTATTTGCTAAATAAACAAAATTTAACACAGCGCCAAAGCGAAAATATTTATAGTATGAGAGTACGAAGAGCAACCCTACTATTTATGATTCTATATCCAGCATCCTATGCATGGTCTCGTATAGAAGGGTAGAACCGTTGCACCCCTTTTAGGGGATCAAATGTCTTTGTCTATTGATCTCAGTTGCTCAGGTAAGCGATATACAATATGCAAATTAGTTTGATTAAATATTTAAATGAGGCAAAGTTCCTGATCCCTAAAATACCAACAGCTGCTTCGGCAGTTAACACATTTTTTACGTTTTTTAGGCATCGCTCAGTTCACCTTTTGAACTCGGAGTGAACAGCAGCAAATTGCTTCATCGTGTGCTGAACGAAAAGAAGAAAGTCATAAACTTAGGCTTGTTTTCTTTTAGTGTAATATCACATTAGTTTTTCCTAGTATATAAGCTGGCTAATTATATTCCCTTCACTTTTCAAGCGAATTGTTTTGTTCAGCTTCTGAAACATTAAATTTAACAAGCCTTTCTAAAGGCACTCTCCGGCCATTTCGGCATTGCGTACACAGCTATCAAAGCTGTTAGATCGATCTTAAGCTTAAGATCGGCTAGTTATACCGGAGAAACTTGAGCCACATGTACAATTTTCAATTTTTCACTGTTAGACAGATAACTGTGATTTCTGTACAGCGTCATAACTAGATAGAAATTACAACGAGGCCATGGCACGAGCTGAACAACTTGCAACTTGCAACCTGCAACCTGCAACTGGCAACACTGGTAACATCTTGCCACAAAGTGCCATATGCCTGGCTATGGTGAGGAGCAGCAGCAGCAGCAGCCACATAATACAAATGATTATGTTTATACTATTAAAGTAATTTACTAAAAAAAATAACGCCCAGCCAAAACAAGATGATGCTCAGAGAAGAAAGAGAACAGAGGCTGTTGTACCTGAAACGATCATTGATCGCCACACTGTAAGAAATACTATATGCACAAGGAAAGTAGGTAAATATGGCAAGTGTATTAATAAGGTGAATAAAATCGTTCTGTATTTTACTAAATCTCTGTTAAAATTATGCAGATTTTTGTTATATCATGAACGTCGAAATATTACAAAGAGGTTTATTAAGTTTGTGGAACTGGGAATAGAGTAATAGGCAGAAGAAGTGGCAAACCCCACAAAGTAGAATATACATTAAAACATCTCCTTTTGTCCATCTGTAAAAGTAGTCTATGGTATACTTTATCAATGCTGTTAATTTAAGCACAATCGCATAGTAAACACCGGAGATTTTTGATAATCCGTTTTCTCTGCTGGTCAGTTGTGGTGGGAGGTGTGTGTGCGGATGATTGTCCAAGCAATGTCTCCTACGTCTTTGCTGCTGCAGAGAGGCAATGACAATGACCCACAGCACTTTCGGAGAGGGAGAGTGTTCAATGGTTGGAGAGGTATATAGTGTTTTTCCATAAGCTTCAGGTGTGTGATTAAGTTTGCCTGTAAGTGTGAGCTTTAATACTTTTGTTGTTGGTCAGCTCTAGAAATGAATTGAAAGAAAGACTTTCTTGTATTCGTACTAAAGTTCGCTTATCAAAATCATTTAAGGAATGTTTGTTACAAATCTTAGATAAACATGGACTTGATTTGAAATACTGTAAACCTTATTTGAGTCTAAAGATAAAGCTAGGAATAAGTATTTCGAAAACTTCTATATTAGTTTATGTTAATTTTTATATAAATATAAAATAATTTATATATCTTATTTAATTGCTAATTTTGAGTAAGTAAATATGGCAATATTCTAAATGAAATATTATGAAAAATTGTGATATTAAAATTATAGTAATATTCATAAACACTTTGACTCAGCCTATGCATTCTTTCAGTGTAGAGATGGCCAGTGATCAAGTCGACCGCTTTAGCTGCAGGTTAAGCAGCCTGCTGTCTATTTAAGCGTAATCTAAGTATGGCACAACGATCGACCAGATCGAAACCTTGGCCAGTGCTTTATCACAACATTTTGTGGCCAAGCGAAGATGGATTTGTGTTGGGGTATCGATCAACTTGCCATCTCAGGTTGGTAGCCAAGGTGCGAGATCTGTAAATAATGTGGCAAGGCGAAGAACACAACAGAGGCTGAGCATGGTGTAGCCTTTGAGGTTAAGCAGGTGGAAGGGGGGAGGGTAACAACAGCTGGGGCCATGTGTGCCGCTTCGTTGAGCTCAAAGATCGTTAATCGAAATCGCACTTTGGCTTGGCTCAGGTTGCCTTTGCTACAGCTCTATTAACCCCCGCTGCTGATTTGGTGATAACGATCGTAATCGTAGCGGTACTCTAGGTGCAACACATGTTGCACTTAAGTCCCCCCTCCCACCATCGTTGTTGTGTTATACTATATTATTTTCTCTAATTTAGAAAATAGTTTTTTCTCCTACTCCTTCCACTCGATCTGCTCAAATTAGTATGATTCGCGAAAGCGCATTTATCGTAAGTTCGCCTAGTTAGGCAGCAACTGGAAGTGGTATCTGTCAGATACAAAATTGCAGAGGAGCAGCGCATAACATGTGTTGCCTGGGCCCACTATATGGTTATTGAAATAGTATTCTTAGTATTTCCGCATAGTTGGATTGGTTAAAGAAAACAAAATGAAGTGCTGCTCATTTTCTACCCCAAATAAATAACCAGAAGTCATAGAATATTGTTTTTTATTAAATCCATACTCATAAATATGCATGGAGGCCCTTATAGAATTGCACAAGTCAATGGGGGAGCTCTTCTAATTACAGGAGGGGCTCGGTGTGAGGCTTACCAAAAAGGAAATCAAATAAACTCGACGAAAATGAAAGACCTAAGAATACGTTTTGCTTGCGTTTAACGAAAATTAAGTGGCATAAATATGCATGAGCAAACCCTTGGTAAAAAATGTACTCCTATATAAAGCCAAAGAAATGCTTTCCTGCATTTCTACCCTTTATTTGCTTAGTTGCCGTGTAGTAGGCAAATACGAAAGCTATTTAATCGGACGCATATAGAAACTCCTCCTAACCGGAAAAAAGGTTTACAATTAAAAATAAAACAAGAGCGTAAAGCGAAGAGAAAGCATAGGAAATTCTCATTCTCATTCTCGTTATCTGTCTGAAACTTCATTTCATTTATACCTTTCACGGATGGCATTTTCATGTATTTGGCTTTGCGGTTCATTGATTAAAATCAAACTGTTTATTAAAGGGGGTAGCAACCCCTAAACCAATCGAACTGTTTTTTGTCTGCGTGTGTTTGTTTAATTGAGTTTTTCGATATTCGTTTTTATTTTCGGTAATATTTGCATTGTGGGTTTGTCATTCTCATTAGTGCATAAATATCTATATCCGTATCCATATCCATATCCTTGCATGATGTCCCTTGCCCATGGGGTAAACTGTTTGGCATTTATCAATCGTCATATATCATCCATCCATTTAGCCAGTCTATCTAACAACAATTTACCGTTGCGCCAGACTTGTTTTGCCATCCGCAGAATGATTTTAATTTTAGATTGCTTCGAAAAAAATAAATGTATAAAAATACATAATAATTCCAAAAGCACGAGTGTTACACTCTCTTTTAGGCTTTTGCAACATATATCAACGTCATCATTATCATTGCCATCATCATTACCATTAGGCATTGCATTGACAGGCATGTCAACATATCCATGAGGTTTTCCCATTTGCGTTTTTTATTCTTTTCGCATATTCCGCTTGCATGGTTTCGGTTACTTAATTTAAAAGACACCCGACATTTATTGGTCTCAAATTGCTTAGAGCACGCAAATGTATGTATGATTTTATTTTTGGCATTTATTTCATTGCTTTCTTCTCTTGTCTTTACAGTACACCGCAGTTATACGCTCCACTAAATAGGTAGGCGTTGATCCGTTGAATCGTTTTCTGATTAAATCAAATCAAATGTTAATATGTGTAAACAAATAATGGCAAAGCTATTGGCAAGGCATGACATACCGGTATGTATAATACCCTACACGAGACACGCAACCCAACAGAGATATTAGTACATATAATACCTGGGTTAAGTCATATGTAATGGAGAATAAGAATACATATGGTAAGTACTCTTATAAAGAATGAAATATACATTCATATATATAACTAGTTAGTTAGTTAAACATACCTATATTTAAAGGAAAATTACTTTAATCAGTAAGTTTTATCAATCAATTCTTTTTGATGTTATTACTCACTTATGTAGTAAACAGTTATACTCACACTCTTATTGTATTAATATGTGTTATGTTATACTGACACTCACTCTTGCTGTAACTGTGCTGGCAGCAGTACACTAAGCTGTTATACCACACTGCTACACTGCTAGCCTATAGTAGACAAAACTGTTATACGAGTTAGAGACTCTTACAGACTCTGCTACAACTGACTGTTATACCAGTTGCTGTGCTGTTATAGAAACAATTATAAATATATATGTACTTATTAATCTAATAATTTAATATTTATTAATATTACATTTTACTCAATATTCTGGTTATTCTTTCTTTATCAATGGGCAGCAGTACACAATACTGTTATACCACAACGCTACACTGCTAGCCTATACATATGTAGTTGGCAAACTGTTATACAAATGTCAGACTCTCGCTGCTGTGCTACATTATGCTGGAGTTCAGCCAACTGGCTGTTATACCAGCTGCTAGAATGTTATTGAAACAGCCATAAATATGTAGTTATTAATATAATAATTTAATATATATGAATATCACATTTTGCTCAATATTCTAATTATTATTTCTTCTAAATATATTAAATGTTATTTATACTTTAATTTCTCGCTGCAACTTTCTTCAATTTGTTTGTAACTTTAACTCTCAATAACTCAACCCAATTGTGCGTCAAGTTGTGCCTTACATACGTCTACAGTTAACAAGCCTTTCAATATAATTCAACGTCGTTCAAAAACCAAATCCATTAATCTCACACAACTCTCTGCCTTTCCCCCCACACACACTAACAGAGCCAGACCTCACAAGGATGCTCGTACCCATACCCAGTCTCTGCCCTGGTCACATGCAATTTGTGCTACTTGTTGCTGCTGCTGCTGTTGCTGCTGCTGTTGCCTTTCACAAAAGCAGCCACAAAGCAACACCTTTGCTGACCAGCAACAACAACACCAACGACCATAATACTAACTGGTATCTCTTTACCTTTTATGATGCGATTTGCATAGCGTTTAGCTTTTGCCGCATCGCCTCACGTCGCATATTAATATTTGAGTCGCCAGCCTTTTATGCCATGTTCGGTTTCACATCTCTAACAGGCGAACCCGGGATCCTTAGTTGGCAATGGTTGTAGTAGTAGCATACCGGTAGCCTTTATGCCACTCAAATTCAAGTTCGAGTTTCTCACGTGACATGAAAATCTTTTTTGTGTGCAACAAGTTTGCCGTTTACTTCATTTTTTTTATAACAAATTCTCAAGAGCTGATAAATGATATCGCATACAGTTCTTGACTCGATATGCATAGAGTCGTTGTCTCTGGTCATTAATAAATGTTGCCCATTGTTGTTGCCCAGAAAGTTGCTGGCATTGTGTACAGTGAGATAAGGCAGCGATGGGTTTTACTCTCTAAACGATATACGCAGTGTGTAAGCAGTTTAAGCTTCAAGATAAAAAGTCTTTAAGAAAATAAATTATTTATCTTTTCATTTATATTAATTTAGCGTTAACTTAATAATAGTAAACAATTTTAAAAATAATTCTAATGCGTAAATAAAACTACTTTATTTTATATTTAAAACATATTGCAACTTCAGTTTATCATTCCTTTCCACTGTCAGTTTCCATATCTCATCTATTAAATATAAATAATTATTTATCTTATTATTTATATTTATTTAAAGTCAACTTAATAATAGTAAACTATTTTGCAAATAATTATAAAGTCAATCTAAAACTTCTTTTTTTTATTTAAAATATTTTGTTACTTCAGTTTATTATTCCTTTCTACTGTCAGCTTCCACGTCCCATCTGATCCACACACGATAAGCCACATGAGACTAAAACACGCAAAAGCTGTCATTTGAGACACCACATACATATATCTACACCCACAACACACACACACACTCATCTGCGATAAGCGATCTCAGGGAGACGCACAAGTTTTTGCCACTTGAAAGTGATGATGGATTATTAGTACGTGTTGCTAGTCGAGGTACGAGGATGTGCATGAACGTAAACAGAAAGGGAAGACAGGGGAAGGCGACTAAAACACACAAGACTCATTAATCCTGGGCGGTAAACGGAGGCAGGACCTTATGGTTGGGTTGCCTCTACTGCCACGACTCATTTGTGCTAAAAACTTTTTGCGGCTTGATAAATTGCCCCCAAACAACTTACACACACACACAACCTACATTTGCTGCGGGCAGAACAACTGCATGCCAGACAGACAAACAGACAGACAGAGCGACAGACAGAGCGCCAGACAGACATATGAGGAGCTGGAGTGTGGCTCAGGTTGTTGTTAGACCCTGTACTTTAAAAAAGTACAAAAGGGTCTATTAAGATTGTGCAAATGACATTTGTGTGTAACAGGCAGAAGGAGGCGTGGCAGACCCCATAAAGTATATATATTCTTGATCAGGAGGACGAGCTGAGTCGATATAGCCCTGTCTGTCTGTCCGTCTGTCCGTCTGTCTGTCCGTCTGTCTGTCCGTCCGTCTGTATGAACACCTAGATCTCGAAAACTATAAGAGCTAGAGACTTAATTCTTTTTTTGTTAGGTTTGTGTATTACATAAGCAGGTCAAGTTTGTTTCAAATGTTTGAAAAGTCATCCCCCTCCCCCTCAAATTTACAAAAATGTTCTTAATATATACAGTTTTAGAGTCACTGGATTCATTTTTCGCAGGATTAAAGCTTTAGATGCTTTGCATGTTTGGTGCAAGTTGCAGCCGAAACATCGGAGATATTCGACAAACAATTTTCAGTACCAGGCATGTGGGTAGGGGAGGGGGGAAGCCACACTGTACGCGGCTACTAGGGCGTATGCGTAATTTTTGATTGTGAGTTTGAATTTCTGTATGAGTATTGCTGATTGTTTGTATTTTAGTATATATTTGTATGAATAAGTGTATGTGTGTGTGTATAAGTGCATGTGTATGTGTATGTGAGTATGTACATATATGCTGCTGCTATTATGGACTCCCAGGGCAAATCAAAGTACAGGGTCACCTACTGTCGGTTGCGTCCGACTGTAGCTTTGCGGCCGACTGTCGCTTTCCCTATTTTTTTTTTATTGTGTGTTTCAACTTTTGCGATAGGTAAACACTTAACACGTTTTTGTCAGTGATTTAAATGCTTCTCCACTCTCCAGTCTTCTTCCACTTTCTTCACCTCCCGCTGCCTTTTTTCTCTCACTGTATTTCACACTCTTGCCTTTGCTCTATTTGTCAGCCATTCAATCACTCCGACAACGACCTGAGACCTAAGAGTGGGAAAGAGTTCCTTGTGGAGTTGGGAGAGTTCAGACTTCTAGGGGGTTTTTTTTAATTCTAGCATCCACAATATTTTTGATATGCAAATAGTACTTTTAATAGATTGTCCTTAGCATACCATGCTCAACTCTCTGTCACGTTATTTTCGTTTGTTTTGCGCAAATGTCACGTTTCGCTGTTGATGATTTAATGCTTTTGCTTTTTCACCGTGAGTAGGTAAAGTTGTTGTGTTTTGGTTTAAAATATATTTAGCAACATCGATATGGATTTAAAGATAAGAACCTTTAATTTACTTACAATATTTTTGAATGGGTAAAAGTTGTACTTTCTCATATATATGGTATATGGCAACTTCTATCTGTGCTGTGAATTTTGGCCCAATCGGATATTGGACTGGATATCGAATTTTCTGTAGTAGGCAATGTATGTACATAAGTGTGGTTGAATCCGACAATAGCTTTCCAGGCTTTTTGAGTAGGTAAAAGTTGTTGTATTTCGGCTTAATATATATTTAACAACATCGAATTGGATTTAAAGATAAAAACCTTTAATTTTGCGTTTATTTTAAAATACCAACTAAAATGCTTACAATATTTTGGATTTTGCTGAAATTATTTTGTTAACAGAAATACTATTTTAATTAGTGTAAAACAAGTCTTAAATTTTCTTTAATTCGCTTCAATCTGCCTCACTCTCAGACTCCGTGCTGAGCTCTGAAGCCTCGTCATCGTGATCAGACTCTTCAGTAAGTTCACTCTCCATATCGGTGGAGTACGGTGTACAAGCGGAAGATGAAGATGAGGATGTATGAGCGTATGCCCGTTCATCCGGTTCGCGTTCATCGTCATCATCATCGTCATTATTATCATCGCTATCATTCTCACACGGCATATCCTCCTCTCCGCTATCTGTTTCTTGGTGTTGGCTATCAACATTTTGATGGCTCTCATTATCTCCACTCTGTTCGGAACTATTTAACACCTTTATCAGCGAGGACATGCGATCTTGGGAAAGTGTCTTTAAGTCCTGTAGTTCTTTAATGAGAGCATTCCGTTCCATATCATGATATTCCCTTTGCAAATTGCATTCAGTTTGCAATTCACGATTTCTCTTACGCTCCTGGAATACTTCACTTAGGATTTGATGCTGTTTATTCACAATAGTCCGCATCAATTGCTCCAAATTTTGAATGGTAAGTTCGTATTCATTCAGCTTCTTCTTCATTAGCCAATTCTCTGCACGACAAGCGACCAGCTCTGAGATGCATATCGAAACCTTTGAATCATCCGATATGGGCTTCTTGGAGCTACCAATAAGAATGCTATATATTTTCTTTATTAAGTTATGTACAAGCTTACGAATCTTCAGGTGGTGTGCGCGATTCTTCATTGGTTTCCATCAGCGAAACGGATTGGCTAACCTGAAATTCGCTGTTCGGATTGATAGGAACAGCCTCAATACAATTGGAAGAACACGGTGACGAACCGGCAAGGTACTGACAAATGCAAGACATTTTAAAATAAATGTTTTTTCAACTAATTCACTGTACTGTATAAACTGACATCAAATTGTTGTATTTTTTTGTTATCGGATATACAATTTGAGAGCGCACAAATGAACTTTCACAATCAATTTTACATTTCAAATTCCCACTGACATCATATATCAAACCATTTTCATGGCAAGCTGAACTACAGTCTCTGCGAACAGTCTACAGTCACACAAGTTCCTTGTGCACTCTTTACGACTTGACATTTTCACACTTTGTTGGCAATGTGCCATCAGACTCTCGCCTTCAACTCCTTTAGTCCAATATCTTCATCCAAAGGATGTGCATAGCTATTTTTCTGTGTGTGTGTGTGCGTCGGTGGATTGAAGTGCGAAATTGGTTTAAGTGTTTGCCAAATTGGCAGCAAAATGGCTTTTTCAATTTTATACTTAACGTTTATATTCAAAGTGACACCCAGACTTCTGCCATAAAAACTAACACTTTTCCTACACTCTCTCTCTCCGATTACAAATTGATATTTTTTGTGGAGTTTTCACTGCAGTTTGTTGACTTCTTCTGCCAATATCTTTGAGGCTACTTGCAAACATATAAATAAATAGCAATGCCAGGGTATAATACTGCGTCTGATTGCCAGCTGCCACGCCCATTGCGCATTTCACACGCTCATGTTGGACACTAAATGGACAACAACAACAACACAGCGACTCGACTCTCGACTCCTCCGATTGCAGTTCCACACAGCTCACACATATCATTTATAGCCGCGATAATCATGGCTTACACCCATGCATCCGCTTTTAGATGCACATATATTTTATATGAACACCCCTCGCACTACCTCCTCCTCCTCTCCAATCCTACGACCGATTGGACCAGAGAGTAACTTTAATCGTGATGCCTAAACAACGCCAAATTACACACCAGAGGGCGCTACGCAGTGCATGTTAACATAAATTTGTTGCGCCTCTTCTGTGCCGGACTTGCCCCCAACACGAGTGTGGCAAGAGAGACACAGAGGGGCAGGGGCAGAGGCAGGGGCTGGGGCAAGTGCAACCTATAAACGTTCAACTTTAAACTAGGCAACACATGCAAGCGCACATTTAAAAAGGCATAAGTCATACGTGGCTAATAAATTGATTTGCCAAAGTGGATTAGAGGTCATTGCTATAGTCATATACACAGGTATATACAGGGTGTTCCAGTTGAACTTACTAGAAGGTGAAAAGTGTTGTTGAGTAATAAAATAAATACAGAATAGATGAAAGAAGAGAAATAATTAGATTAAAATAAGAATAAGAAAAATAGAATATTATTATTATGGATATATTATATGCAATGAACTCTGAAAGTGTGACTTTGCCTAATAAGTAGTTAAATTTATTAATGAATATATATCCATATAAAAACATTAAGAAATAAACAGACAGCTAACGCCTATATTTCACCAATAATTTATAATTATAATAAAGTTTAATACAGTAAAAATTCCCTTGGGCGGACACCGAACGTAGGTCAACAACAATACAAATATTCTAGAAAAGGTATCCTCTTAGACGGATGTTTGTTCCTTACTTCTTACTTCTTGTGTAGGGTGCTAACGAATACAAAAAGTAATGTAATCAATATGGTATGAATATTTGTGGTACACATATGAAACAAAATATTTTTTTAATTTTTTTTAGACTCTGATCTTTTATTTCTTATATTAAATTTTTAATTATTTTTTTTACACTTTATTTAATTCTTATTAAATTCACATAATAAAATTTAGGAAAATTGCCATTTATTTTTATAAATTGGCTTTAACTTAACCATGAAATATAATACATACTACATATTTCAAATTCAATTGAATTTCCCTTAGTGAACTTTTCTCAAAAAGAACACCCTGTATTAATAGCAAGCTCAAGTATTTTTGGCTTAACTATGTGTGCATTTGAAAGAAAAATGTAAGCACACGGAAACATGAGATGGCCATAACCAAACCCCACCACACAAACTGCTCGCCCTCCCCCTCGAGTGGGATATGAAATAAGCAGAGTAAAAACGCTTAAAATGCCAGTTTGAAGTCTATTATTTGCTGGACACGAGCATATATTGATTGCATCGCCAATCGCAGAAGGAAAGAGACGTACCAGCTGTAGTTGTGGCAGGGAGCAGGGAGAGGTGCAAACCGCGCGGATCAGTTGGGAAGAGAAGCAAATTGCTTTAGCAAATACTACAACAAAAATACTCACAAAATAAAAAAAAATATGTATACTCGTAGTGGGCAAAGCACAGCGCGAACAAATCACATGGTAATAGATGCTCAGCACTACGAGAAAAAAAAGTAAAGAAAAAAGCAAAGCTAAACAGTAAACCGCAAATGCAGAGGCAGCTGGGAGTTGGGAGAAGAAACTTGTTTCCCTACTAGTAGTAGTTGTAGTAGTAGCCTCTGTGAGTGGTACGGTTGTGGCGGGATTTGGCTGTTTGGCGGCTTCGTGTAGCTCAGCATTTAGCGTCTTGATCGGTTTATCACCGATTAATTAGAGTTTGATAAATACGCGCACGCCGTGAGTAAATAAATCATGAAGCAGCCAGCACTGCAGTCAGTATCAATTTTAGTTCCAGTTCCATATACTCGTACAGTGTGTCTGATGTTATGACGGTACTGCCAACTCATTTGCATAACGTTTGACAGACAGCATATCACACTAAAAAGAGTAAAGGTAAAAATCTTTCACTTTGGCGCGTTTTATTTTGCGCCTGTCCTTCCTTTTGACAACCGCACAAAAGCCCAAGACAAAGCAGGGGAGAAATATCTTTGAAGCTGGCATTAATTATGCCCAAAAAAAGGAAATAATAATACATAATATTGTGCATATCCTTTGAGATATGACTGCTGATGAGCCGAGAGCTTGCTTGCCTTCTGTATGGCTGTAGCTAATTTTCGGTGGTTGAGGCTGCTTCAAGTCAAAAGGTGCTTTGAATTATGCGGCTGCTGCCTTAAATGAAAGCAAATGCAACTTTTGTTGTTCAATTTTTTTTTGGGTGCACTTGAATGTATGTTTGCTTTTTTGCTTGGATTTCATTTGTCGAATATATTTTGTGCTGCCAGAAGTTGTTGAAACGAATTGAAATATAAAATGATTTTCCTATATGAATATACTTATTGTGTGAATAGAATTTAAATTTATTATTTCAATTATTAATATTATTTTAATATTTTAGTAAATTTAAATGTAATATAATATGTGTATATCGGTATATCGTTAGTTTAACTAATTTATTTTATCGAATTTGTAAACATATCATAAGCAAACTCAAGAGTACTTTTCTAAAAAAAAGGAGTAGTAAATATTATTGAATGTGAGTGTTTAAATAGTGATACATTATATTTATTATTATTATTTTTTAATACATATAATAATATTTCTCAAAAGATATCTATCTCAATCTGTGAACTATTAAACAAGTGATATACTTTTTATTTGGTTCTACTATATAAACAAATGCTCTATACTAAATATTTTATTACTTTTCTTCAACTTCTATAAAAAAAATTGCATTCTCTTAGCCACTTTTTCTCAAATTCTGGTTTAATATTAATCGTATTGCAGCATATTATAATCAAATTTAAACTTTTACAACCACTTCTTATTCATGCCAGCATTTTCGCTTTTAATTTGTGCTGGCTGCTTCCTTTTATACTTGGCTTGTACAGAGAGAGCTAAAATGCATTTACGAGTCTGGGAGTTCAAATGAAATGTCTTTTGGTTTATTACCACAAACAACAACGACAACAAAACTTAGAAGAAGCTTGGTTATTATTATTACTTTCGACTGGAACTATGATTGCTACCTTTGGTGCATTCTCTTCATTCTAGGAGCAAATTTTTTTGTTTGTTTGTGTGAGACGTCGTCCTTTATTCTTGCCCATGGCACTGGCAAAAATGTTGACCACTTTCTGCTTGGTAGAGCACTACCCACTCTACATCCCTTCGTCCGCTCCCACCGCTCGGCAGTCTACTTCAACTATTGACCATTTTTGCCTTGGTTCTTGGTCCTGTTGACTCCTGGGGTACTTCTTGCTCTTATTGTCGCACTAAAAATTGTACTCAAGATATCTACGTTTCGTTATGAATGGGCTGGCCTGCCTGGTCTGGGCATGGAACGAAAGTATTTTTGCGGTTTTTCACATCCTTTTGCACAATTATACAGATTTCAATATTACTGCGTCATAAACAAAAACTGAGTGCGATTTTACTGCCATTCGACTGAGGTCCAGCTGGCTGAAAAGATGGAGAAACTATTGTGCACTGTGCTATTATTATTTCTATTATTGTTGAATCAGGAATTTTCTTGGGGTTTACAAACAGTTCGTTAGCCCAAGTAACCACAGCCACAGTAAATCAGCCCTCAATAGGAAATTACTTTTTAGCCGAAGATACTTCAATTAAATCTGCAAGTAAATTCTTGAAAATATTCTTCACATTTTGCAGTGAGTTTTTAATTCATTCAAGCTCATTAAATCCATGCTAGCAGTCAAGTATTTAAGAAACTCCTCCGCTCACTCAACCACTCATTGCGAATTTCCCGCATGCAAATTTTCCCGCAAATTGGCTTCATTTGCGGCAAGTGACTGACGCCCTTAAATCATATGAATATAGCCCAAGGCAAAGCACAGACTTCACTAGAACACATTTTCCAAACAATCAACTTATTACGTCTGTCAAACCCAGTCCAATTTTCCACCTTCTCCACACGAATTGACATTTATCAAAAAATCTCAACTGTCATTTATTACCATCACGTAGGTCTGTTTAAAATTGTTCCAGGCGGCCACAAAAGGACATGCAATTGAACATTCATAAGCCTCTGTATATATACCGGGGAAAGCCCGCACAAGTACGCACCAAGTGAAAAACCTAATAACCCAAAATTCGCTTAAAAATTTCGCAACATACTTGTTCGAGGGGGAGTGAGATTATGCAGAGGGGTATGGATTACTTCACCACCCTCAACAAGCACTTGCAAAATATTTTCCCGCTGCTTCAATGTGAAAATCTTTGATATGCCTTTTGTCGTAACATTTTCCAGACGCACAAAACAAACATGCGAAAAAAAGCAGAAGGGCGACGACGACACGTGACAATTGTTCTGTTTTCAAATTTCTCCCCTGCTCATTGCGAAAACTTTTTGCAATTTCCCATTTTCCGCTAATGCTCGATTTGATGAACGCTTGTGCCGCAGTCAAGTGCGTAATTTGTGGTTTGCGGCTGAAGGAGAGATAACAGATCCTTAACAGATTACTTCATTTACGTGGCTTGAAATTAGCCAAAGGCGAAATTATAGTTTGAAATTGGGTAATTTAGTTTAGGATATAGAAGAAAGAAGATATGCTTAATTAAGATTATTAATATAAAATTGAAATTAAATTATCAAAATAAACTAAATTAAATTTAAAGTAAAACAAATCATCTTCCTGATCAATTTCTGCTTATCTATGTAGCTATCTTTCAATTTGCCTCCTAGATATTTTTTACATTATTGAGTATCACATTTAAAATATACTATTGCTTTTTAGACCCTGTACTTTAAAAAAGTACAAAAGGGTCTATTAAGTTTGTGCAAATGACATTTGTGTGTAACAGGCAGAAAGAGGCGTGGCAGACCCCACAAAGTATATATATTCTTGATCAGGACGACGAGCTGAGTCGATCTAGCCATGTCCGTCTGTCCGTCTGTCCGTCTGTCTGTCTGTCTGTCTGTCTGTATGAACACCGAGATCTCGGAAACTATAAAAGCTAGAGACGTAATTTTTTTTTTGTTTGATTTGTGTATTACATAGGCAGGCCAAGTTTATGTTTTTAATTTGATATCTCATCCCCCTCCCCCTCAAATTTACAAAAATCTTCTTAGTATATACAGTTTTAGAGTCACTGGATTCATTTTTTGCATGATTAAAGCTTTATATGCTTTGCATGTTTGGTGCGAGTTGCAATCCAATCGGATAATAAACAGCGGAGATATTGGACAAACAACTTTCAGCACTAGGCATTTGGCAAGGGGAGGGGGAAGCCGCAGCGTATGCGGCCACTAGGGCGAATACGTGATTAGACCCTGTACTTTAAAAAAGTATAAAGGGTCTATTAGGTTTGTGCAAATGACATTTGTGTGTAACAGGCAGAAGGAGGCGTGGCAGACCCCATAAAGTATATATATTCTTGATCAGGACGACGAGCTGAGTCGATATAGCCCTGTCTGTCTGTCCGTCTGTCCGTCTGTCCGTCTGTCTGTCCGTCTGTCTGTATGAACACCTAGATCTCGGAAACTATAAGAGCTAGAGACTTAATTTTTTTTTTGTTAGCTTTGTGTATTACATAGGCAGGTCAAGTTTGTTTCAAATGTTTGAAAAGTCATCCCCCTCCCCCTCAAATTTACAAAAATGTTCTTAGTATATACAGTTTTAGAGTCACTGGATTCAGGATTAAAGCTTTAGATGCTTTGCATGTTTGGTGCGATTTGCAGCCCAATCGGATAATAAACACAGGAGATATTGGACAAACAATTTTCTATACTAGGCAGTTGGTCGGCGGAAGGGGGAAGCCACAGTGTACGCGGCCACTAGGGCGTATGCGTGATTTTTGATTGTGAGTATGAATGTCTGTATGAGTATTGGATATTGTTTGTATTTTCGCGTATATTTGTATGTATAAGTGTATGTGCGTATGTGTGTATGTATAAGTGCATGTGTATGTGTATGTGAGTATGTTCATATATGCTACTGCTGTTATCGACGCCCAGGGCAAACCAAAGTACAGGGTCTCCTACTGTCGGTTGCGTCCGACTGTAGCTTTGCGTCCGACTGTAGCTTTCCCTACTTTTTTTTCATTGTGAGTATGAATTTCTGTATGAGTATTGGTTATTGTTTGTATTTGCGACTATATTTGTATGTATAAGTGTATGTGTATGTGTATGTGAGTATGTACATATATGCAGCCGCTATTATCGACGCCCAGGGTAAATCAAAGTACAGGGTCTTCTACTATCGGTTGAATCCGACTGTAGCTTTCCGAGTTTTTTATTAGTAAATGCATTAATTAATATAATTAATAATAATCAAATAATTTATTTAAAGTTATTCTAATTAATCAGTATCTCCATCAGTAATAAATCTCTCAAATTCTTAGCTCATCATCACAGCTTATCAATCTATCTATCTAACAGCTAATTATTTATCAATCTTGCCGCCAAATTCTTTTCTTTTCAGATCTGAAATATTACAATTTATCCTCATTTATGTATATATAATTTTTCTTCTATTAATCGAATGCAACATTCAAACAGAAAACTTGTATTCAAGGCTTTGCTTATTTATCTCATTGCCGTCTCGAAATATTTATTAATTTTGCGGCAGCAATCAAAACATAATTTTATTTCAGTTTTATTGCACAATTAAAAAGCATTTCTCATATCCTGTAAGTGCAGTTCATAAATTCTACACCTACGCCACTTTAGGCACTATAACTCCACATCTCTTTCTATAGCAAGAACCAGCGGAAATTACAAAAGCGCCTAGCACACGCGCCTTATACAAAACAACAAAAAATAAATCTTGACTAAAAATAAAAGAAATTACTTGTTTGGTATGCCTTCTGCCCATTCAGTTCTTTAGTTTGGCATCAAAATTATGAAATAAGTAAATGCGCACTCCATGCATTAAAAACCTTTTAATTTGCTAAATCGCCTTGCCAGACATCGTTGCCGTGGAGTCTGTAGGTAGCAGTACCTCACGGATACAAATGCAGATATATGTACGCTCGCCGCGACGGAAACGGATGGACCCAAGTCTGTGTGCATTTTTGAGATTTGCAGACGCCTAAAGGAGCGACGCCTACGCCCCCCACCACCCCGCACAACAACCTGCGGCTGAGCCACATATAGACACTTGGATTTGTACTTGCAGCTGGGCAAAGTTGAGCAGGCTATGCAAACACTCGAAAAACCAACGACTCTCCATCCCCCCGCCTACCCCACTCTCTGTATCTATATGTGGCGATAATTTCCACTTTGTGCGCTGGATGCAAAAATTCCTATGGGCTTCGCAGTAAAATCAAGAAAAAGCAGCTCAGCTCAGTCTGGCTCCAGCACTCGTACGATTACTTCCCTCTATCCCATATACTACTACCACATACTTATTTAGATCTGTGTGTTTTTTCTCACAAATGTCGAAAATTTTGGCATTCCTCTTGGAAAATAGCAAATGAAAAAATAAGAAGAAACTTGTCTGAAGTTGACTTTGAAAAGACGCAGTGAAGCACACAAAATAATTTCACAAAAATCATAATGCATTTTAATTCCATATACTCCAGCGAAAGGCGGAGGTTAAGTGAGGGGTTTTTTGTCGGATAGAAAGAAATTATAAGCTCTTTTCTAAAAAGAGAAACAATATTTTATGAATATAATTTAAAGCCAAATTAAATATTGTTTAGAACTAAAATTAAGTTATTTAAAATTGTTTAGAAATTAAGTGTATGCACTCAAAATAAATCTATTGGTCTACTAAAAAGAGATCTTAAATTATTTTTCGGCGTTTTTTCTAGTATTTTCAAGCAATTAAGTATTTTCAGAAAGCTCTTAAGTGTAGATTTTCTGGCATAGTGAACCCCTTCATTTAAGTATGAATGCAAATAAGTAGGTTATATATTTATTATTTGCTTTTCAACCTAATTTTTTTCTCTTTTTCATTACCGAAAACATCGCCTTAAAGCATGCTACAAATTGGAGTAAACAAATTAGTGAAACGCACAAAATCTCGCTGCATGTAAGAAAATAATTAAATTTGATTTCCCAGCACAAGACAAATGCAATTTCATTTTGAATGTGGAAAGTCGTAGGATATGCTTTCTATTGGATGACGTGTCCATGGCAATCAAGTATTGTCATTGCATGACTCCACAGATAGTGTATATCGATGGGTCGAGGGGGGGCCGAGGGTTGTCTGGGAGAGGCACACGCAATCGAAATTAAGAAAAGTCTCGCATTTAATTTAATTGACAGCACACGGACTCACTCACACAGTCGAACTTTCCCCCCTCATCGAAAGGTACTCTGGCCAGACTCACCCATACCTGTGCGAAACACTCATTAAAAGCGTATTATACACAAGCAAATGTCTATGTTTATCTATAGATCTGTGCTCCATGATTTTGTAAATTCATTACAATTTATTTGCGAAAAGAAAAAAAAAGAAACACAAATAAATTGCAAACTCATTTGCCGCGTGAAAATCAAAACTTTTCACGCAACAGAGAACTTTATTTGAATTCGAATTCTGCGAATTGCAAAAATTCACTGAGCCAAAAGTATCTCAAGCATTCAGCCAAGTTTGTTTTAACCATTTTTATAGACAGTTTCTCTTTTTTACTTTACTTATTTTTTTGTCTTATTCCCCATGCCCTGAACCTAAAACGCGCCTAGACATTCCGTCTGTGGTTAGTCCTCTTCTCTTTACTTGCTTTTTCAGTACTCAATTTAAATTGTCTCCTTGGAGATTTCGTTGATGATTTTGTCCTGATGACTTGACTGAAAATTATATTCCGACACAAATCGATAGTAATCAATAGATTATTAGGAATAATTTGCAGTCTATTAAGTTACAGTTTATTGTGTCTTATTGCGCAATATCTCAGACAGTAGTGCTCAACTCAATTTGAAATCAACAAATTGTAACTGGATGCTCTTTAAGGCTTGCCATTGTGCTTGATTATCTTATATTCAGATGATTATGAAAAACTCTGCAAAAAACAATTGCCTCAAACTTAAAGAAGTGCCGAAAGAACCCATAAAAAATCGTTGAAATGAAGCCAATTTCATGAGCGACACCCAAATAGGTTGCTTATATAAGTAGCTAAAAAGGACAAAAACAGATGTAAGCTGACACCAGTCGGGTGTGCATTGGAAAAATGGCTTGTATGGAGTTTAAAATATACCCGAATTGGTGCTCAATATATATAAAAATATAATTTATTTATGCAAAAATGCTCGTAGGGTATATTATTATTGGTATAATATATTAAATATATTAAATTTATATTTTTATATTTTATATTTTGCATATATATTAGATATTATTGGTATATATTATACAAAAACAAATCAATTTTAATGTATTCAAAATACAATATATTTCAGAAACAGACGTAGACTTACACCAGTCGAGTATGCATTGAAAATATTATATTGTATATAGTAAAAAAAATTATCTGTACAATTAGTAAATTTATAATGATATTTTACAACTTTCAGTCTATTTTAGTTTAGAAAATATTTACCATACACTATAAAGAGTCTATGCTGTCAAGTTTTTATTTAAATAAAATAAATCTATAGAATACCTTCACCGTTTAAACAAATCTACCCCTTTCTTAAGTACCCACATGGTATCAAAGTAATTCAATTACCCCACGCACAACCAGTCAACACGCGACTGCAGTCGGCATTAAAAAACGCGCCACGCACTTCACACACATAAATTATGAACAAGCAACAACAAAACACACAAATTTTGGCCAGACTTGGTAGAAATTTACCGAAAAAAATGGGAATGCAACCACAACATGTGTATTAAATGTTTAACACGAGTTTTCACTCATTAATGAGAGCGAAAAAAATAGAAAAATATTATGGGAATCAAAAACCGCATAAACCGTTCGAGGGTTGGCTCTGTTTTTGGCATAATTTATGCATGTGAGTGTGTGAGTTTAGCCAAGTGTTAATTTCGCGAAATAAAAAGCAGAAAGCAACAGCAAAGAAGAAAAAAATGATTACATTAATGAAATGCAGGCAGCGAAGCGCAAGTTACATTGACGCGCGTTTCGTGTGCGTTTATAAACGCGCGCAATGCTTTAAGCTCACGTTTTGCGTTTCCCATGGTCTACTAACCGACAATGGGCAAAAAACTGAATTGCAATAGCAATCGATGGCAAAGCCAAAGTGCAGATCCCAAAGAATGCGATTCAGACTCCCGAAAACTATTGCTCCCGCCGTCTTTGTTTCTGTATCTGCCCCATAATTCATATGCGCCACAAAGTCTGCGGCAATCAAAATGCCAAAAACCGCAGCCAAACTGTGTGCAGCCCCTGTCAGCGCTAGACAAGCCAGAGCTACAGATGCAACAACATAATTGCAGCCTGTCTGCGGTGCCTAATGCAAACAAACATGGGATTATGAGAGGTTGCAGTTGCAGTTGCAGCAGTCTCTCGTCTGTGACCTGCAACAAGTAGTAGTAGCAGCAGCAATGCTTTTCAAAATTGGACTCTACGTGTTGGCCCCAAACGCACTCATTCCCGACGATCGACTATCGACGATCAACTGAGATCGTGCGATAGCATTTCATTAGCTCTGCCACAAATTGTGGCAGCCTGAACCCGCAACATGAACTTGCTCAATTCTAAAGTAGTTCAGTCTACCGATTACAATAAATTTCCTATCATGTGCATTGCGTTTGTCGAATCGATTGGCCACGCCTGAGGGCCAACTCCCGGTTGAATATGTGACTTCATTCGATATTCGATATTGCATTCAATCTTGCACGAAATTATTGATTTCACCTACAACAATTTGGCTCCCGTTTCCACCAAGGCAACCACGTCGTTTCCCTCCTTTTAGTATAGGGACTCCATTCACCTGGTTGTATATGCATTTTTCATGGGAATTACATACGTGATATAGTAGATTGTTTTATCCAAACTACTACTACTGCTACTACTACTACTCAACTGAGCAGCAGCTGCCTGATTGCTTTAGCTGCTGCCAGAGATTGGCTTGCGATTGCTATCAACGCTTCATATGCGACGTGACTGCGACTCTGATTGCTGCCATTGAATATGTCTTTGGAATATGATTATGAATATGCAACATGCATACGTCAGTATATAAAACGTATAGTAGACATGAGTAAGGATTAAAAGGGATTCATATGAGTATAAGTTTCTAAAATATTTCCGATAATATTAACGTTCATATGTAGATAGTATAAATGCAGGCTGACATAAGATAAAGCACAAATACCAATTACATACGATTATGTTATATAAAATTAAAATCTATGCCAAGATGTGTATGAAAATAAATTGAGTTAATTGTATCTACAAGTATTTTTTTATTTATTTATTATTTTTATTTATTAAATAAAGTTTTTTACTTGAAATAAGTATATGTATACAGATAAATTGTTGAACAGGTGTTTACATGCATTTATATAGTTTGGCAATATGACGATGCAATACAATTTTCTAAAAATAGATGTATACATTACGTTTATATTCACATGTAAGGAAAGCAATTGGCAGTTTCTACTTAGTTTAAACTGGCTGAATCATTCAGTTTTTCCGTTTGCCAACTGTGGGTAGAACGACGATCCGAAACTCTTAAGATTCTACTGTATTGTGAACGTATCTTGGCTAATATTTCAATAAAAACTAATATTATCGAAAAAGGGCGAATTGGATAACAAACAGCTAAAATTTATATCTAATCTTTTTAAGTTCAAATAAATAAATGTAACAAGAATAAAAATCTTTAAAATGTATTTTCATTCATTTTAGATACTTTTTAGTTTTCTTATCTTATTTCTTAGTTCTTGTTTCCAAAGTTTAGCTTGCAGCTTGCATTAATAATCTCGAATCTTTCAATTGTGAAATTAGTGAATAAAGTGATTTTCTTTTATCATCGGGTGTTATATATTTTATTCCTTGTGTGTAAACAGAGCACTAAGCCTGAGGAATCCCAACCTGGCAAGGATTGGCACCGCTGGGTCAATCCATATTATAAAAGGCTCTATAATACTATGAAAGTTCAAAGCTTTTGGATAAATAATACATGAAGAAGATAATTGTTTGAAAAACATGAGAGCTTAATTTTAACTAAATATTTATACAGGCAATAATATAATACCCAAAAATCTAGGTTGCATTGCCTTTGACTACCTACAATAGTCATGACAAAATTCATATGTCACACTTCCGATAAAGTAAATTAGTAGCTATATGTGCACATTATGTCGATTATATAGTAAAATCTTTGAAAATTCGTTTGCGGTATCGACACGCATTGCATAAATGGATAAATTCAGATATCTGAAGCCCACTTGGTGGACAGTATCGTTAATACTGTTGATGCTGGTCCAGATTACGAAGGGCGCATCAAGTCATATGAATTTGAAGTTTGCTGCTATACCCAAACTGATAAGTCGATTTATGGGCACATCAACAGATTAAATTTCGAAGTGAACAGTAATAACAACAGCACACAGTAATATGAGTCGGTTGAAATGTATGTACCTATGTTCTAGCTCTTTACCATATCTATATAGAGATTAATGGACTCGCATTATAGCTGCAAAATGTGTTGAGGCGCCAAAACAAGCTCTCCGAAGGTGGAGTACATGACCCCGACATGCTGGCACAACAGGTGGTAAAACTGCATCGGATCACTTGGTCTCCTACACAGAAATCTCGAGAGAGAGAGAGTGGGCTGTCCTGTCCACATGTAGCAATTGGCCGAACATGTCAGGCTGAAGCGGCGCCACAAAGATTGCCAGAGAAATATTGGCAAATGATTCCATGATGTGCCGCACACTCGTCAATGTCGCGCTGAGGGTCAATAATTGACCGAGCCATACCGTACCAAGGAGCCAGGAGCAGCAGTTCTTTCTGTTAATAGAGTCGTGATCAACAGCCACGAAATGCCGCAACCTGCAATGCATGCAACATGACCACCTACAACTCTTTAAATATTTGTTATTCCTGCTGTTGTTGTTGTTGTTGTTCAATTAAACTCTATGCCTATAAATTGTAAGCAATAAGTCGTTTAATCTAAATTAAGAGAGTATGAACAGGAACGAGAGAGCTGCAACTCTGCAACTCTAGAGCCTGTCTCTTCTGCCAGGCCAAGCGATTGAACGGCAATTTCCATCAGCTGCATCATGTGTCATAAACAAGTTGCAAGGCGCCGACAATGCACCACAATATACTACTATACTAGTAGTAGTACTACACACAGAACATGCCCCGAAACAGGCAACAACTACAAGAACATCGACAATTCCATAAAGCGACACCAGAGAGCCATTGGCGCATTGGCAAGTGCGCTTCCTGGATCGTACGCTGACTGCGGATCGGATTACACTCGAAGAAACATATTCATGTATCGATATGTGTACCATCAAAATTGAATGAAAAATCAATTAAAAATTCAATTTAGCTGCTGCGACTACACTGGAAAAAAAATGTACATAAAACTATAATAGGCTATCGTATTAGATATTTATAAATCAGGTGTGAAATATTTCAATGCAATATCATATTTCTTTTTACTACATTCTATTATATTTTTTATTGATTTTTGATTTTTTCTTTATAAAGACCCTTAATATTCTGAGGATAACAATACAATCAACAATTTTTATTAAATAATTACTTTAATTAAATAATTACATTTATTTTTATTATCGAATCGAAGTTAACTTAATTTTATAAGTAAATAAATATATTATTTATATTATATTATTTATTTTATAAATTTGATATTTGGAACATTTAAATGTTTTTAATATATATTAAAAAATTTAGATGATCAATATAAATGTCTAGAAAAAATCCATTCACATATGTAGGTTAGAAATATTGTAAGAATTTCGAAAATCAATACGCAAAATTTAAATAAAAAATGTTGGCACTAGAGTCAAAACATTAGCAACAACAGTTATGTCGCCCAAAATATAATCTGATAATTTATAGTCTAAAAAATACGTTCTTCCCCTTAAAAAATAAAATATTGCAAATAACCCAAATAAATAAATTAAAAAATATAAATAAAATGATAATAAGAAATACAAAAGCACAAATTAATATAAACTCATTTCAACAAATTTATTTCATAGCATTTCCTTTTTAATTTGAGTTTTTTGCAGTGTATACCGAAGACTTACCTAGCATTTGCCTATGGAGCGTAAGCAATTTTTATGCTCATGTTGCACGTAATCACCGCGAGCCGCAGGTGGTAAAAACGGCGCTCAGCTCGTGCGGTTCTTGTGCGGGAGCTGGAAGCGAGATGCGAAGATGGCGAGGGCGGATGCAGCGGCTCATCCTGGTCCCAAAGAGCTGACTGCCTGGCTGGATGGCAGGCAGTGTACTGATTGAATTGCACTAATTGCGTATTAAAGCTCAGCATTTCAAGGCGAACAAATTGCGAGCAGCCAAATTGAATTAGACGTGCAGTACTGCCTGGCTCCCTTTCCTCCCCCTCACCCCACTTTGAAAGTGCTAATGAAGCCCAGCTAGCAAGATCCCGTTGCGGATTTGTTGGCTTTTATTTCGCTTAATTAATTGGCAGTAGAGCGAATGAGGCAAAAAAAGAAGGCTATGACAGTGGCCAGACCATAAGCATACTACATGCTTACCCCCTGAAACTGCTTTTTAACCCCCAACAGCTCCAAAAGTGCAACAAGAAAGCTGTCAACACAACCAAAAAAAAAAACAACAGCATAAAGAAGCCCTGGCAACCCTGGCAACTGTACGCTTATGCAGCTGCCAGACCCCGCAAGCTGAAAGTCAAGTGTCCTTGGAGAATATGTGGCATGCGGCATGTTGCATGTTGCAATTCTTTCATTTTTTTGGCAATTCCCAAAAATAAAAATATAGAAAAACTAATTGTTCTTCAGACTGTGTGCTCGTAAATGTATTTTTTCGGGGAATACTCTCAAAGGGGCTGCAGCAAGGGGTAGATCCTAGCGCAACTCTTGAGGCATGTGGCAGATGCATGTGAAGGGTTAATTATAACACACAGAAACCTTTGATTATGAACGCTTTTGGAAGTAGCAAGGGAAGAGATAATCAAAACAAATATGCACAGAATTTTAGGTATTAGAAATAAGGAAAATATTTTAAAATTTTAAATAGTGAAGAACTATATTAATAAATTTATACATATAAATAAAAATACGTGAAATAAATTGTGTAAAAATTTATAAAATATTGCAAATAGTTTTTGAATTACTTTCTGTTATTATCCTCGGTTATTCTGTTATTATGCAGCACTGGAATGGCGAGTTACCTAAAGAGAGAACCGAAACACACTCCACACTAAACATTCGTTATGCATATCCCCAGTGGAGATGGCTTCCCTATGCTCTCATATTTAACAACATTTTTGCTTAATTAACACAACAAAGCAATCCCGAAAAAGTCTGGCAACGCCATAAAAATGAAGCAAAAAATCTAAGTACTACTCTATGACAAAGCCAAAGGGTTGGGGCTGGCATCTTGTGTTGCCACCTGAGTGGCAGAGAGGGAGCAGAGCAAGTGCAAGAGGTGTGTGTGGGAAAAATGTGATAAAATAGAAGGAAAAAGTAAAAACAAGCACTCACAATGACGTTCCTCCCTCTCCCTTTTTTATCCCGAAAACATAACCAGACAAAAAGATTTATGTTTTTGTTTTCATTTTGTGTTTTACATTTCATATTTTTACATTTGGCATTTCTCATTTCTCATTTTATGCGCCAAAAACAAATGAACAACAAAATTGTATAAAAATTTCTATAGTCTATTCGTTGCATACTTAAAGGCACATGAAAAAGCAAGAAAATGTTTCAAGCACGGAAAAAGGAAAAGACAACGCGATACCCAAGTGCATGAAAATAAAACACCCACAAAATGCATTTCCCCCCTTAACAAAAATAATGTGGGAATAGACGGGCGAATTGTGGAGAAATAAAATTGGGTTGGGTAGGTTAGGAAAAAAGGGTGCTTTGAATTAAAAATATATTTTTTCGATTTGCTTTCTTTTCGGTCTGGCTGAAAGCTAAGTGTGGTAATGGTAAGGGAGCAAATGGAGCAGCAGAGAGAGTATCATAATTCAGAAGACTTTAAAAGAATTTTAAATAATTTTTGCAGCTACAGTTTAATTAAGCATAAGTATAGTTTCTGTGATTGGTAGAGAGATGCATGCAAAATTTTATAATCTATTCAGACAAACGGCGCCATGAGTACTCCATAAATCATACCACACACACACACACACTTGCCTACGTATCATTTTTTGGAGCATGCATGCAACAATAACTCCATCCAGCTAACAACAAACAACTTTTCTGAACAATTTTCCAATTTTCACATGCGAATTATGATCAGACTCTGCTCCCCTGATCATAAGCAGACTGCAAGTTTTGCACATAACCCACCGCAGTCTCAATGGTTAGATACAAATTTTGGAGTGATTGATAGCATGTTATGAGTTAACATGCTATTATTAGGCCACAAGATGCTACCAACAACTGCAGGCAGCAGCAACAACAACATGAGTAACTGAGATACCAAAGCTAAAGAAAATAGTCGGGGAAGCAACAGTCGGACGCAGTTGACAGTAGGGGACCATGTGCTTTGCTTTGCCTCAGCAGCAGAGAAGAATTCCTAACCAGAACAAGTACTAAAGTCAGTCGGCTCGATTCACATATTCGCTTATATACGGTGTATATACATATATATACATATATAGATAATCAACCGGTTCGAAAGCAGCCGAAAGAAAAAAAGATAGACATATAGAGGGGCGGATATGGTCTCATCTACTCCTGTTCAACAATATACGTACTATATATGTATTTACTTTTTGGAGTCTGCCACGCCTTCTTCTGCCTGCTACACATTTAATATACCCTTTTTAATTTACTAAGTGCAGGGTCCAAAAATCCGGTTGAGGATCAGTCTAACCAAATGTTTGCTCACGACTTTTCACAGTCGTCTCTGCCTCTCTCTGCGCTTTGGTTTTTCGTCATATTTGCCAAAAGTGGAAAATTGTGCAAGAGAAATTGATTTCACATGATTTACGTGCAAGTTTTCCCAACAACAATACCAAAATCAAACCAACAGCAGCAGCTCCCCCAAACATAATTTCTAATGTCATGTTGGTAGCACTGGCTGAGGGAAGTAGCGAGGGGTAGATCGATCAGTTTGGCATCACAAATCAATAGCGATCGAGTAGCCATCGAACAACAACAACAACAACTACATTGATAATCATATGCCACGGAGCAACAACTGAGCTCGTTAAGCAGTCAATAGATGGCGCTAGTGCACCGAGTCAAGTCGTGGTGCAGAGTTTCATTAACCAAATTTATATGCATGCAATGCATATTGACCCCCTTTTTTACTGAAAATTATATGAACAGTATACTATGTGCATAAGTGCGTTATAGGCAGAATCTTCCTAATAATTTTCACATTTAACATTCAACTGGCAAACGCATCGGCAAAGTCAATGTCAACAAAGCGATAAATCAATGCAAATAAAAATAAAAATAAGAAACAACAAAAAACTATGAAACTAAGAAACTGTTTTGCTAGCCAAAGTAGCTAGACAGATATTGCATAATCAATGAGACTTGTATAATTTTTGTATGCTAGATTATATATGCATAACTGTTGTATACTGTTATACTGTTATTCGAGCCAAAACCGGATTAATCGAACTAAAGGCCACAGTTATATTAAAGCATAATAATATATGCCCTTCACAGAAGCCAAGAATGTTATAACTCATATTCATAGTATGGGCATTTATTGCTGTAGATTCTTAACATTAATTCTATTTATTAACTCAAGTGCATTGAATCATAAATGAAACCAAGAAAGAATTATATTTGTTAGAATAAATGTTTGACTACAAGGTGAACTAACAGTGTGGAAATTTAATCATTATTATTAAATTTATTTGACGTTATTAAAATGTATTAAATTTTGTTTTTAATTTCATATTTTTATCTATCAATTAACAGTATGTACAGTCACAGTTTTATTGGTATATTTATTATGATTCAATTCATCAATATCAGAAATCAAAATTAAAGAATTATATTCATTTCTAATAAGTTAAAATTAATTACACATTTAATTATATTTGTAGGGTATCAACAATTCAAACTCCCTCATATAATGCTTAAATTTCTGGCTTATTTACCAATTGTCTTGTTGACATATTTAAAGCCAGTGAAAATCGTTAAACTATGTAAATGATCGTATTTTGTATGATTTTTGCCAATTCACATGGCAAACCGGTTTTGAATGCAGAAATGAATCTTATTCAGTATTCACACACCCATCAGTCAATGACTTGCCAATTTAAACGAATGTAGAACGAGATCACCAACACAGTGGGAAGGAAAGCACACCATAATATTGGGTCTATCAATATCCCTAGGGCTTGAACCAGTTTGCAGAAATTTAATTAAAGTATACCAATTAATGTGTATATAATTAAAAGAATATTTATTAGAAATAAAAATAAACTACTTTATATTAATATTCCTAAATAAAATTATGCAAAATTAAAAAGTAAATTAATTTAAATGATAAAATATGTAGAGTAAAATTTGTTGTGAAGACAAATTAAATTAATTAAATAAACGTTAAAGCAAACAAGATATTCAAAGTTAACAATTAGTAAATAAAAAGCAAAAACAAATAAAGCATAAAATTAAATGAAACTTTACTCATTTGCAATTTAAATAAAAATGATAATAACCAACCTGTTATCTAAATGAGTATGTTAACTAGATCTCACCTGGCAATTTCACCTACAATATCATAAAACTTTCGCACGCTTCGAGTTCAGCAATTTATAAAGTGGCAGAACCAGTTGCCATAAATGCCAAAATAATCGGCTGAAATCGATGTGTAAATAGTAGAATCTTAAGCAAAACTCACAGACAATTTGATTTAACTGTAAAGGTACGTCTGCAAAATATGTCGACACCATTTCGAGATGACAAGTTAATTAAAATACTATAATAAAAATATCTCATAGAGAGTGAAAAAGTGAGAGTACAACGGGAGAGAAATTATAACAGAGGCCCAGACCCAAAACGTTGGCACCACTTTAAAAGATATACAATGTAAATAAAAGACGACAACAAAAACAATAATAAAGAAATACTGGTTTTTTTAGACCCAAAACATAAAACTGTCAATCGTAAGAGGCGACTCGAGTACAGCTCTGTCTGCCCCCGCCTCTCAAGCTACACCTTTGGCTTTGGGGCTTTGGGGCCTGTCGATGGCCGCTGCCCGTCTGCCTGTCGGTCTCTCTGTCAGACCGGCTTGGCCCGCGGTCCGCTGCTGGCACTTAGCATGCGCATGCGCTACCGTTTTCTTGGCCAGTTGTATTTTAGCCATTAGCACGTTCGGAGCTGGAGCTGTTGCCGCCTCAAGTGTGAAGTCACAGCCAGAGTCGAATACGAATACGAGTACGAGTCTGAGTCCAAGTTTTAAGTCGAGTAATAGCATATATAGAAACTAAAAGTGATAATAAACTTTTGTTTTTTCTTTAGTTAATACAAAAAAAAAAAGCGAAAGTTGCGTGCCAAGTGGAGTTTTAATGCTCAAAAAGAAACAAAAAACAAGTACGAAGAATAGCCACAAAACAAAAGCTTCACCTCTTCGCTTATCAACAACCACAACCAAGCAGAAACCAGCTTTAATAAGTTCCTGAATCACGGATCGAACAGATCGAACCTCAACCAGAATGCCAGCCGATAGTTCCCATTCGCGTCTCTTCTTCTATCTGCTGTGCGTGGCATCGCTTTGGGCTGTCTCGAAATCGGATACCGGTAGTACAAAGAACTCTTATTTTATGTCGTATTTCTATTATTTGATTGTTAACTTTATCAATCCGTTCGCCATGCCAATATTCTATCGCTTTGTTAAAGTTTGCCTAACCTAAGCTCGGATGAGAAGTGAGAGAACGAATTTTATGTAAATATTATGTACATATCTAACTCAAACTGTAAATACTTAGTGCTAAACTTAAGACTGCTATTTGAGTTCAAATGGGTTTTCTGAATAGTCTTAATGGATTTCCTACAAATGCTATCTATATATAATATATGTAGTATTCTATACGTCTGCGTACCTGTAACATACTTGTGATAACTTCAAATGGAGGCAATTTTAATACTGAAATTGTACATAATAAAACGATTTGTATATTTTATTTGTGATGGTGTTTTATTTAATAACAAAATTCTATTTTAATGCACATTTTTACTTAATTTTTACTTCGAATAATTACATTTTTGTTTTATTTTTTAAGTTTGCTAAAATTTGAAATATGCGAATGCCAAACTTCTGATAAAATCATAACAATTAAACATTTTACAACACAGAGTGCAATAGAGCACAGGTATACGATACAGCTCATATGGGGCCCTCAACTAGTTGCAGCTGGAAACGTGATGTGGTCTAGCCAATGTCAAAACTATAACAAACCGATAAAGACAATAGCAAACCCCGACTATAAACCATATAACCACTACCAGCTACAAGGCATTCACAAGCCAAAATTAATCGTCTGTCCACGTTCTCAGAGTTCAGTACATGAAGGTTGTCTTTATGGGTATGGCGCATTGTCGCCAGTTTCTTGTGGCTTTAACTAATTAGCACGGGCATAATTGCCATCATCATAATTTCAGGCAAGCACTACAAAGAGCAAAAACCCTAAGCATAGTACAGAAAAAGCCAATGTCTTATCAATAGAGCGTTCAGAGTCAGACGTAGATACCAGTTTTTCTCTCTCTCTCTGAAACTTTGGCTCTCTTGTCCATGATCTTGACCACGACATTAGCTCTCTCAGCAGCTTCGCAATGCTGGTCTCATTGACATCAAATCGAATCAGTTCCCGGGCAACTCTCTGCCTCTCTTTGCAGTCTCTCTCGATTTGCTCAATTTTTGCTTCATTTGTCGACAGTCAAGGTTAATAGTTGAAACTGTTAGACGCTCAAATTTTATTGTTGTTTTTTTTTTCGTTTTTCTTTATTTTTAGTTTTTAGTTTTTTGTGTTTTGTTGTTTGCCCAACGATTGCCGGCTGCGTCGATGACTCTGATGCGGAACTATTTAAAATGCGGAAGTTCAAGCGAAGATGATTAGACAAAAATACCAAAATTTTTAGATTTTTAGTTGTAGTAGTAAGATTCGTAGAGAACTTGAGCTACTAATCTCGATTTGTTCGAAGAAGCTAAAAGACCTAGAAGCTATCTTAATTTGGAACAAGGGAATTAGCTTGTTATGTTAATTAGTATGTTGGCAGCTCAGTCAATTCTTCTAGTTGAAGCTTAGAAGATATTGTTATTAAGATTTCTTTTCACATATGTTTATACTATATTTTAATTGGCAATACTAGATAATAAAGAGCTAATAAATGTTTATGCTAATTAGTCACAATTTAGCTGATATTATTTAACAATTTCTTTATATGGTAATTTTTTTTCTTTTATATTTAAAAAATATATTTAAATTTGTAAATATATTTATTTATCTTTATATCACATTTTTTAATTTATTATTTATAAATATATTTATCTATCATACTCACTTACCATCTTCGCCTTCAACTCATCTGCTTCATTCATTCCCATTCCCCATACAGTGGCACTACAACCTCCTGCTGAAGACCTGGCCTATGATGCTGCCCTACAGTTGGGCATATTGAATCATCGCCTCAATCAGCTCGCCATGGAGGAGCAATCGCGACAGCTAGGAATCACGAATTTCACCATAAATAATCTGGTTAGTCGCATACCCTGTAATTGTGATACGGGTCTATGCAAATGCTGTGCAGGTATGTGGAAATATATTTTACTTATATACAGATAGAATTGGTTAATTTAAATCGTTTTATTATTTAGGTTTCCTGGCTGTAATTGGCATGAACAGCTGTACTGAGATCGCCTATCGCCCTGAGGAGTTCTCGTTTGAGCTGCGTATGCGGGTCAATAACAACATCTGGTTCCGCCGTAAGGTATCGGGACAGAATCCGCCACCCTTCTGCTTCAGACCGCCAAGATTTAACTTTGCACGTGCCTGCATACAGTTCCATGATATCTGGTTTGTCGGACGGAATATGCACGTGTGTATGTATATGTCAGGGGAATTTCAGGGATTCGAGCTATTTGAACGGTAAGTAGTAGAGCGCGATAATAGGAGGTAATTTACAACTAAAAAGTCTTAGCAGATAAGACAGATTTTCTGTAAAAGTTATGTTACTATTTATTTTTTAGACCGTGTACTTTAAAAAAGTACAAAAGGGTCTTTTAAGTTTGAGCACATGACATTTATGTGTAACAGGCAGAAGGAGGCATGGAAAAAGTTTATATCTATAGTATGTTCTTGTTCAGGACGTCAAGCAGAGTCGATATAGCCATGTCTGTCTGTATGTCTGTCCGCTGAACACCTAGATCTCACAAGCTATAAGAGCTAGAGATGTAATTCTTTTTTTGGTTAGGTTCGCGTATTGCATACACAGGTCAAGTTTATTATTCACTTTCGATATCTCATCGCACTCCTCCTCAATTTCACAAAAATACTCCCAGCATGTGCAGTTTTAGAGTCACTTTCTTCTTTGCATGAATAGGCGTTTTTAATTTGGCATACAAAATGTAAGCTTTATAGCACTTTGACTTTGAAGTTTGGATCATAAAGCCAGTCTGACAATTAGAGACAATTAGCATTTTATTTTTCTTAAATTTAAGCTCTACAGCACTTGAAGTGTAGATCAAAAAGCCAGTCTGGCAATTAAAAAACAATTAGCACTATACAAAAATATATTTAACCTCATCTAATCATCACTTCTATAACTCTCTTTCAGCAACTTTGACTGTCTATTGTTTGGTGACCATGGGGTTAAGATAGTGCCACCAGAGCAAGGATATCCCGTGCGACCCAACGATGTGGACATCGACGATGCCGATGAAGAGATCGAGGAGTACGATGAGAATGTGGTGCGCAGCTTAGCCGAACAGATGATAAATAGTTGAAGAGTTAATCAAGTGATTAGCTAATTAACCCATTACCCACACGTATTTATTTCCATTGTTAATTTATTAAATATCATTTGTAACACACTTTGGGGCTTGTACCAATTGTACTGCGGCACTTGGATGCCTAATCACTTGAAAGCCAAGTCAAGTGGCCAACCTGTTGCATGCCACACAGGCAAGTGTGAAAACTGCAAAAGGTAAATGTGTGATGTTCAAAGGACTTGCCCCCACCCCACCCACTTCTGCTGCTGCAGCGCATCTGCATGGTGTAGCGCCTGCTGCTCGTCCTGGCGTGCAGTCAAGTGCAGAATAAAACACAAAGCGCATACAAATTCAAAAGGATAATGCAACCGCTTGCCACTGCATGTGCAACTGCAGTCAGTATGTGTGGCAGCAGGAGGGCGGCAGGAGGCAGCACAAGGACAAGGGCTTGAGCCTGTGGCATATGCAGCAACACGTCATGTGGCTGTTGCTGCTGCTGCAGTTCGTTTGACTCGCAGTTGACTGTAATAAAGGACTATTTAGGGCGCACAACGAGAATTGCATTCACAGGCAGCCAGGAGCTGCAGCAAGGACAAGAGCTCATGAGCTGTTGCAAAGTATTATTTCGCACTTGAGGCTGCATTCAAGTGCACTCTGTGGTGGCAGGGGAGTAAACCCAGAGCCTGGGGCAGGTAGCAGACGGCTGAAAGGATAGGCAGCCAGGATATGCACAGGACATGCATGTGCGTATTGCATGTCAAGCACTTTGTGATTAAGGTGAATGGTGTGAAAGATGAGATGCTGAACACTGAGTAAATTGGCATTATAATTAGCCTAATTAATTAACTATTATTTTTTTTACTTTTATTATTTGCTCTATTTTTTTATGTTTAAAAATTCCCAGTTTATTTAAAAATATGTCTATATATATATGTATATTTATTTATTATTATTTTTTATATGTTTTAAATATTTAAATAATTTTCTATTTATTTTTCAAATATTTCTTTGAACTTTTGTGGGAATTTTCTAGTAATTATCAATCAATCACTTTACTCTGTATTTTACTTCTACTCTATATTCGTAAATCTAATCTTACTTTTTGAATATTTTATATATTTTACACATTTTAATTCTTTTCTTTTTATTTACAAATATTTTCTTTAAATTTTCTGGGAATTTTCTAGCAATTATTAATCAATCAATTGGCTCTGCTTTCTCATGAAAAGCTATAGAAATTTTCATAACATTTCATCAATTAGTATTTAAATTTTCCATTCATGTTATAGGCAAACAAAAGCCCAAATTATATTGTTAAGGCTTGCGTTTGGGCTATTTAAAATCCACTTAAATTGCCGTTAAATACACTGACCCCTTGCCCAGCTGAAGTATCTCGGGAGTAGGGGGAAAGGTGAACAGTGTCTGCAAGAGGTGTGAACAAAGCTGACCGTAAAAAACTCAACAGGCGGCTAATTTAAAATTCAAATTTGAGTGGCGCATAAATAAAATGCATTTAGCCGCTGTAAATTGATTTGTTTACACACACATACACACAGAGCAAACATACACGCGACATGACAACCACAATAGAGTAGAACTCGACCAACTGACCCAAGCTGACCGGTTGTACAGGGTCGAGGGGGAAGTCAACACACACACAGACACACAACTGACCAGCAGTGACCAACGACCCCAGCTCCTGCCCTTGGCTCTGCCCTATGCTACCCTCATTGTTAGCCGCGTTGCGTTGTCCGGCGCAACAGTTGCAGATACAAATCACTTAAGGCACGCTTCGGTCAGTTGATGCGATTTGCAATGATATCTTTTTTCCTTGCCGAGTTTTCCCTGAGGTCAATTATGTTATTTCCGGTTTCATGTGGTCAATCAGTAAAAAAGTAAATAAACTGAAGTGTCATGGCCAAGTGCTTAGATCCGTGGCAGAGCGAACCCCTTGGGCATACATCACACATCCTGGATTTGTGTGTTATTTCAGCTGAATGAGAAAATGGTAATTGAATAACGACAGCCAGAGTGTGGCCTCTAGGCCTGGTCAGCGTTATGGCCTAGACATATGCCAAAGAAATATCACTTCTTTTCTTGTATATATTTCTTTAATATTAAGTTCACCATTCGCCTGAACACTTGTCAAGGTTTTAATTTTTTCACTGCGAAAGGAAAATGGGCAAAAGCGAAAAATGAAAATTTTTCAAACTACCCCCAAAAGTAATTAAAAACATGGAGACGCAGACGCAGCGAGGCACAAAAGCAATTGCGACGAATGTTAATCAAAGCGGAATATAGAGAAATACAAGAAAATATCTCAGAGCACCCAGCAGCAACAACAAGTGTACGAGTATATAGCATCAACAGAGACATTGTCCTTGGGGTATAATTTCTTTTAAATTTCTACATTTTACTTAGAACAGGCAGCCCCAAACGATGAAGAGAGTATGTATTGTATGTATGTGTGTATATATGCATACATATACATATCTTAACAGAAGCAAACAATTTCTCATTAATTACACGTAGAGTGGTAGAACTTTTGAAGTACTCAAATTAAAGTTGAGACAACACACATTTTGGCTTAGTTTAGGTATAACTAGCGTTGGGTATATTTTAGAGAATATTTGTATATTTTATTTTAATAAATATGAAAAACTCTGAATCAATATTTTATTCTTACCGTGGATATAGTTTTAGATAACTAGGTAAGAGTAAATATCTCCAAATAAGAAATTTATATATTTTTCAATTTGATCTTATAATATTTAATATAAATTATTTACAAAATGTTAAGCTTCCAAAGAATTTATTTAACTTGAGATGAGATGAAATCATTTACTTAAAAATTGTATATATACTTATATATTTAAATTCCCATCTATTGAATTTGAAGAGTATTTCTTAAAATTGTACTTAGATCAGATAAAGTTCTTCAAAATTTATGGCTTACATTTTGAAGCTGTTACCTATGAAAAATATATACACAAAAGTGAATATTCTGCTGTATAAGAAATTCTTATTAAGAATGTGAAATTTACTTTATAAACTATAATAAAATTTGGTCAGATAATAAATTATTGATAGAACTATATACATAGATTTAAACAATATATGTATCTATAAAAACTTACTATGTTTGTAAAAAGATTTTCCTTTCATGCTGCTTAAGCCAAATGAATCGCTTTCAACTTTCCATTCTGCTTCAAAATATTTTCGCTACTTCCAAAACGTTTCCACAGTCGATTCATAAATATTTTGAAGGAAATTTATTGATATCATTAGCATTAACATATTACTTACTCAGTCCAGCATATAAAAAATTACCCCTAGCATAACAAATAACCGAAGCATTAATTAAACTTATCATTGAAAGAATTTCGATGAGATATTCGAGTGGTATGGGACATTACTAAAGCCAGATGACGTCTAATTTGTTTGTAGAAAGCCAAAAACAAACACGTAAAAATTTTCCAACAATTTTTCATAAAATATCTGTGACGAAAAATCTTTGCATAAATAAGTAGAGACAGAGGCAAAGGCAAAGGAAAATCGAAAGGATACGCACGCATACGCAGGATAAATCTATATACAGAAATACATACACACAAATGCTGTATATATGTATGTATGTATGTATGTATATAGAACGAAAACGCGATTTTCATGCGTGAAAATTTCCCCTCACTGTGTATATACGTACGCATATAGCGAGTATATAAGGGACAGTATATTTGGGGTGGCGTTTTCGGCCAAAAAGGGTTAAAAATCTGTGCCTACGCGCGGGCTGCGTCAACATGCGTGAGTCGTATGTGTGTGTGTGTGTGTGTGTGCGTGTGCGATAACAGAGTTGCCAGCTTGCCGACAGAATTATCTGGGCAAGGCAATTGCAAAGAGGACAACAATGAAGAGCACAAACAAAGTCATTTACATAGCTAACGAAGTGGGTGAACAAAAGCTGCATAAGAACACACACACACACAGAGAGAGAGAGGAGTGGGAAGTGGGGAGTGGGGGAAAGTGGGAGCTGGAAAGGATGTGGATGATGATGGCGCGTGTTGGCGGTTTTGGTGGCAGCAGCAAAATGGCGAACGACGTCAGAGCAACTTACATTTTATGTGTCAATTTTTACATTTTGTGTCATCTTATCATGGGGCAACAATAGGGAAAAGGGGAAGGGAAAGGGTCAGCATTACGCATTCAAGCTGGCAACTAAAGCTTTTCCTTCAGGCTCACATTGTTGTAGGCCATTTTCGAAAGCTCATAATGAATATGATGGGTTTTTATCAGCAATAGATGGGGGCTAAAGGGTTCACCCCCAGGTCAGTGGGGAGCCATTTAAAGACTCAACTTAAATATGAATATCGCACAACTTGGAGATAAAAGTAAGTAAACCCAAACCCCTTCTAACATTTGCCACAACTGACGCCGCATAATCTGCCCAATTCCTATTGCGTTTCAAATATTTTGTCAGTATTTTGCTGCATAATTTAGCATAATTCCAAGTCAAGACGCGTTTCCTTCGTGTTTCGCTTTTCATATGCTAATTATATGAATTTTACCACCGGAAAGTGTTTGCAGTACAATGAATCATTGTGCTTGTTTGGTTCTTTATTTGCAATTTCTTATATTCTTATTAAATCAATTCCTTTTCCAATCGTTTTCTAAACATCTCTTCCCCGACGAAAGCCATAAGTACCAAAGAGTGTTGGAGCAACAACAATTGGTGGTTCTTCTTCAGGAGCCAGACCCAACAAACGTAGCCAGAATTGTAGACTGGCTTGAGCAGTGCCAGTGAGCAACACCAGTGCCAAAACCAGAATCTATCAAGTATAAAAGGAAAATGTTTAATAAATA
Source organism: Liodrosophila aerea (assembly GCA_035045005.1). Taxonomy (NCBI): domain Eukaryota; kingdom Metazoa; phylum Arthropoda; class Insecta; order Diptera; family Drosophilidae; genus Liodrosophila; species Liodrosophila aerea. The sequence continues at coordinate 830,751 of JAWNNL010000278.1, forward strand.
GTAGTAGTTGAATTTCCAAAGATATTCACCCAAACTCGTAACATGTCTGTGAGCAGCTGTTCGATTGTGGCTCCCAAAGCTCCAAACAGATCTTTATAACTGAACATTTTAAAAGATCTCAGTGCAATTTGAATTTATATTAATAATATGCAAATGCAGTTAACAGAATTCGTCAGGGGGGCTGGAAATAATAAATGAAATAACTATTCAACTCAAATAACCACATAAGAGTAGTATATAAGAATAAGAGACTTACCTCATTACAGAAGAATATGGAGTAGATATTGAGAAGTGCCTGGATATTTTATTTTATATGTTTTTATTTATATTTTATATGTTTTTATTTACATTTTATATCGAAAATATAAATATTACATTTCTATTTATATTTTATTTCCAAAAAGCATATCAATGCATGTATCCTATTAATGAATTGTCCAAATGTATCACCAACTGTGCCATCCAATATTCCATTAAATGCCTGCTGAGTAGACTTTGCCTGACTAGCAAGTACCTATGTATGTGCCATACAGCATTCCAGTCAATCCCTGAATAAGCTATTTTAGATCAGGTAAAGCCCGACCAAATCGCTTTACTTCTAGAACACACTGACGACTGTCTAGCCATAATACTAACTAACAATTTGCAAAGCTAAAGCTTACAACTGTAATTAGAATTTAGCAGCGATTGCTAGTATGCAAGTTCAGCTACTTAATTTACGCGGTTCACTTCTACATTAAGAGGCGAAGTTTTAGATTATTAGTTTTGCATTGGCAGCGCATGCATACAACCATTCATACATAGATAAATATGTAAAACGAATAAAGCAAACAAAAACAAGAGAATAGATTTAGAGAGAGATGAGGCTGTGCCGTCTAAGCGCTTGCGATTGCTTACGATTGCGTAGCCTGATATTAAGATTGTAATGTAGATAGTGGCCAACGCGTCGCGACGGCGAGAATGCGGCCGAACTGCGAGTCATGTGTGAAGGCTTGTAAAGCAGATGCCGAGTGTTTGTCGCGATGGTTGCTTTACATGCATCAATAAGCATTGCACCTAAACTTATAATAAGCAACTTAACAGTTCTAGGTACAATGAGCAGTGTCAATAACAAGCAATAGTTATGAATTGAGCTGCGCTAAATCTGGTAAATTGTTAATACTTAAATTATAGCTACGTAAGCCCACAAACAACTAATATATATCACATATTAAAATTTATTACCCGACCTATAATATTTGTAAAATTTCATAATACACTTAAGTAGAGTATTCTCCCATAACTTTTCAGCGATTGCTGAATTATTACCTTAAAATCTGTAATAATTCTTAATTTTCCATACTTTTGGCATGTTGTGCATAAAAAAGGCGACAGCCGAGCATTTTAATGGAGAATACTTGTAAAACGGAAGCGGAAATAAACAGAACTTCAGCGAAGCAAACATAAAATATAGTGCCTGCAAAAACTCTTCGTCTTCTCTTCTGGCAAACTGCCGCCATCAATGCCGTATAGTCGGTGTAGTGGGGGAGTGCTATATTTGATTTATAAATACTTGACATTAAATTTATGGAACGTGAATAAAAATGGCGCACACGCGGGAAAAACAATCAACAAATTCCACATGGAAGCTGGCAACCCTCGCCAGAAAGCAGGGGATACTCTACGATTGTAACAAATCTGTTAAACTTTTTGGGGAAGTACTGCAAATATGCATATGAAATGTGTAAGGGTGGAAGGGGTTGAAGAGGCTATCTTCTCAATATAATATTAAACCATTCGCTATTAATATTTTATGTGCTTTGTCCCCTGTAGTCGAAATAAATTTTAAAAAAGTTCTGTTTCGGTTTATTTGATTGTATAGAAATTTATACGCTCATTTGAGAAATTAACGACCTTTGACTGATTCATAGTCATGCTTTAGTATGGAATTGTTTATACCTATGTACTTGTATTATTATTGCTATAAACATTAAAAAAGCATTATTTGCCATATTTTTTATATGCTGTCTACGAGTAATTTGGTTCTTTAATGTTTGCTCCTAAAAGAGATGACTCGCTTAGGAATGGTTTATTAAACTTTAATGAATCTGTATTCAATGTGGTTTTTGGAGTCAACTAGAATGTGCTGAGTCAGCTAAATACTAATTTAAAATACCAGAATTTTTTCTTGAAATAAAATATTGTGTTTATTTCAAGTTTTTCAAAGATTTTAAATAAGCTTATGAGTATAAAATGTATGTTACTATAAACTATACATCCACAGAAGTGAATTAAAGCGTAAATCAAACATATATATGTCTGCTTTATGAAATACACCATTCAGTCGAAAGGGTTCCTAAATTTAATTATCATGTACATATTTTCAAATTTAAACTTTAAAATTAAATATACTAAAATTTACTAAATTTTTTAAATGTCATATTTTAACAGCTTCCCCTCGAGTAAGTAAGATTTGTTCAAGCAAAATATTTACAAGCAGTGCGACACTTTAAGGGCATCCTCTCAAGCAGTACAACTGGAAAAACAACTCAAATACAGATCGAACTGAATGAAAGTAAATACTCACAAGGTTAGCTTTTCTTTACATACACTTTTTCTACATTTTTTGTTGGTTAAAGAGCAGTCACTTGGTGGTAGTTTGGGTGAGTTTGTTTTGCTTTTTTACGGTTTTACAATTTGAATAAAGTCCGTCAGTTTTGGAGGGTTGACAAACTGCATGATGCGTCTCAGTCGAAGAAAGTCAAATGCAAAGTTCAAAGCGTAGACAACCCTCCGGAGAAGCACTGAGATACAGCAATGCACAACAGTACAAAGTTTCAACTTGAAGTGCGCGTGGCACAACACTCCAAAAGTGTTGCTTAAGATGCTGCCAAAGTGGACGTCTACCCCAACCCCAACCCACAACCCCCTTGATAAACATGAACACCTACTCAATAGAGATTGCCTGTGGCAGAGATGCTATAGTCAAATGTGTTTTTATTGATGCGCTGCCAGCGGCGCCGGATGTGTTGTCCTTTGGGTTTTCCATTCTAATATCCGCCGGTGATAACTTGAATTATTGACAAACGCCAGAACAGTTCCACAGCGTTTGTCCAGCTTCCAGTATCAGCTTCACAGCACTTCTCGTTTACCGTTACTTGGTCAATGTCCTGGCTCGTTAGTGCGCGGAGTCAGAGTAGAAGTAAAGTTGGCCGCATTCGCGAGTTCTCATTGCTTCGCTCCTTTGGCCGTTGATTTGATTTGGTATCATGGGTATGAGTGCTTGGCTCTGTGGCTCCTTTGACTACCACGCACAAGTCACATTAAATTTTGGCCCAAAAGAAATTATCTGATAATATTACTTTACATTTTTTTGGGGGGAAATACTTTACACATTGTTTATGGGAATATTTTTGGGACTCTGTACTTCAGCTATTAAGTTTATTCAGCTAGGAAACAGAGGGAAGGAAATATGAGAGGCCTCACGTTAGATAATATATTTCGATCAAGAGGGGGGAAGGCGAGCTGTCACAATAATATTTGGAAATAAAAATTCCTATGTTCATAGTTATATTGCTTTAGATGGACTAAACTTTTAAGCAAAAACAGAAATATTTCATTTGAGTAAAAACATATTTAGTCTCGTAAATAAATATGATTCTACTTTTATTTAAAATTAATAACTCCCGACTTGTGCCTATCCAATTAGTTATCTGTTCAAATCTTGCTTCAATGGAGTAAATGATATATGAAAATTGCTCACATAGAGCATAGATCTTTGTACTACTTAAGCTGTATCTGAGGGTTTTAGTGTCCAGCTCAATTAGGCCAAGAATACTACATACATAGACTAATTTCTACTTCGGTTACATAGGTTACGTCCAGACTAAGGCTTTGATGAACCATGCTAAATCTCTAGGTTTAGTTATCGCAATGTCTAGTAGTAGACCCCCAGGTATCAGAGCCTGGTTCTACAGAGGGCAGGGCAGAAGAAGAAGAGCTGATAGATAGTATCTTCCTCCTTCTCGTAACGATAACTTGTGCAGAAGTCGTGGAATAGAGAATGGAGATCTTGGTTCTAAGTGGTGCTGGTTAACTTTCTCTCAGATTGACTTTCCTTGATGCCTCTTAGGAAGAAGTTATCGTGGGACTGCCTAGATGTCGCATTGGACAACTCATTAACATTGAGCATATGCATAGGATATGCTCCAAGATTTCCACGGTATCCACCTCTAACCACTTGCTATAGTCCTCATTGACCCTTAGATGCCGACTTTTTGTGTAAACTCCGACTAAAATTGTATATAATATAGCCAGAAATTAAAAGAGTCGTCATTAGTATTATTAGTACAAGTATTCAAGTTGGCTATACATTTCTCAGCTTGACTCAGCTACTTCATCATTGGGACACACGCATATTTCAGAGAGAGTCAGAATATTGGGGGATTCCCAAAGTGCCAGAATGCGTGTCGTATGTAAATTAATACGAATAGAACAAACACAGAGAGACAGAGTGAAGGATGGAAAGTGTGTGCCATAACATGCAAAGGACACAAAAAGGACACACGCACCACAAGCCGTGTCTCAAGTGCTAATAAACTACATGCACATTGAGAATGCGCGTTAATAATTTATGTGGACTAATAGTAGACGACCCGACTGGATAAACATCATATGCAGGACATGCTCTATACTACTTACTTTCTCTCCCTATATGTGTGTGTGCGTGTGTGTGTGTGTGTATGGGAGGTGGAACTGTCGCCTGTCAACATCAACCCTTTTTTCTAGAGTCCCAAAATAGTGCACAAAATTTATGGGCAATTTCGAACAAAAACTTACCTTGACACTATCTGAACTGATGTATCTATATGAGCGTTTAGATACTTTCCCTATTAGCTGGACAAACAACAGCAACAACAACAACATCAGTATCGTTGGCTTGTTTGCATATCATGCCTGAAACACATACACGTAATGTCCTTTCATTGTTTGAAATTTAATTAACAAAAGGGTCAATTGTCGCATGGTGGTGCACTCCACCCACTTCTGACGCCCTCAGCCCAGCTGGACAGTTGGTAAACAATATTTTTGATTAATTTATGAATATTCGTGTGAAAATTTGTTGTATTTCTTTATTCATTCGTTCTTTTTATTATTTATGCCTGCATGGGTTCGGTTTGCGTGTTGCCATAAAGTTCAAGTTTAATGAGTGAAATTTAGTAATTATTCTAATTATACTTTTATCGTGCGTAATTGTTCCAAATTAAACAACAATACACTCATTGGTTTTACGATCCAACTAATATATGACCAGCACTTAGCTGTGAGGGTGTCTAGCAGAAGTGTTCATAAATCTACTCCGGCTACTACTATTTCAACTAGACTAAACAAAATAACAAGTCATATCACATTCACCTCCCCCGGGGCTACAGCTTGACACTTCTCCTACTACGGTGTTGTCTTTTGCAGTTGCAAAACTATTTTCAAAATCAAATTAAAAGTGAAAACTAATTCCCACACATGTTGTGAATGTCATCCGTTTGTTTCGGTTGTTTTTCCGGTTTTTGTTTCCTCCGACTCCAGCTTGAAATAGTTGACAAAGTTTTTGCCAAAGTAATAAAATCAATAAATGACTTCTCAACTTTGCCTTTGGTTTACTGTATTTATTGTTGGTCCACTTTAAATGCGGAATTGTTGAGAAAGGTTGGCCAAATTGAAATTTGATTTATGTTTCCTATATTTTTAATTATTCACATGCAACTAAATGTATTTCTAAGTATTTAAGCAAATAACTTGCGGATATATGCGAATATGTAATACACTGACAAATTTTCTAATTAAGCAATCGAGTTATGTACAGATTTAAATAAAGTTTAAGATGTAAAGAAAATACTTTAAAATACAAATAATATTTAATTTGAATAGATGTTATAATTATAAAAATATTGCTCAATATATGTGAGTAAAATGTTAACAAATTATGGAATGTTAATAAGTATACGGTGACTAGCGCCGTCATAAGTTTTATTACTTGAAATAATCTAGTAAATTAAAATGAAAATAAAATATAATAAATATAAATAAATGAAGAAGCAAAGATGGCTATTGAAATAGTTATGGAGGAATGAATATGAAATTTAAAATTATTATTCAAGAAGTTTGTTGTGGCTACCTACTCATAATTGTCTACCTCGAGTTGCAGTTGTTTAGCTAAAAAAAAACATTCCATTATTTTCTTATATCAGTGATAAATTCAATGAATTTAAAATTAAGTAATTAACACTGTAAATAAATATCAATTTTTATTTTGTTAGAGATATTATTTCAATAAATTAAATAAAATAAATTGGTTTATTTTCCTAGCCAACATATTTCATTTCCAATACTTTCCCTCCATCAGACCGTTTTCAGAGCAATTTTAAATACGTCCACTCTCTATTACATGGAATTTATTACTTAAAAATATTATTTTAATTTTAACTACTTAAAAGATTAGAGTTATTTTATTCCTAATACTATATCTACTACCTTCAAACATGCTTAATCCAAATAGCTGCATTTACCTAAGTACCTTTAGCACAACTATTATTATGATCCAGAACTGTCTGTGTTTATTTTTAGCAGTGAGCACCTTGCTGTAGTGCCTGGCATGAATTTTTCATGACATTTTTGCAGTTGAAACACTTCAAAGGAAGGTGTAAGGATAACGCAACTGTCTGGCAAAGAGCAGAGGCAACCGCGTGAACAGTTTGAGCAAAGTGTCAGCAAACATTGCAGTCAGCTCAAGGATATCTATGGATAAGATAGATGAGAGTGGTTTGGGGCTGGGGAGTGCATATTAAATGTAAACAAGGACTAAGCTCTGTGTGCTGGTCAGGCAATTGGAATATATGTGCTAAACTGTCAGTAATTGAAGACATGCTGAGCACTTAAGCGTAGCTCCCCCCACCACCTCTTCCCTGCTCAACCCTACTATCCTAGGGAGGAAGGACGAAGTCGACGTGCGCTTTCGCCACGGCAATTAACTTTACAAATCGCATGTGATCCTGTGATTAATTATTCCAAAACCGGACACTCCAACTCACAAGCCGGACAGTTAACCCATTTCGCCCTGGAAAAGGGTTGCACTAACAGCTGCAAGGCATTTCAATATGTGTGTGTGGGAGGGGTGGGGGGAAGTAGAGGGTAGATGTTGTTCGTATTTTTGACATTTCACATTTTTGCTACCCAAAAAACACATTTGATGAATGTTTGCTCATAAGGCGTAAATTGAAACTAAAAGGCAAATGAGTTCAAGTTGCAAGTCCGAATCCCATTTTGACCACATGCCACTTAGCACATGTTGGCTGTTTTCCCCACCCCACACATCCTACACATGCTGTGTCCAAGTCAGAGGCTTCACTTTGGTCAGTTTTCTTATCGCTGTACCCTTAAGTTTGGCATTAATTTTGATTTGGTCAACACTTCATTAATCACGCCCCAAAGGAAGTGGAGATGGGTTCCACACACACATACTACTAATCTGCTCTGGTCAGGCACATGTGTGTGTGCATGAGAGTGTGAGTGTGAAAAGTTTTATTACAACCTTATCGCTTTATCGAACATGCCTAAGAAGGGACCTCTTAAAAAAGGTTTCCTTTTCAATTTGAATTTCTATTTCGAGGCACGCACACAGCATCCTGCCTGAGGGTTGAGCTATAGTTCAAGGAGCATTTGCATATGCTGCTAGAGGATCGCATTGCCTGGAGCCCTATTGTAGTTTTTTTATACGCTGTGATCCTTTCAATTCGCCTCAGCACATTATCCTAGGCGCAAACAGTAAACAGCTGTTTTTCTAGGCTCAGCTCAGCAAAGGGTTAATGGGGTTGTTTTATCACCATTAAAGATGCTGCATAGAGTACCAGCTGGGGTTAAAGTTCGGCTAGAAATTAGTAGCGTGCATGTCTATTTGATGGAAATTATAGATAAGAGCGGAAAATGTGAATGGAAAGCAAAAGGTGCAGGCATATAAATTTAGGTATAAATATTTTGAAGAAAATAAACAGCCTGAAATCTTCAATTGCTCTGTCTGCACTATTGTATTATAGAATTTATTTATCAGCTACAATTAATAATAAATAAATAATAATAAATAAAATATATTAATGGAGTACCCTTTATTTAAGAGATTAATTAAGATTAATAACTCTATTTACATAAAATAAAATTATTTCAAATTATTTAAAGCTGACTTTAATATCTTATGCTTGACTCACAATTTTAAAGGCAAATGAAACCGCAGCCAGTGCAATTTATATCTCACTCAATTTCCCCTTTAGCTGTCCAAAAAATTTATAAATATCCAAAAGAAAACAAACCAAATAAAATTAAAATAAAAAGCGGAAAAGTGGAAAAACTTGCAAGCGAATAAAAAAGGCAGCAAGAAACGAATATGTTTGCCTGATGAATGAGTGTGTGTGAGTGTGTATAGCTGGGTACTCGTATCCTTGCTTCATAATTTGCACAGATTTTTTAGACCCTGTACTTTAAAAAAGTACAAAGGGTCTATTAGGTTTGTGCAAATGACATTTGTGTGTAACAGGCAGAAGGAGGCGTGGCAGACCCCATAAAGTATATATATTCTTGATCAGGACGACGAGCTGAGTCGATATAGCCCTGTCTGTCTGTCCGTCTGTCCGTCTGTCTGTCCGTCTGTCCGTCTGTCCGTCTGTCTGTATGAACACCTAGATCTCGGAAACTATAAGAGCTAGAGACTTAATTTTTTTTTTGTTAGGTTCGTGTATTACATAGGCAGGTCAAGTTTGTTTCAAATGTTTTAAAAGTCATCCCCCTCCCCCTCAAATTTGCAAAAATGATCTTAGTATATACAGTTTTAGAGTCACTGGATTTCTTTTTTGTAGGATTATAGATTTAGATGCTTTGGATGTTTGGTGCGAGTTACAGCCCAATCGGACATTGGACAAACAATTTTCAGTACTAGGCATATGGCTAGGGGAGGGGGGAAGCCGCAGCGTATGCGGCCACTAGGGCGTATACGTGATTTTTGATTGGGAGTATGAATTTCTGTATGAGTATTGGTTATTGTTTGTATTTGCGTGTATATTTGTTTGTATAAGTGTATGTGTGTATGTATGTATACACACATATGGTTAAATGTATGTATGTGTTTGTGTATGTGAGTATATTTGATTGTGAGTATGAATGTCTGTATGAGTTTTGGATATTGTTTGTATTTGCGAGTATATTTGTATGTATAAGTGTATGTGTGTATGTATAAATGCATGTGTATGTGTATGTGAGTATGTTCATATATGCTGCTGCTGTTATCGACGCCCAGGGCAAACCAAAGTACAGGGTCTCCTACTGTCGGTTGCGTCCGACTGTAGCTTTGCGTCGGACTGTAGCTTTCCGAGTTTTTACTTATTGTTGTTGTTGTTGTTTCACTGCTGTTGTTGATGGTTGTTGATGAAGAGCCACGAGTAGAGAGTATGGCAGCAAAAAAGAAGGTTTCCATTTAATATGCAAAAGCAACTGCCTGAGGTGCCTCAAGTTGGAGCCAGAGTTACAGTAGTATGTGTGTGTGTGTGCCTCCTTATGCCTCTTGTAGTTTTTTTACCACAGCGTCGAGTGGCAAAAAGTTAATGGATTGTTATCTTGCGGTTTCCTTGGCCCAAACGTTGGCTCTTCAATGCACTTTGTCTGCAATTAAAACGCGTGCTTATTCCTATCTCCTAACCCCCCTTTCATTTCCCCTACTCACTTACATCTTCAACTTGGTAGCCACTTGTGCTTCGTTTGCAGTTAATGAAATTGTTATAAGTGTACCATGAAATACTACATACATTATTTTCCTTTCTTTTTTTGAACAGCTGCTAGGCTCCCCATTCGGAAGCCAGCAAAATATTTATGCAATATATTTACAAAAGTTTTTCCTCTTGAAAAGAAGTTTAAAATATGTCTGAGGGAAATTCGGGAAAAACTTTGTAGTCACATGAGCGGGGCATATAATATTAACAAGCTCATTATGTTGTGTTTAAGCTCATCTAGGGATTATTATATGTACATATTGTTTGCTGTGCATGAAGCTGAGGACTGACCAAATATTCAAAAATTTCAATACTGTCCAAGTCTCGTTTACTTCTTCAACATTATGCCCACGCACAACCCCCAATTAAAGTTTCAGCACCCTTATTAAGCATAAATTTAAGACAAGCAACATGACAAAAAATCGATAACCTACATTTTCAGCAAAAAGAACTCCATCTCCTGTGAGCACAATACCCAAAAAAATACACTCAACTCCACATAAAGAACAAAGCCAAGAAGAAGAAGAAGGCACAACAACAATTAAGGCACAACATGCATAACAACCCCTCAATTATACAACACAGCGAATTTCTCTCTCTGTATTTTGCAGTGTGTGTATTTTTTAATTAGAACAAAGCGAACCGCATGAAGCGAAACTGAAAAGGACACGAAGGATATGGTTGAGCAAACCGTTTGATAATGACGAGATACGCGCATACATGTCAAATTTTTTAGTTATGACTGACAAACAGGTAAACAAATAAATTTGGCATAGACTGCATGAACCTATTTAATTCATTCATAACTGGCAAGGAAATTTAATAAAAAATATTTAAATAAATTAAATTAAATAAATATATAATTCTAATTGAAATTTTTATACATCATTATTTCAGATTTACAAATGTCCAAAAAATTTTCAAGCTATAAAAAAATAACACAAATTTATTTGTTTTCATTTATCATTTTTAGACCCTGTACTTTAAAAAAGTACAAAAGGGTCTATTAAGATTGTGCAAGCCCGAAATGTATGTAACAGGCAGAAGGAGGCGTGGCAGACCCCATAAAGTATATATATTCTTGATCAGGACGACGAGCTGAGTCGATCTAGCCATGTCCGTCTGTCCGTCTGTCTGTCCGTCCGTCCGTCTGTCTGTCCGTCTGTCCGTCTGTCCGTCTGTCCGTCTGTCCGTCCGTATGAACACCTAGATCTCGGAAACTGTAAGAGCTAGAGACATCATATTTGGCAGTTAGATGCCCCTATAGTGCAAGCAGATCAAGTTTGTTTTAGATTTTTGATACCTCCCCCCCTCCCCCAAAAACCGCGAAAAACTGCCACACCCACAATTTTAAAGATACAAACTTGTGTTTTGGCATACGATAATCTAATGATAATCTCTATCTGTGCTGTAAATTGTGGCTTAATCGGATAATAAACACCGGAGATATTCAAGATTCAATTCCTTGTACTAGGTAAGGGGGGAGCAGCGCGAGCGTATGTGTGGTTGCATGCGACTTTGCGCTATGTGTGCTTGTGTGAGTGTTAGCGTGTGTGTGTGCAAAGGAAAGTACAGGGTCTCCTACTGTCGGTTGCATCCGACTGTAGCTTTCCGAGTTTTTTTATAATACTTTATTTAATTTATTAGTATTATTAATTATATTTTCAATAATATACTTTTATTTTTTCTAAATTTTTATGAATTTTGTTCTTATATTTATATGAATACAGTGAAAACATATATGTATATATATTATTTTTCTAACTAAATTTTCTTAAATTTGTGAACCCATCTTGGTTCACTTACATATTTTTTACCTTTAAAACTGTGAATGATCTAGGGATTGCAAAGGTGTTTTCATAAGCCAAATAGAGTCACGTGTCCTTTGACAATATGTGAGCTTTTTGCTCAGGACTCGCCTTAAGCACAAGTAAGTTTGAAATGGCACAATGTCAACTTCTGTTCATGCTTATAAAAGGGACAATGGGCGGCCGTCTTCCGTATGCCGTGTCCTGTATCCCATATCTTGTTTGTTGTGCTGCTCATGTCAGTCGCATATGCTAATTAGGCAATTAATATTTGTGGGCGAGACAACTTAATTTATAGAGTAAGAAAACATATTTTCCGTTATGAAATGCGATACGATTGCGAGTCCTTTTTTGTGTGTCCTCTGTCCCATGTCCTGCTTGGAGCATGAGTGTGTGCGTCATGCGGCAAGACAATAAACTTATCACATGTTGCCCCAAAAAGTTTTCGCAACGAGTTTGATTTGCGGTTGGGCAAGGGTTCAGCCTAACCTCAATACACCCGCTCCGTCCGTTCCCCCTCTTCCTCGGCTTGCATATGCTGGCAGCCTGTCAAGCCACTGATATGCGGCTCAGTCTCAAGTTCTTGTCGCATGTTATTCAAGAATTTCAGCAAGTCAGCAATAATATTGTCTTAGACATTATTTTTGAGTGCATGCCACGCATAAGTTGCCACAGTCTTTGGGGCAGCAGCTGAATTGTGGTCACCCCCTGGCCAAGTGCATACGAGTCGACCATATCTCAGTATCTCTAGGCGACATTTGTCAGTCTGCCAGAGTCCTTGAGTTGGGCTGTGGCTTTCACAAAAGCATTTGATTAAGTTTAGTTTATCTGGAGGCTAGCAGGTTGTCGGGTAATGCGATACATGCCACAACTGCCAAGGCATAAAAGAAAATCCGACTTAAATTAATAAACGCAAAACTATTTAGATTTATTATCTGTTTGATACGCTGACAGATTTTCAATAGCTCAATAATCCGCTTTCAGTTTGAAATTTTACCATACGGAAATAAGTTAATCGCAAGTAAAATAACTCTGAGCAATGTGGAAAATTGGGAAAGCAACGAAGCCAAAGGTAAACACGCGGCTCAGCAAACGGTAAACTTTTCTTTTTTCTTCTCCTTTCCCTTGTTTTTTTTTGCAATTTTTTCCCTTCTGCAAAGTTTGTATTACGTATACGTAATGTGGCAATAAATGTTGCGCTCGATTAAAAAACCATTGCATGCTTTTTGGCGTTGCGCCTTTACGAGCACACAGATAAGGCAAGGGAGGCAGTGAAATTGTCTGAAATCTGTTGGGCCAACAAAATCTGAAGAAAAAAAAACAGCAAAAGAAAATTGTGTAAGTCGGCAGACGCCAGCGTGTGTGTATGCGAGTGTTGTTAACGCGTCAGTTACAAGACACAGCTTGCAGATACAATGCAAAGTACAGGCAAGGGGAGGAGATGCGGAGAAATAAGAGTTGGGAGTGAGTGTGGGAGTGGGAGTGGAAGTGGGGTAGTTACTTAAGTAAGTGCTTGTATTTCTTCTCTGAGACTTTTGCAACTGACGATTAACTGCAGCCGGAAAATTGCCTGCTGGAAAAATAAGTAAGACATGTAAAGGCAAAGTAAAGCCTCAAGATGTAGATGTGTGTAACTTCATATTAGTTGAAATAACGATTTATTACTTAAATATTTAAAACAGATTTACTTATTTAGATTTAAACAGATTTTTGGTTTATTTGAGTTCAAGTTAAATTATGTTTCCACTATATAATAAAAACATGTAACTTGTATCCTTCTGGCATGTATCTTTAACTAAGTAACGATTTATGACTTTAAGTATTTTTAAATATTTAATAAACAGTTTATCCTATTTAGATTTTAACAGATTTTTTTTTTTATTTAAATTCAAGTGAAATTATGTTTCTATTATATAATGTAAATATGTATAGGGTTTGGTTCAATTGATTCCAAATCTGGCATATACCTTTAGCTAAGTAAGGTACGACTATTACTAGAGGAATTCCTAGTATCAACATATAATTTCAGCAAATGTATATAGAGCAACCATATATGACAACTAGATTCTTCTATAAACCAATTTAATTTAATTTAATTTTTTTTTTCTATTTTAAAATCTTGAAAGCTACTGAAAGTTTCTGGAACACCACTAAACTCTTCTTATGAAATCACGTCTCTTTTGCAGTCTGTTAGCAGATTACCCAAACTTAATCGACCCTCTTATACTATTCCAAGGTACAGGGTCTAATAATATGCTCCAGGAAATATCAAGTTCTGTACAGCAAATTTTTGTCAAGTGTAAAATGAAAAGTTCTGCAGCTGCCCGTAGCTACAAACTGTAAACAGTGAAATTGTACAGATTTAGATGTTCTTAATTAGCAACGAGCATGAAAAAGGCTCACAACAAAAAACAAAAACCGAAATGAATGAGCAGAAAACAAAACTAGAAATCTGCCATAGAATAGCAAGCAAACTAACTAAAAAGTGTATAAAAAAATTGTTGAAAAATGGAAACTAAAAGCAAAGTAGAAGTGTGGAAAAGTTTATAATTTTATTTTCATTTTTGTAAAATTTAATTTTTCAGAGACTTTTTTGCTGTAACTTTTTACTAGTTTACTACACACTTTTTCACATTTTTTATTCCATTACAAGAGTTGGTTTGGTTTCGCTCAGTGATTATTTTACGAGTTTCTGAAAAATGATGCCTTAACTTTTTGCGAACCGGTTGCAGGGATGCAAACTAGTTTTGTCCGCTGTCCATTCCCCACTGTCCACTTATTCCGGTCCTAAACATGTGTCACAACACAAACAATTGGCTTTTGACTTTGGCTGACCACCAACCGCGCTTTGGGCTGACCACTTGAATGCCATTGTCCTTCAATCCTTACACACATGTTGATCAATTTGTTAATGCCCGTGTTTACAATTTTCCGCAACATTAAAACTGACCTTAGGTCATTCTACTGCGCGTGCCCACTGTACAAAGGATCATAATTTGAGCTCGCCTCCTGTGTGTGCCTGCAGCCAACCGGTTTGCCCCTAATGCAACCACCACAACATAGTCCACAGGGATTGCCGTTTGTCCTGGACAGGGGTCAATGGTGTTGCCAATTGGCTGCATGACATTTTCATTTACTTTTCATGCTCATATTTGTATTCCCATTTCCATTACCAGTTTCTTGTTTTCTCTCCCCTCTTGTTCGTTTAGGAGGGGCAAATGCAACGCTTGGCATGTGCAGCGCTCGAGGGCAGTGAATTTTGTGAGGACAATGGGAATGCAAGCATGAATTTGTACTGAGTTTTAAGTGAAATACTACTGCTGGTATTTTATTACATTTTATTTACTTTTAATTATATTTTTTACATTTTAATATCTCTTTAAGTTATTCCACATTAAACTTTGATAGAGTAAAAGAGAGTTGATTGCGTAGAATAAGGCGACAGATTATTCTTTGCTACTATACACACTTACACATACATAGGCATAGGGATTGAACTGTACTATGCAACGCTCTCTTAATTGCCCGCTCTTTGATCCTCTTTAAGCTAATATTGTGGCTCATGATTGTTCTTTTGCTACTATACATACGCACATTAAGCAGAGGTAGCGATTGAACTGTACTGTGCAATGCTCTCTTAGTTGCCCGCTCTTTAGTCCACTAAAGGCTAATGCAGTCGCTCATGATGTCAGGGTCAGTATGTGTGTATGCAGAATAAATAACCAACTGGATCATAAGGCTCATCGAAAGAGAGCAGCTTAGATTAGCTTTGCTTACATCTCTTCTACTCAGTTCGGTTACTGTCGTCATCTGTATGTGTGTGTTTATATACAAATGTACGTATATGTTAATGCGGTGCCAATTAAACAGTTAGACAGTAGCTAAAGCTTTTTTCTCAATAAGATTCTAGTTAAATTAAATATTTCTTCCTTTTACTCGCTTTATAAACATGTGAATTGTTGATAAGAACTATTACATAGAGTAACTACTCATGTGTAAAACCTCAGTAGTCACATCTAAATTAGTTATTATATTCTCTCATACATAATAAACTCTATTAATTTAAATATATTAAAATTTAGCAACTACAATCATGTTCGATCAGGAGACAATTTCTGTAATGAATGACACACTGCGACGCTCCAAGCGGCACATGTTCTTTGTGAATCTATGGAATACGGTAAATGCTCTTACTATACTTACCCTGACATCGTTACTAACATACATACATACTCAATTGTAGAGCACATGTTTCTATCCAACGAATATGCGTATGCCCAACTCCAGCGAAATGTGCTCTATGGTAACGAACATTCCGCAGTGCTCGTACTTTAATTACTATCTGGACTATTTGCAAATATTCTTTTGCACTTTGAATATGAATTTTAATACTCAGTTAACACTTTGTATGTTTGCAATAATGCTTGTGTTATACTTGCTGATCTACATCATGGTTAAGTACTTGTAAGTAAAGACATTTTTATACTAAAAAATATTTATATAAAAAATGTAGTTGTATATAAATTTATATATAAATTTATACCAATGGTGGCCAAACTCATACTATTAAATAGCCGAACGCAAGCGTACGTACGTGTGGGAGCATCGACTGTGCGTGAGAAAGCAGCGCTGCAAAACAGAACGCACATGTGATAGGAATTATAAATTTTGGGCACCAATGATTTATACTATTCATCTCATCTGCAGTTTTCTACCCAATTACATGATGCTGATGGAGCTGCTGCCGATATCTTCCTTTGCCTATAGCTATGTGTACTTTGGCTTTTGTTTGAATATACCGAACTATCTGACTACGTTTCTCAGCTGCTTGAATTCCAGTAGCTTGATGACTTCTCTTTTATTAATAAACTACATTGGCACTATGATGGTTATCCTTTTGGTGGGCGTGATGGCTTTGAGCATCAACGGATATCGGATAAATGGTCTTATGTTCTGGTCCACTATATTAATTGCATGTGCGGGATATAACTATTTGATCTTTTCTGTTGATATTAAGTACAAGATATTTGGTAGACAGGATTTACTCAACGAGGATACATCAATGCATACATTTAATGCTGTGGGATTTATATTCCTATTCGCCATCATACAGGTGTTTGTCATCATAGTCTCCTACCAATCCACCAAGAAGAACTTGGGACCATCAACGGAGCTACCTCCGGCGAATAGGTTCGAGGATCTGGCCAGTGATGATGAGGTGACCGCCACTGCTCAGCCCTTAACGAATGTCACCAAATTCCAAGTCTGGTGGGACACGGTCAATGGTTATAAGCGAATGCATGACACCAATAAGGTCATAATGTTTGCCATGGTGAGTCTAAGCCAGTGGTGCCCTAACTCATCCTATCAAACGAAGCGTGACGCCTGTACGTGTGGGAGCATTGCCTGTGCGTGTGAACGCAGCGCTGCAAAGCAAAACACACGTGATGGGAATTATAAATTTTGGGCACCACTGGTCTAAGCCAAGTTAGTCGCTTAAACATGAATTGAGTTTGGTATTCCATTGCAGCTTCCCTTCTATTTTATTATGGCCAATATGATTCCCGTCATGCATAAGGATCGACTCATGCATGGCTGGTGCAAGCCCGTCACCTGCACCAGTCTATTCTTCTTCCCCTTCCTCATGATTGGCCTCAAACCATCGCCCGTCATATGGTTAACTGTGCTCATCTGCAGTTGGATTGTGTTATTTGTGGTCGCCATGTCCACCTATGACCTGCGTGAGCCGAGCTACATCTGGATGATAGTGTATTCGGTAGTCGGCATGGTCATGTGCGCCATCATAAAAGAGTGCTTGTGTGAACAGGTCAATAATATCTATTGGCAATACCTAAACATACGCTATGCCCCCGCCCCGGATATGATATTACTCATGTTTTTTGATACTGGCGATATACTCTGCCTGATTATAGTGCTCCACCGGCTGATCAAAGATGGCCTAAACGATGCGGCCTTTGGCGTCACCATGAGCTTGCTCACATCCGACATATTCATGGCACTCCCTGAACTGACGCTAAACGAGTGTTACAATAAAGACATATTTGTGAGTATCAAATGTATCTGCTTTGTCTAACATAGTGTATCTGTATCTCTTTCCTCACAGATCATCACCACTGCCAGCACAACGACGTGTATTGTCTTTACCAATGTCATCTTTTTTGCCATTGCCTTTCACATTTCGATGAGTGGCTACGAGTTTCGCCTATCGCTCTTCTTCTATATGTTAGCCCTCAGCCTTGCCTATTTATACTTTCAGCTGCTGACATATCGGAGTTGGCTTCATCCTTTCGGATACTTGCACAATATTATATCGCCAGAAAGTCCGGCTAACCAATGGGCTTGACCTCACAGTATACTGTGCGAGTGTAATACTGAGGTTCAAATACATATGAAATAATAAGTGGAAGATCATTTTAACATGCTTGAATTATTTATTAATGTAACTAATATTAAGTGCAAGAGATTTGAGCCATCGACTCGACTAACACTGACTGATAAAGAAAATTTTTATTTACTTTAAGCCGATACGTATTTTTCTTTCCTCCTAGTGTTATCCTTTGCCAGTACCAATGCTACACTGTAAAAAATTTTAGTGTCAAGTTAAATCTTTTACTTAAATGTTTACATATAGTTATTCTCTCAATTTCTAGCCCTGGCTGGTAAAAGGGTTAATTACAAGAAAGCGCAAAAATAGCTACAAAAAGCGATAGATGGCGCTTTGCTAGTCTACTGCTCGTTGTACTCCTTCTGTCGGCTTTTACTTCATTTTTAAATTTAATGTTAAATTTACAATATTTTGTATTAGTCCTATTTTATAAACGCAAACTGATTTTAAATCTATCTAATTTTTTTATGTGTAGCTCTGCACAAAGCCGCTTTTGTGCTTAAATTTGGTTTGATGCCAAAGCAACAGCTTCCAAAAAAAACCAAAATAAAATTCCGTATCTACTCGAGGGGGTTGACAATGCTCTGGGTTTTTTTTTACCATTAAATATTTTCGGCATTTTAGGAGGTAGTGTATTTGGGAGGTAGTGTAGTACGTAGTCAAAAGATTTTTAGATTATTAAAAAATGTTACAAGCAAGGAGAGGAGCACAGTGACTCCTACAGAAGGATGTGACTGGCATATTGTTTGACATTTGCCAAATTAAAGTGAGCTGTGACTTTTTCTATCCTCCCTCACCCCACCCCATCCTACACCACCAATTGGATTTTGGTGTTATTGTTCCAGCACCTTTTGCATTAAATATTAATTCATGCATAAAGTGTGCAAAATAAAAAGCAAAGTGTGCGAATAAAATGAAATGCAAAATCAGTGCAGACAGGACACGTCATTTCTGTTGACGGCACGTTAAGTCAACATGCGGCATGGCATCATTTGGAGCCGCACAATTTGCGGCTGATTTTCAGCCACCAAAACTCTCTTGACTCTGCCTCTGCTCCCCCTCCCCCCTGGCAGCGTCAACCAGGCGCAATAACGCTGTCAGCAAAATGTCTTATTGTCTTTAATAAATACGAGTGTAGAAGTGGAAAATGTCAGCAAATTGTTACCAAATACATAAATATCTATTTTCATTATATTTGCATAAAAATTCAGAATCAGACATTGTAGTTAATTAAGTTAATATACAGTTATGTTGCAAAAACCCTTCAAGACCACTCTCGGCGCTTTTAAGCCAAAATTGGTGCTTTTATTTAGTGTTAGCAACAACAATTTTTTCCAAAATAGGTTATTTACCTGGAGAAGATTGGCTTCAGTTAATAAAAAAGAGTCTTACGATCATTTTTAAAATATTTTTGTTCGGCATCTGTATATTCCAGTGGTTTATCCAAATAATTAATTAAAGATATCTCTTGTTTTGGACTCACATTCAGCTTAATTTGTACAGCCACTCTTGACTTAATTATTTGAATATTAATTAGTTTAGCGTTCGTTCTACGATTGAGGCAACTTGCTTTGTTCACATTCTTCCAAACCGGGTCACATCGATCAAGTTCAACTTCAGTTCTGTTAATTAACAGAGTGCGTCAATACCTAAAACTCACCCTTAAGCGAATTAAGTTTTAACTCATTTTTAAAATATTGTTTTTTTATTTAACATAACCCGCAAACAGAAAAACATTCAAAATATTTATTTCTGTATTTTAAAACTTCATGTACTACTTAGATGGCGGCAATTGAATTATTAGCGCCATCTGTGGTTTACGTTGGCGTGTCACATTGAACAAAAGATGGCGGCACAAAATCGCTGTCTATCAACTGAGGGCTGCCTGCTGTTTCATACCTTTTATTTCTTCAAATTTGACTAAATTAGGAGGGAAGTTTGAAACTCATAAGTGTTTACTTTTCATGGCACAAGCAATAACTCTTTGGCCCATCTGTTCTATGATAAAGAAGTAAAGTTTTTTCAAAAATTCGAACGTACATTGAATTATCTAGCGGGTTCCAGCCTTTTTAAAGGGCAGTATGCAGAAAATAATAGGTAATTGTAGCGTCAAGAAAGCTGGTTGCTGTAAAATTCATTCAGTTGACATTTACCAGCTTAACTAAATATATAGCGCCATCTAGCGGCCATTCTATTACTTTTTTATTTATTTTTAGGCATTCCTTTTAATTTTCAATTGATTCTACAAAAACATAAAGTGTATAATCCATCAAATTTAGTTGAAATATGCAATTCTTTAAATACGAAATGTTTTGTACTCTTTTACCCGCAAATAATACTAACAATTGCAGTTAATAAAATCAGGACAATGCCTAATTGCACAACTGCTGCACCATTGCAACCGAGATTGTTCAGACTTATTGTGTATTGCGCCTGATCCGGCGTCTGGCAAGCAGCCTGTGTGCAGGAGACATCGCCAAAACCCTGAGCCTGCACCGAAAAGAAAAGCGGAGGGCATGGTTCATAGTCATAGCCCACACAGGCATCCGTTAGATCGTAACTATACGCGCCCAGAGCCGTGGACTCACAGCTCTCGCCCTGCCGCAGTGGTGAACTCATATTGCGGAAGGGTAGTTCAATGGTGCGGGAGAAACAGACCTGGAAAGTAATCTGAGTAATAGGAGCGATCTTCAAATAGCGCATGCTCTGTCTGGCGGGCATATAGAGCGCATCCAAGCGATAGAAATTGATGCTGCCCAGTCGAGCATACTGCACCAGGGAATTGCTACCGTACTCGCTAATGAGGCCATTTGAATAGCAGCGTGGATTCCAGAGACGACGAGGCACTACAAATTAATCTTTAGTGCAACTGTTTAAGGAGATCTCGGAGTCACCTACCCTGTCGTATGCGTCTAATAACCGGTGCTCCACACTGCTCCGGCGGCTTCTCTGTGTTCAACAGGAGCAAGTCTCTGCTGGGCTCCCGCACAAAGTCATGGAATCTCACCAAGGCTCCGCCGCCATAATAGATAAACTGCAGATTGGGCAGACTATAACGCAGGCGATCCATATAGCGACGACTGTAGTCATAGTCTTGTTCATCCACGTAGGAGATGGGACTGGGTATCATCAGAGCTACCAAAGAACGTCCACCCAGACTGCCCGCATCCCGCTCCACCGCTAGCAAATCCTCCACCCTTGTGCTGAGAGTGTTCAAGATGATGGGCAAGTTGAAACCAGGTGGATCTACAGAAGATTTGAGGTTAAGTCGAAGCACTAATGGAGATGTCATATTTGATTTACGCACGCCAATAATGCGAAGTGCTGTTCCATTGCTCGTAGACATCGACTATATAGTCGGTGGTGTTCACTATGACTGCAGCATCAGCGGCAGCGAAAAGTGTGACCGTACTCGCATAGGGATGAATATTCAAGTGCTGTAAGACAAAACTAGAGGGAGAGGGAATTTGGAGTAACTCCAGGTATAGATCAAAGCAAAGACTTACGCCACATAGTCGACTACCCAGGCATAGGGCCAGCTGGTGTCCACAAAGACAAAGACATCGGCTATCAGTGTAGTCTTATTGGATATATCCCACGTTTGCTCGAAACGAAACTGATCCATGATCTCTGTGAATGGAATAGGTTGCAATTAATTTAGAATATATGTAATGGCATTAAACTATTTGGAACCACTTGGATAACATCTAAGATCTTGGTGTTTTTGGGAGGACTTTATTGGTGACGTTTCTCGTTTTCGCACTTACAACTTAAATACAAAATTATAATAATTTAAAGCGACATACAGTATGTGTGTGTGTGTGTGTGTGTGTAGGTGTGGTGGTGTGTGGTTAATTTGAACTCTTTAATTGAACTGCACTAATACTAATTCAATTCTGCGTGTCCTTCTCCTACTGCAACGATTGCTGCAGCAGCAGCGCCAGCAACAGGGTCATTACACTGGCCGCCAGACCCGCAACGCCACTGTAGCAGCCCATGTTGGTGGTGGACATCACGTAGCGCCACTGATCCGGCGTTTGGCATTCATCTTGGGTGCAAGATGTGGTGTTGGTGTTGCCTGGCTGCACGGACAGATAGAGTGGGGGACATTGTGTGATGGTGTAGTAGCCATTACAGGCATTAGACAAATCGTAGGAGTAGCTATTGCCGCTGATCTGTACACAAGTCTGGTCCACTGTGTTGGTGGACGAGCCGGATGTCGTGGAGTTTTGCTGTGGCCATTCGTAGGTGCGGGACGAGCAGATGGTGAAGCTGCCACCGTTCTGGGATTGTATGGTCACCACGCGATTGCTGCCTTGTCCATAAAAGTAGTTGGAGGCCATGCGATAGAAATTAACGGTGCCCGGACGTGCATACTGGTACATCTGATCGGTGCCCCAGCTGTTGGTATACCAGGCAGAGCCACAGCGAGGATTTATGATGCGACGAGGAACTGCAAGGCAATTCATTATATTAGCAACAATAACAGACTGCTTAATACCAGCACTTACTCTTGATAATACGCTTGGCCACAGGGCCAGCAGATGTCGCCACTGTGCTGCCTATGGATAGGGAGAACAGATCCTGTGATGAATCCCGCACAAAGCTACTGAAGCGCTGAATGCTGCCGCCACCGTAATAGATGAAGCGCAGATCGGGTATCTGTTCTCTGATGTACTGCAGCTCAGTTGTGGCATAGTTGGAGTCGCCATCATTCACAGTTCCTTGATTGGGCACGATCAGCGCCACCAGTGAGCGTCCACCCACGCTAGAGTTGGTTTTCTCACCATTCAGCAGGGTTTGGGTAAGGTTCTGAGCTGTGCGCAAAATATTGGGTAGATTGAAGCCGGATTGGACTGTGGATGAAAAGATGCAAAGCAATGGTCAGTGCTATTAAAAGAAAAGCAAAAGGTATGTCATTGAGTTGACTAATGGTGCATAGCTTTGGAACGCCTATGTACTTTACCATGTTGAAGATAACTTGTCTCATACTCTTTCTTATACACTTAATATCGTTCAATAAGGAAATTGTTTTTCATTTTTGGTTATCGAACACGCAACGCCTATCGATTAATTATCCAATGAACACTTTAAATTGCGCGCCAAATTTAATTAATTTACGAGATGAAAGCAGATGACGATCGAATTATATTTTGCTTGTGAAAAGAAACTATTTTAATAATTCTGGATGTTATGGCAGTGTTGGCATAGAAAAAGACATTAGTGTCAAAATCCAATTCAAGTAATTCGCAAACATCTTATTGACCGATAATTGTCTATCGATATATAAGCATTTATGTCTATCGACACCCATCAATTTAATTTGTATTAAACAAAGTAATAAATTTTACTTACATTGAGCCTGTGTTGTGACATTCCATTGCTGATAAACGTCGGTGATATAGTTGGTAGTATTGACAATAACTGAACCATCCATTGCGGAGAGCATAGTAACCTGACTGGCATGGTGATGAATATTCAGCTGCTGCAGCACATAACTGTAAATAAGAAGAAGACACTCATCAATAAGAATTTGTATTGAATCAAATCAAATCAAGGCTCACATTATGTAATCAACGATCGAGCTGTACTGCCAGGAAGTATCCAAGAAGACAAATATATTGGTCATGGGTGTGATGATGTCCGAGAGATCCTGGGTGTTGGTGGCCGTGCAAGAGACATCGTTCAAGGATTGTGCTGGAAAAGGAGGAGTAGCAAAAGAAAGGATACGAGGTGCGATTGAGAGCGCGAGAACACAACAAAGACTTGAGTGGTATGTTGTATGAATCTTAGCTTTCGATAATCCAATTCTCAATAATTCTTTCTAGTTTTCCCCAAGTGGTTCCAATTGTGAATATAGAAATGAATGGAGTATACTTACGCACATACGTCACCAGAGCCAGCGATGCAGTCTGAGCAAAATTGGCTATCGACTCCGGCTGCAAGGTGACTTTGAGTTGCATCTCGCGATCCAGGACCTGAGCAAATGCACTGGTTTGTTGTTGCATCTCAACGGTGGGTGCTACGTTGGGGAACAGTGACTGCCGACTGCAGGCCTGAATGCCGGAGCCCAGAACGCCCGTGGTTGAGTAGTACATGCGCAACAGCTGGGACAACTTCATATTGGATGCTTGTGTCTTCCAGTTGGCCACATTCTTGGCCAAGATGAGACCATCGAGTCCACCGCGTATTTCAGCATCAGTTGCTTCCAGATTAGTGCGCTGCGAGAGGAAATACCAGTGGGGAAGAACGGTGTCATTCCATCCACCGGTGGCACCTACCGAGGCAGCATTGTATTGGCTTAGTGGCACCTGAACCAGTGTTACCTCAGCCAGATCTCCAGCCAGAGTGGCGGCCCAACGATTGTCAACGGTGGACACCGTGGTCTGATGCTGTGGACGACCACGTCGCTGTGAGGAAAGCGACAGTAACGTATTGACTAGGACATTTTGCTGTTGCAGTCCCGTCGCCACACCAGCAATCAGCGTACCAGCCGAGACAGTGCCCCACTGAGTGCGCACCAGGCCATCCTCAACAGGACACTGGCTGACGCCCTCCGTGCTGCCATAAGTCGAGTCGGTTTCAAAATCCAGCTCACCATATTGTATATAATTCGAACCGGAACGAGCACGTTTCGGCCTGTCCACCCACTCGGCGTCGCCAATGAAATTGTTGCCATCCTCCTTCTTTAGAGAACGAGGTAGACGCTGTGCGCGATACTGGGACAACTGGCTGCACACGGAATTCTCATCGCCACGCAGTCTAGTATCGAATGTGCTGGACAACATGAAGTGCAGGGAGCAGCGTTCGGTGCTGCTCAACGAGTTGTTCGGGAAAGTGTTGGCATTGCCGGGCAACAGGCGGGAGAGGAGTATACGGAATTTGGGAAACTGAAATCCGGTCGGACTGTATGGTATAACACCACTGGCAGCCTGCACCCCGGGAGCACGTTTAATGCCATCCTGACGGAAGCGATGCAACAGCGCCACGGCAATCTGCCTGATGTCCATCTGGTAACCCGTTGCCGTATAGCTATTCTCGACCTTCTCAATCAGTGAAATGAGAGTATCAATGTTGGCGGGCAGACGGTTATCTCGATTCATGTAGTAGGATGTATTATAGCACTCTATCAGCGAGGGTGGTATCTGCAGTTGTGCATTCTCCTGTGCCTGCACTGAGCCAATCCCAAGGATTAGACCCAGGCAAAGGCAGGCAGCGGCTGCCTTCAAGTCTCCGAACTGCATGCCTGCTGTATGTCTGTGTTTTATGATCGTTAATGGAAGCTGAAATCAGGAATGGAATCAATTTAATATGGCAGCATAACAGGTGCCTTCCTGTGCCATTTAGTCGGGCAGGTTAGTAAACTCCCTCTACTATCTACCCCATCACTAACCCTTCTCCACTTACAGTTACAAAACGAGCTGGCCCTGGCCCAAAAAAGAAGCATAGAAAACCAAGAGAAATACCGATTGCATTGAGTCAGCATTCCCCTCATGGCTTACAGCTGTCCGAATAGTAACGCCCTACTGATAAGAGCTCGTCTTAGTGTGGGTAAAAGCATTGTATCCATTGCGTACAGTTCGCTCTTATCAGTGCAAGAACAACAACAATAATACGTGTTTGATTTACGCGCATGTGTAAACTATGATAACACTTAGTGCTTATCGCTAAAATGAATGTTTAAACAGTCAACAGGTTGGGCTTTCAGATGTCCCAATGTGTGCTATTGATCTGATAATTTTCAACTGTGTAAATTCATTAATTATGCTTTAAGATACCGCCCTCTTTTTGAGTGGAAACTCTAGTAACGAATTTCAATAGAAAGAAGACCACAAATAGTACTATCTGTATATACTTTCACCACGTCTTAAAGATCGATGACGTATCCGATATTGGTGCGTCACTACCTTACAACACTTGTGTGGGCCTTAAAGCTTATGGGGAATAGCTTTCATAAAGTACCACTCCTTTAAAGCAGACGGAAGCTGATGTCATGTTTGGAACACTCATGTACTTATCAAACGAATATAAAATCCATATCACTAATAAAAGACTAGCAAACTGCGCTGTAAGCAGCGTGTGAGTCAAATTTCCTTGATCTACTATGTACATATGTATACACAGGTATATGGACATTCAATATCTGTTATCAATTGTTATCAGTATCAAAAAGAATTCATAATACTTGTTGCCTCCTAAACAATGCCGTTAGCTTTTGCCGAGCAGAAAATATAGTCTATTGCCCAACCATAAAGGCACGAGTATCGTATCGTTAGAATTGCGTGAGTCACGGTGCAAGACTAGCACCTGCCACAGTATGTGTTAAATAGAACAGTTAACACTGCCGGAGTCCCTAGACCCTACATAATACACATACAGCATATACACACATATTTCTATATGTATTCACTACACTGCGATTTTTTTCGCGCTGCGATAAGATAAAATTTGAATTATTTAAGCACGGTTAGTTGTGAGCATTTTAAGTTATTTATACACCATATTTTAACT
Source organism: Liodrosophila aerea (assembly GCA_035045005.1). Taxonomy (NCBI): domain Eukaryota; kingdom Metazoa; phylum Arthropoda; class Insecta; order Diptera; family Drosophilidae; genus Liodrosophila; species Liodrosophila aerea. The sequence goes on from JAWNNL010000278.1 coordinate 857,261, forward strand.
GGGGCGTTTGCCGTTCGTGTAGAGTTTTTTGTAGAATTCAATAGCACTTTGATATTAAATAGTTATGAGTTTCTCATAACAGTTGAGTTATATTTTAATTGCACAAATCGTATGCTTCCGGTTGAAATATAATTGATGACAAATTTATAGACACTTAATTTATATATAATATATTAATATTCCATATCGACTAGAGGTTTTTCCGTATTACCTTGTTCCACCTGCTAAACTATTCGAACTGATTGTTCGGTTTTCGGGCGTACAGGTGCCTGGCCTAGTACATGCTGAGTTGCGTCGAGTGTAGTAATCTTGGTCGCCTGCTTATCAGTCCGCAATACTAATATCTCAGATAAGATATGGGTCTTTTGGATCTGGGTGAATAATACTCTACACGGCAAGCGTTGTGCAAATCGAATTCGTACCTAAGCCAATATAAATAACTAAATTTTTGGAGAGTTTAATTTGTGTTTATCATTTGTAAAACATTTCATGTGTAATTTACGCAGTGAGATTAATTAAAGTCATTTAATTCATTAATTTATGAAATCAATTTATGAATCTACTATAAAACACATTTAATATTTTATGTTTGACTTTAAATTTTAGCGCCAATGTCAAAACGATATGTTGTATCAAAATGTGCGACAAGTAACTTATCGATAATTGTCAGACTTCGATAAAATTTTTATCGCTGTGTGGCAACCGTTACAGAAAAATTGTTAAACCACTTTTGCCACTTAATAATTAAAAAGTGTGCCAAAAATGAATATAAAAAGAGCTAATAGGCAAAAATAAACGCCAATACATGGTTATAACTAATATTTAAACGATAAGCACAATAGATAAAACAATAATATAAATAACTAAATATTCTTTAAAAAAAAACTGGCATATGAACTTCATTAAGATAACAAAGAAGAAGAAAAAATGTTTTGCGCTCGCTTATTAATCTCTTCGGAAAATTTTATTAAAATGGTTAGCCTTGTGAAAGTCGCCTAACAGAGGCAACCAATAGTATAGGGATTCCTGAAACTGATTTTGATTTGATTTTGATTTGCTTTTGATTATGACAATCAGCTGTTCGCAGCTGTTCCATACAAAATTTTGTGTGTGACCAAAGAAAGTACGGAAATGACGGTCACACTAAAAGTTTTAGCATAATCAGCTCCGAAGCTGATTTTGATTTTGATTATCTTGCTGTGAGACCGTTCACCCTTGTGTGACCGTTTACTATGTAGAAAACTAGTGGCAACACTTGATGTTTATTATAGCTATTTGAAAATGAAATACTTTTTAAGCTTTCTGCAATGTTATAATAAATTACTGAATTATTTAAAGTTTTAAATATGTTTTAGAATTTGAAGAGAAAGGGGAAAAGTGTCATGGCAAGGCTGCCAGATGTTCTGAAAATCAAAAGCAAATCAAAATCAGTTTCAGGAATCCCTATAGTATATTTTGCGAGTAATAAACATAAACAAAGCAAGGTGCATCGAGCGCAGATCGAACAAAATTCCTTTAAGGTTGCAGTGCAGTTTAGCCAACCCAAATAGCCCGCTCAATATCTCCAATAGTCTTTATATGGGAAATAAATGTCCTTGTGAGCTCAACAGAAGAAATTATTTTATTATATATAATGCTAGAAATAAACTTCAACTCAAGTTTAACGCTAGATGTGCGTCAACACATAAAAATGTGCCAATTTTGCCGTAAAAACGCCAAGTGTGGCAGCCGTGATTAAAACATATGGTGAGCAGCAGCAGCGGTGGCAGATATATTTTGCAGTGTACAAATCGAAATAATGCGATGTCAGGTTCGTGTACATTTATTTTCCAAGATATTTCGTATTCCTTGCTCACCGTTTTCAATATTTAGAACACAGTAAAAAGAAATCGGAGCCAGCTCACCTGAGCTCACACGTGGAGGTCAAGGCGGAAAGCAGTTCGGACCATTTTGAGATTTATACGGGCGACACCGATGAATTGTATTACTGCGAGGATTGCGGAAATGATTTCGAAACCATTGAAGAGTACAACCAGGCGCATAGTGGACCCGAGGGCTGCGCAGGGAACGCAGACTCCAAATCCCAACTAACAGTTCACCCTGTTGAGTCTAAATATGAAGCTAACCTAGAGGATGTCATGGATGTAGATTCAATTGTGGTTAGTGACGGTGAATACATTGAGGAGCTTGATGATGGTAGTCATGTGCAAATGTGGGAGATTGTGGATGATGTATCAGCTCTCGACAGTGAATCAGAAGTTGAGCCCGAGCCTGAGCTTGAACCCGAAGCTGATTACGAGGTGGTTACTGTATCCGAAGACGCAACAGAAACTGAAGAAAGTGCTCAAAGATCTGAACGTTATCTGTGCTACGAGTGCCATACCATATTTGCGACCCGCGAACTTGCCGACAAGCACAACTGCCCAGAGGCTGAAGCAAAAGAAACGAATACCAAACCGGCCAAAGCGCAGGCACCAGTACGACGCAAACATGCCAGTGCTTCTGCCATGGGCAGCCACCACAGCACTGCGGGCACAGTGTGCCACATTTGTAAAACCAAATTCAGCTCGGCCAAGTGCCTGAAGTTTCACATGCGCATACACAACGAGCGTGTGCCCAAGTCCATACAGGATGCACTGCCAATTGGCGCACATCAGCAGTACAACGAACTGGATCAGTTCTATTGTGAGATATGCAACAAGAGGTGAGTTTTATAGCCTATCCAACACGCTATTGTTTACTCATACTTTTCTTTCTGACAGCTTTGAGCAAAACCTATTGACTGTGCACAAACAGATGCATCAGAGCAAGAAGGAGTTCCTCTGCGGCACTTGTAATCGCAAATTTGATAACATCACCAACTATGAGATGCATCTGAAGCTACACGAACGGAAAGCACTCAATAACAACAGCACCACCACCAGCAGCAGCAAGAAGCCCGCAAACACAGCCACAGGAAGCAAGGATAAGCCAGGATTCGCCTGCCAGTTCTGTGATCGTGTCTTTTTGCGTCCATACGAGAAGGTGAAGCACGAACGGGTTCACACCGGCGAGAAGCCCTACAGCTGTGAGGTGTGCGGCAAGACGTTCCGGGTTTCCTACTCACTGACTCTGCATCTCCGCACGCACACAAACATACGTCCGTATGTGTGCACCACTTGCAATAAGCGGTAAGTTCGCATACAGATTAAAATAGTTTTGTTCTAACGTGTATTTCTTTCAGTTTCAAATCGTACCAGGTGTACTCTCATCATCTGCGCATACACAGCACGGAGCGTCAGTATGCCTGCGATAGCTGCCCAAAGTCCTTTCGCACCTCGGTACAGTTATACGCGCATAAGAACACGCACACCAAACCCTTTCAGTGTGCGATTTGCAATCGACCCTTTGCGTCGCTGTACAGCGTCAAGGCACACATGGCCACCCATCGAACGGGCGAGGTGAAGAGCATTAACAGTGCGGCCCTCAGAAGCCAGCAATTGTCCAATAAATATTGGTGTGTCACCTGTGGTGCGGAATATGCCCGACCCTTTGCGCTGCGTTTGCATATGAAGGCAGCTCATGGTCATCAGGATGATGCGGATACACGACTGGCCACAGTAGCCACCATGGATGAGGATGAGATTGTTGTGCCGGATACTGAGACGGCGGTACTCATAGCGGCAGCCAAAACAGACTCAACATTTCTAGCAGCAGCTTCCGACGATCTCGACGTCGTTCCCAAATACGAGGAATGCATAGAAGTATCCCAGGATGCAGTAAGTGAAAATAAACTATATATATTATATACTACTACTGAAAATATCCTTCTTTCAATGCAGTTTGATGTCGAAACCTTTCACGAGGAAATAATCACAGACTGGTAAAGTTCGTGCAGGAAATAAGTTTTATTGAAACATAACTGGCGCTTTAAACTAGTGAATATTATGTACGCTCGTATTTATTGCTAACTTGCGAGAGGTCAGAACATTGGTATCGATCCGTTTCTGACTACATATAATAATAATAAATGTAAATGTTAAGAAAAATTTAACTACAACTACTTTGGTAAAGTTAGTTTAATAATTAAAACATACAAATTGTTTTATTCTTTGTGTTAGCAGTGGAAACTATTCTTCTCCTTCTGGACCGTACTCTACTGCTTCTGCTTCCGACTCCGCTTCTGTCTGATCATCGCAGATTTCCTGTAGCACCTCCACTAAATTGTTAGCTTCGTCCAGTTGCTTGCGAGTTAAATCTAGTTCCCGCTCCAGGCCATCGATGCGCTCATGTAAGTGTTCATTCTCGACCAGCGTACTCTCCAGGGCAGAGCGACGCTGCTCCGCCAATAGTTTGTAGTAATTCTCACCCGGCTCAGTTGAGCTGGTCAGATCCTCTGCGGTGATCGGCTTATCAGCGTTGCTTGTAGTCGCTTCGGTTTGTGTATCAGCATCCTGTGTTGTTGGTGCTACTGGGGTTGCATCGACACACTTGCGTTTGCCATATTTTGGCGTTGCATTGACGCCGGCCTTCAAGCGACTAAGTTGATCCACGATGGAGACGCGCCCGGATTCGCCCGAATTCTCCTTGTCGTTGACGTTGGCCTGTAATGGCTGCAATGGCTTCGATGTTTTGCGTTGATGCTTCAGATGCTCCTGTTGCTCGGCCTCGCTCTCGACTTGAATAAAAATTTTTGTTGCACTAGCAGACATTTTCAAGTCGTTTTATTCGAATTTTAATTGTTAAATTTGCGTCTGCCTTTTGTTAACGCATTAATATCAAAGTTTTTGATTTGCTTCAATATTTACAGCTTGCTGCGTTATGGCCGCCAAAACTAGTGCTCATGCTACTCGTGCTACAAAAATATCGAAGCACTATCGATAGTTCTTGCGCCAAATTTGGTACTTTCTTATGTGTTGGCGCAATGGTCCTTTTGCCTTAGACTTGAGTTTAAATAAATTTTTTGGTACTTTCTTATGTGTTGGCGCAATGGTCTTTTTGCCTTAGACTAGAGTTTAAATAAATTTTTTCAAACACTTAATAAAATGAAAGAAGTTTTCTTCTGCTGATTTATTTCACCATCAGATTTATTTGACATCTGAAGGCTATTGAACGAGATATTTAGGAGGCTAGAAGCGGCTATTCGGGGCTGTACCATGCGCTATGTTGTGAATTTGGCAAAATTAGGTTGTCGACCTGGCTAAACAGCACTGCAACCGTGAAACATTTCCACAGCTTGGGCATTTTCACTAAGTGGCAACGTTACACTTTAAAAGTGAATGTATCTAGTTGTTGTTGGTTATACAAAAAAAGTAAACAAGCAAGTTGCAAATAAAAAAGCACAAATTGTGGATGCAACGTCCCATAATTGCCCATAATTCAATATCAATTAATAACATGCACAATTTTGAGTATAGGATATATGTATATGCCATTATTATTAATCTGTCCTGGAAATTTTGGGCCTTTTTATTTTTAAGCTAATGCGCCAACAAATTAAAAAGCGCCAATATTTGGCACTAAAACGCCAAGTGTGGCACCGTGGCAGCTGATGCAAAACGTTTTGCGGCTTTTCTTTTGGCAAATATACGAAAAATGTCTGAAAAAACGCAAACAGCGCTTAATGTTGTGCTGAATTTTGTAAGTATGCGAAGTAAAACCAATTGAAATATATTTAATTGATTGCTCTTAGGATGAGGAGGACGTGCCCTACGAGGAAGAAATACTGCGAAATGCCTACTCCGTGAAGCATTGGCTGCGCTACATCGACCACAAGGCAAAGGCGGCCAATAATGGTGTCAATTTGGTATATGAACGAGCACTGAAAGAGTTGCCGGGTAGCTATAAGATCTGGTACAACTACTTACGCACGCGCAAGAAGCAGGTCAGAGGCAAAATACCCACGGATCCCATGTACGAGCAGGTGAACAACACATTCGAGCGGGCATTGGTGTTCATGCACAAGATGCCACGCATTTGGATGGACTACGGTGTGTTCATGAGCTCACAGTGCCGCATAACACGCACTCGTCACGTTTTCGATCGTGCCCTCCGTGCACTGCCCATCACACAGCACGGACGCATTTGGCCACTGTATTTAAAGTTCGTGCAGCGCTACGAGATGCCCGAAACGGCACTACGTATATACCGACGCTATCTAAAGCTGTTTCCGGAGGATTCTGAGGAATATGTGGCGTACTTACAGGTTAGTATAATAGTTGAAGTGAAATTTTAGGAATGTTTTACTAATTACAACCCTTGCAGGAAGTTGGACGCTTGGATGAAGCGGCACAGCAGTTGGCGCATATTGTGGACAATGAGCACTTTGTGTCGAAGCACGGCAAGTCGAATCATCAGCTGTGGAACGAGCTCTGTGACCTTATATCAAAGCATCCACACAAGGTGCATTCACTCAATGTCGATGCTATTATACGTGGTGGTCTGCGGCGCTATACGGATCAGTTGGGACATCTTTGGAACTCATTGGCCGATTATTATGTGCGTTCAGGTTTATTTGATCGTGCGCGTGATATTTACGAGGAGGCCATACAAACGGTGACAACTGTGCGGGATTTTACACAAGTCTTCGATGAGTATGCCCAGTTCGAGGAGCTGTCGCTGAACAAACGCATGGAACAGGTGGCCAACGACGAGGACGCCAATGAAGAGGATGACATTGATGTTGAGCTGCGTCTGTCCCGCTTTGAATACCTCATGGAGCGTAGATTGCTGCTGCTGAATAGTGTCCTGCTTCGGCAAAATCCTCACAATGTGCACGAATGGCACAAGCGAGTCAAACTGTACGAGGACAGACCTGAGGAAATCATTAATACCTACACAGAGGCAGTGCAGACCGTGCAGCCGAAGCAGGCAGTGGGTCAGTTGCATACACTGTGGGTGGAGTTCGCCAAGTTCTATGAAGCCAATGGACAGGTGGACGATGCACGTGTTGTCTTTGAACGTGGCACGCAGGTGGAGTACGTTAAAGTGGAACATTTGGCTGCCGTCTGGTGCGAGTGGGCAGAGCTGGAGTTGCGACAACTGGAGTTTGAGACGGCGCTCAAGTTAATGCAACGGGCCACAGCTATGCCCAAGCGTAAGGTGGCATATCATGATGATACGGAAACGGTACAGATGCGTCTATATAAATCTCTGAAAGTGTGGTCCATGTACGCCGATCTGGAGGAGTCTTTTGGCACTTTTAAAACCTGCAAGGCAGTTTATGAACGGATTATTGATCTAAAGATTTGCACACCGCAAATAATCATCAACTATGGTCTATTCCTGGAGGAGCACAACTACTACGAGGAAGCCTATCGCGCGTATGAAAAGGGCATATCCTTATTCAAGTGGCCGAACGTTTTTGACATTTGGAACTCGTATCTGACCAAGTTCCTGGAGCGCTATGGCGGCACCAAATTAGAGCGTGCTCGTGATCTCTTCGAGCAGTGCCTGGACCAATGCCCACCAGAGCATGCCAAGTTCTTTTATTTACTCTATGCCAAGCTGGAGGAGGATCATGGACTGGCACGACATGCCATGGCCGTGTATGATCGAGCCACCAGCGCCTGCAAAGAGGATGAAATGTACGACATGTACAACATATTCATTAAGAAAGCAGCCGAAATCTATGGACTACCCCGCACACGAGAGATCTACGAGAAGGCCATTGAAGCGCTGCCGGAACAGCACATGCGGCACATGTGTGTTAAATTCGCCGAACTGGAGACCAAACTCGGTGAAGTAGATCGTGCCAGAGCCATCTATGCGCATTGCTCACAGGTATGTACTTGGACATAGACTTACATAGAACTTCATTGAAACGTTGAATATTTTCAGGTTTGTGATCCACGCATTACCGCCGACTTCTGGCAGACGTGGAAGGAGTTCGAGGTGCGTCATGGCAATGAGGATACAATGCGCGAAATGTTGCGCATTAAGCGCTCGGTACAGGCTACATACAACACGCAAGTGAATATGATGGCTGCACAATTCCTCAATACGAACAATGGTAGTGCAGCAGACGCAGGTGCTGGCTCGGATGCTATGCGTCTGTTGGAGGAGAAGGCACGGCAGGCGGCTGCCGAGGCCAAGCAGAAGCCAGCTGAGAAGTCGAATATAATGTTTGTGCGTGGCGAAACGCAAGGCGGTGCCAAGGCCAAGGACAATACGGTCATCAATCCCGATGAAATAGACATTGGCGACAGCGAAGAGGACGATGACGAAGACGATGATGAGGATGAGGAGAATACGGCAGCAAATGGCGCGACAGCCGCAGCCACCAAGACCGACGATGAGGGTCAGATTATGAAGAAGCTGCGCTTCGAACAAAAAGCCATTCCTGCCAAGGTTTTTGGTGGCTTAAAGCCAAACAATCAGCCCGACTCTGATGAGGAGGATTAGTTCTATAAGCACAAAGATAATATACGATTCACGGATTTTGTAAAGTAGGCAATATATTTGATTTCATTTCATCGTCAAGCAGTTTGTAAATATCTGCCATATCACACACATTACATTGTCAACCACAAAAATATTTCAGAATATTCCTGATTACTCCAAACACTTTATAGACTTTACCACGATGTTGTTAGCAAATCGCATTGGAAGCGCGTTAGTTAAATATGTGCCCGTTATCCACCGGTTGCAGTTGAGCTCCGGCAAAATATTGTCCATGTCTTCTCCAGCTGTTCATCGCCGGATGCGGGGGATGGCTACCAAATGCGATGATGGGGCTGTTGTTAAAGGTGTTGTAGTGGGAGTTTACACTAAAGAGCCCGATAAGGATGCGAAACTCACGGCCAGTGGAGAGAAGTTTGATGATCGCTCACAGGGTAAAATCTCGGAGCTGATACGTGAAACCGGTATGGCGGGTGATCTCGGCAAGGGACTAGTCTTCATGAATTTGGATGCGGAATTCAGTGCAGTGGCTGTGGTTGGCGTGGGTCAGGAGGGAGCCGGCTTCAATGAGTTCGAGATGATTGACGAAGGCATGGAGAATGCACGCGTCGCCGCTGGAGTGGGAGCCCGTGCGCTGCAATTGCAGGGTGTAACCGATGTGTTTGTGGACTCTATGGAGTACCCGGAACAGGCAGCCGAGGGTAGCGCCTTGGCTATTTGGCGGTATAACAGCAATCGCCGTAAAAAGGATCGCACACTCATACCCAAGTTGGATTTGTACGATTCACCCGATCTGGATGCCTGGACGCGTGGCCTCTTCAAGGCGGAATCACAGAATCTAGCCCGACGCTTGACTGACACGCCGGCCAATCAGATGACACCATCCATGTTTGCCCAGGCCACAGTCGATGCACTGTGCCCGTGTGGAGTTAGCGTCGAGGTACGCTCCACCGACTGGATCGAAGAGAATCGTCTGAACTCATTCCTAATGGTCGCCAAGGGCAGTTGTGATCCCCCCGTTGTGCTCGAGATCAGCTACTGTGGCACCGCACCCGAGGACAAGCCCATACTGCTGCTGGGCAAGGGCATAACCTTCAACAGTGGCGGTCTGTGCCTGCGACCCAAGAGCTGTCTTCATATGTATCGTGGCTGCATGGCCGGCGCCGCTGTCGTTGTGTCCACCATACGTGCAGCGGCAGCTCTATCCCTGCCATTGAATGTATCCGCTGTGCTGCCTCTCTGCGAGAATATGCCATCGGGAATGGCCGTCAAACCTGGCGATGTGGTTACACTGATGAATGGCAAGACCTTGGGAGTTGTGGATACCAGCAAAGCGGGCACAGTGGTCATGGCGGATCCCCTACTCTATGCGCAGGCCACCTATAAGCCACGTCTGGTCGTCGACATTGCCTCCTTGGGCTATGGCGTCTGCTGTGGTCTTGGTGGCAGTGCGGCGGGCATCTTTAGCAATTCAAATTTCGTCTTTAAGCAATTCGAAAAGGCTGGCAGCTTGACGGGAGATCGTGTGTGGCGTCTACCATTGTGGAAATACTTCAAGCAGCTCATCAAGCCGAATAAAACATTCGATATTAGCAATCTGGGACGTGGACCGGCATCCAGTTGCATTGCTGCCGCCGTGCTGCACGAGATGGTGCCATGCGTTGATTGGGCTCATCTGGATATACGCAATGTGGGTCTATTGACTCGCCACAATCCGTTGCCATATCTGCTCAAAGATCGCATGACGGGTCGGCCAACACGCACCATCATACAGTTCCTATACCAAATGGCCTGTCCCGACAACAAGTAGTTGCTTTTACTTTACTCTTACTCTTATTTGTTTTAATTTTATTGTGTATCGATTCAAAATTAATGCGACGGTTCCAGAGGCTCTCAAGGCAAATACTGAAGCGAATAAATGATAATAAAAACAGTAATAGTATGACTTAATAAAAACTAAGTTTTATTGTCTTATAGGCAACTAAAAGGAAGAGCGACAGTCCAATTGTATTTGTAATATTGTTCCTCTTCATGCTTCTAACTGCCAACTTACTGTTGCTTCCTACTGTTCCAGAAGATTCTATTAAGTCTGTTCCTCTGAGAAATGTATGTCCAACTTTCCACTAGGGAGAGTTTTTAGGATGCTTTATTTCTGATGGCAAGCGACGCAGCTAAGAGAATTTTCAATAATAATAATAGTAATAAAAATAATTTAGGATATCATATATATATATTATTATACATATATGTATTTTTTTTATCAAGCCAAAAGATGATTATCTAGAGCAGAGAAAGTATTAGTATGAAAAATATATTTATTTATTAACTAAAATATTTATTATCGATTTAATTTGAATTTACTGGTTATTGTTTTTTATTTTTTTTTAATTATCGATTAATAGTAGAGTAAGTTGGCAGCACTGAAAATGAAGACACGCGGAAGCGGCAAACGGTGAAAAGTTGTGAAATTGAAAAGAACACAATTCGGTTAATTAACAAATATTTATTAAGAAATATCATTTGTCTTGAGATCGTGTGATAACTCAAATCGACTCAGCTATAATTGCACTCAAGGATCGGATAAATCATACACTATCTGGGAAACGGAATTTTAGATAGATAGATCAACCCGGATAATAATATCAAACTTTTACAGGTATGATACAAAACCAATAACAAGTCTTGGAACAAATACAATTTAAGTTAGATTAAGTTATCTTTCTATCTGCTGTATAAAACCCCCATTATCACTGCAAAGAAAAATATAAAATTTTCAAAATCTATGTTAAATATAATATAGTATAAAATACATACATATAAATTAATTAATAAGGGAACTACTTCTTAGTTACTCCATATGTAGCTTACTGTTCGGAGCACTCGACTGTAGCCTTACAATTTGGGTTTTCTGACTGCTTTGAGTCTGGTCTGTATTTTAAATAATTCCGGTTGATTTTTGTGACAATTTGTGCTGGTCCGGAGCTTTACCTAGGACCTATTTGCTCATCAGTTGGGGTCATCTCATCGGCTGCATATTTGAGCTATCATTTAATTAATTTAATTGAGCGAAAATGCGAAATACGCCCAAAAGTGTTGTAAAATAACGAAACGGCACAAGTCCCGGTGTCTCGATGACCCGTTCTTCCTTTGCCAGTAACTTGCTGTTGGTGTTGTTCTTGTTGCTGTTGCCCCTACTCTGGGGCGGCTTATTAGGCTAATTGCGTAAAGTTGGCTTTAATGAGACGAAAAACGGTGCCAAGCCTGGCCACTAAAAGCCACAAAGCCAATGGCAAAGCTGCTTGTAGTTGTTGTTGCTGCTGCTGAGGACTGATTCTTGTTGTTATTGTTGTGCTTGTGGGGCTTTGAATTTATGACACGGCTTTAATGGGTTAACTGGGTTAATGCTCATCCTTCATCATCAACCAGATCCAGATCTCCACAATTTTTGCGACTTTGTGGTCTTTGCATAGTTTTCTCCCCCTGCAGCGCCGACATAAATTTTCGACAATTAAGCAAACATTTTGTGCTCATCTACGCCAACTTGGTGCTCAGGGAGTAAGAGAGGTATACAGTGGGTGGGGGAGAGCTATTTCAGCTCCACTCCAGTGTATGCCACTTCATAGTGCAGCTGGTAAGCTGCTCCATTAAGTATCTCTTAGCACCGCGACATTGTGCACAAGTCATTAGGCCAACTGAATGATAATTTTGAAGCATTTTTGCAATTTCCAATTTGCAAATACACTGCAAGAAATTCAGGTATGTGTCAATAATTATGCAGGTTGACAGAGTGTAAGGTATATAAATTAGAAATATGTTTTAGAAATAAGTTCAAAAATAAAAATATTTAAAAAAAAGGAAGTGAAAAAATGACAATAAGCGATAAATCCTTCGAACCATAATACATTTTGTATCTAAACTTCTAACAAAAGCAGAATAAATATTAGTAAATAATAAATAAGTATAAATTTATTTTAAAATTGGAAAATGAATACTGTAATTCCTAATTGCAGAAGTGCATAATAATATCCCAAACATAATGCAACCTCTTTACTTCACTTAGAGTGTTTTCTAGCTGGTATTACATATAATATTTTCGAGTTTCCTGCGTCCTTTTTGTCCTTACACCCACTCAACGCGATGCTCTCTAGTTATCAGTTAGGGTCGCACGAGGAGAGGGTTTTATTCTATTTTTTTTGGAGCGGCGGCTAAGCGGTTCGCACTGGAGTGCAGCCAAATGAAATTGCTAATGAGCAATCAGGCTTCAAGAATATGAACATTTTTGGCACTTTAAATGAAGCCAACGGAATGCCAATTGCCTTGGGCAAAGTTAAATTGCCACGCCCAGTGTTGATGAAGCTGGTAGAGCCCTGTGGCGTTAATCATTTACAGGGACCACAAAGCAAAAATCACACCAGCATTATGCTTCTACTTATTTAAAGACAGGCGAAATTTTTGTGTGTGGAAATTAGCATTACCTCTCCTCTCCCATCACCATCACTCGGTCAGTTGCCAAGGCAGCGAACGTTCCCAACTGTAAACCCCAAAGTCTAAGTCTCCTCGGCCACCTTCTCAGCTCAGTGTTGGCCGACACCCAAATATCCTGGGTCTAGAAAGAATTGCAATTGTGATAAAATTCAGCGTAACTAATGCCGACCACAGCAAAATGCGATAAATTGCCGCCTGGACTTGCTATACACTATAATTTGAGTTCCTTTGATTTTATGGAGCATTTATTTGATATATCGTAAGGAATTATTAAATTGTGCGTACCTCAATTCGAATGAATATATAAATATATATATTATATATAATATAAATATATTTTAATAATATTATTAATCATAATTACATGTGCAGTGTGTATAAGTTTCATAAAAATAACACTATTCCAGGCCCTCAATTTATTCCTTTGGTATACAACTACTACACTCATAAATTATGAGTCATAATCCGTATATAGTATAAGTACTTCATTCGCTTTATAACAATCAAGTTCCACAGTTTAATTTACGTTCCACAATTCATTTATGATGGCCACATTAACACATTTATGGTAAAAGTAGTACTTTAGGTGTAATAATGTTATTTGCTTGGAATTCTTATACTTCTCTTCATATTCTTTACATACCACGCATTGACAGAGTTGCCAGATTGTTTTACAATTTAAATATATACATTAGGGTTCAAATATATATTAAATAACTTACCATAATAGGACTAAAATTTGGTCAATTTTAATATTTTTCATTGGTTTTTTTAGTTAATTTAATTAGTATTGTTGTAAAATTAATCAATGTATTTCACTTTGAATAAAATTAAAATAAAAATTGAAAAAATATAATATGGCTTGATTAGAAACTATTTGTGTTTTTAAAATAACTTTAATACAACTCTACATGCCCAACAGAAATTCAAATAAATTCAATTAATCACATAGAGTATTCTATGGTCGTTGTCGTTAATGGCAAACCCCTTTCCTATGATTTTTCTGTTTGGGGTAACGTCTCCTGCGGTCGTCATGGACGGTTTGCTGCCGGCTAAAGTTTTTGGCGACCATTCCTCCTCTTTTGTTGTTGTATTTTTTTAGCTTTAATCTTGTTGTTGTATTCCTTTATTTTTTTCCTTTCATTTTGGCGGTTTTTGGCTTTTGGGTGTCGCTTTCTATGTACATTTTTATAGCATTGCCACTTGCCTTGTTTTGCGGCTGTGCGAGGGACGTCAGTTGGTGGAAATGATAATTTTCACTTGAGCGCGCACGTGAAAACGGGTGGTGAATGGGTGGGTGGTGGTATAGCGGGTGGATCTGTGTTGGCATGATGTGGTTTGGCTCTGCTATAAATTGCCAATTAATGACAGAGACGCGCTGTGGTGGTTTTCATTTGCATTTTGCTTTCGCTATGCCGCTAATAAACACACATACAGATACAGATACCCACATACACGAAATGGCATTGCGATTGAGTGGAGAAATCGGTGTCTACTTCATTTGATTGTCACCCACGTGGCGTATGCTTAATTTTTTGTCGCATTCTCCTTTTTTCGCTTTTGTTTTCACTGTTTCGTTCGCTTCACTGACCAGCGAACGCCATTTTGTTTGCATTCAAATGCAGCCAAACTTAACGTGGCCCTGCTGTTCGTACCGATCAAACGTCGTGCTAAATTCGTTGCGGTTTCTGTGGTTTGTCCTAAAAAAAATATAGATGTAAATGTACAAAATAAATGCCAAATGCAACGCTGCAAATTTAGTTCAACGGCAGCATGAATAATTGAACTGCTGCTGAATATAGTACATATGAATGCACTCAAGTCCATAAATTGAGCAAAGATATTGATATATGTATGCCATGCCATGTCTTGCCTAATTTCAACTTGACGCTCAATATTAGTTCTAATATAAATCACATTTATTCATATATTCATATTGTTCTTTTTTGCATTATTATTCCTGTTTTTGTTGTTGTTGTTGTTTTTGCTCTGTTGCAGACATATAAATTAGATGCACATCTACGGCTTTCATATTACGCATACGACGCGTGTGCCCAGTGGACTGGCCAGCCTGTTGGCTATCTCTAACTGCACATAAAACTGTCTAGGCAAATAGACAATAACAACAATAATTTGGTTATGGACAGTGCATAAATATGGCATAATATTAGAAGCCACAGTTACGGCCTCAGTCCAAACGACAACATCAACTAGAAAATTTGTTTGCTCAACGGGGCTTGGTGTTAAGATAAGCAGTTAGAGGAATGCATTATGCATGTCTATATGCTATGAATGTTTGCAATATATTGATTGAGCATATAGTTGAAGAATTATGTTTTCCATAATGGCTCTTTAAAGTAAATGAAAAGATATTATAATTGACAAAAAAAAAAAAAAGAAATTATGTTAGGTAAGCAAAAGTAGCCAACTTGCAAGTACTACTTTAATATTAGTACACATATTAAAATAGAAACATAGATAATTGGGAATTTTGAAGGGGTAAGATGGCATATTTCCGCCTGCGGTATAATATTGTAATTATTTCTTCAAAAAACCTTATACCCAATAACGAATACTACTAACCTAGGCCTTCGATATTTTATTAATATTTTAAAATACAGATGAAGAGAAATATATACAATTAAATGATTTGTTATATGTTATATACCCATACAAATGCTTGCTTTAATTTCCTAGAATTTCTTAAACTGAAAAAAACAATGGTTTTAGTCTTGATCAAGAATTTCCGGTGTTAGAAGCCAAGGTTCAAAAACTCTTATATTGAGCCCGACTTTTGTAAGAACGAAATTCGTTTTTTCTGCGCTTTTAAAGAACTAAGCTGACTCAAAATGAGTTTGAATCAGTCCAGAAAGAATAATTTCATCCACTCTTTTATTGAAAGGAAATAAGTTGAAGATATTTTGTATTCTGCTCGTGAATATAATGGTCTTGATTATAGATTTTTGAGCTTCTTGTAAGTGTATTTTCTACTCAAATTAGGTTGGAATTTAATACATCTGATTAATTCTCAAGTTAAGAATGGCCGAGACCAAGAAGCTCTCAATTTTTAGAGAAATATATAGTCATAAATTCGAAACTGTTCGACCTTGATTGAGGAACTCCTATTTTTCTCTGTGTAAAGTTCAATTCTTAAATTTAAGTACGAAATATATTTTAAATTAATTCCAATACGATAAAATAATAAATTTGTGCTTTTATTTATTATATAGTAATTAATAGATGTATTTTAATAAAAATGACTATTTTCGATAAAAATGTAAAACATTTTCCAATTTAATCAATCAATAAAATTGAAGCGAACATGCCAAAAAAATTATAGATTTCTTTGCAAGTGGAAACAAAAAAAAAGTGCAGCACATAATTTAAATAAAAATTGGCAAGCATCAGCGTATGCAAATATGTAGCAGCATAATAACCAAAACTGAGAGAGAAAAAATATGCATATATATGCATACACATGTATATATAGTAGATATGAAGTGTTAATATTCACTCGCATACAGATACAATTGCCAAATGGCCATTAAAGGGCTTTTCGCATTGATTCAGCCAATGTAAATAAAAATATTACAAATATTTTATAAATTAAATAAATACATATTGTGTGTGGGTGTGCATTTGTGTGTGTGTCTGACCGGGTTGGTTCAACCAATAACTGACCAAGGTCCCATACCAATTTACCTCACAATTGAGCCGCATTGCGTGCCCCAGCCGCAGTGCAAGGAATTAAAATTAGTTTATTTGAATGCAATGGAAATGGACATGGAACAGAGCTCACACCCAGCACCCACAACCCACAACCCACACCCAACAGGCACCAGGTCCAAGTGTTTTAATTGTGCACTCTGTGCATTGCTCATACGCAGCGTGACCCCCTACAATGGGAATATTCGTTTCGCTCTGTGTTTATCGGCTGCATTGTTTGTTATTTGAGCATGGTCTTCGGTTCAGTTCAGTTATCTCTTACTCCACTCCACTCCACTCCATTCCGCTGCTGTCGGTGACAATATTTTACGGTTTGTTTGATTTACTGTTTATTTATTGAGTTGAGATTTTGCTGTGAATATTCCGCCTCGCAATTAGTACAAATTAAACAAAAAAGCGCTAGATAATAAATACTTTTCTTTGTTTAATATTTTAGTGATTATTTATTAGGTCTATGACAATAATTCAATCTTGGAATAGTTAATGAAGTTTGCTGTCGAAAGCCCAAAAATACTTTTTGACAATACGCTGGAAATGAATGTACAGCGAGTTGTCGTTGCATTTGATTAATAGCCTAGTAAATAAATAATGGCAGTTTATTTAGCCATAAAAAAGTAATGTATAGCCCATAAATTGTGCAAACTTGTCAAAATCAAAAGCGCGGAAATGTCACATTACATCGAACAGATAGGGTATACATGGAGTACATCACTCTCTGCATACACCCCTTGCCAATGCCAATGCATTTCCGACACGCAGTTTATCATTCTTTCAATATTTATTTAACAATCATAACAAGTGATATTATCAAGCAGACGAACAGCTGTATAGACTGTGTATTGGATGAACGATTACAGGGTATCAGACCCACCTTGGAGGCGCAGACACATGCCTCGACCTGCATGCCCGTCGAGTGCGTCTGACGGTAGCAACCGTTGCTGCTGTTCACCTTGGCGCACATGTATGTTATGTTCTGTACTTTACCCAGAAATAGATAGCTATAGCAATACAATTGAGATTTATTTGCACTGTACTGTACTTACTGCCGCCCTTGAAGATGTAGGAGTACTTGACGCAGGAGTAACCGGGCGACATTTGGCACATGTAATGCTCTCGATTCAATGTCTCATTGCGCCACAGAGCCTTAACATCTGGCACCGTATCATTGCCTATTAATATTGATATATTGAATAATACTTGTACATACTCAATAGCATTGCGTACCTGTTGCAACTAGCGGCATTGTGCAGGGTATGTCATTGAAGTCACCCACTCTCGCCTCACAGCTTTCTCTGGCCAGATTCGTCTTGTTCTCATAGGGTCCCAGCCAAGTGAAATGAAAGCATTGCGGCACTGTTGAAACAATGAGTATAACTGAATCATATTCATTAGCATTCACTTGTCACACATTCACCAACACTCAGCATCCACACCCTTGTACAGCAGCAGCAGCAACAACAGTAGCAGCAATTCAAACAGTTGCACTGCCATTTCGATAAGATATGCCGATGAATATTTATACATTAAATATCTCCATCGACTGAGAGTAGAGTATATTGCTTTTATTCAGAAACAAGCGCTGCTGTTGCCACTGCCAGAGACAAACTGATATTGATATGTGCAGTACAATCAAGAGGCGATCGAAGATCTTATCATTTACTCACGGAACTGTGTGGAGTTTTTCACTTCTAAATGATAACAGTATGGAAAGCTGAGAGTATATGTAATATTATATATATTTTTGCTTAAATTACCAAATAAAGCATGGTAATTATTACATATTATTGAATTCAAGAATGACAAATCGCATAATCATATTTTATTTATTTAGTTATTGGTTAGAACTTCAAATTCAGATTAA
This sequence comes from Liodrosophila aerea, assembly GCA_035045005.1. NCBI lineage: Eukaryota > Metazoa > Arthropoda > Insecta > Diptera > Drosophilidae > Liodrosophila > Liodrosophila aerea. The sequence goes on from JAWNNL010000278.1 coordinate 875,712, forward strand.
GAGAATCTCTAAAGTAATGTGCAGTACCAAGAAGAAATTATGGATGAAAAAGTATTTTCTCTTAATAAATAAAATACTGAGTTTTGCTAGATATATCGTAGGACTGATGGGAGAACTTTGAGTTCAGTAGGCAGTACAAGACAACTACTAGGTCGTTATACATATGTATATATTATTTATTTTTTAAAGGTTCCATTCCATTATATTGCTTCTCATTTTAAAATGGTCGAATTAGAAAGATAGATAGAAAAATATCTATAGAAAAATTCCAACAATCATGCCTAGTCATTATGAATTTAAAAATTGGTTCATATATTTTAAGTTCAATTACTTCATATTTATTTTTGTTATTTTTTAATTTTATACATTTATTTTTAATCTAATTTCTGCCTCTTATATAGTATTGAAAATATTTTTCCACCTTTCTAATATTTTTTATGTATTTTAATAATTTAGTTTATATATGTATGACTATATTCACTTGACTGCACATGATAACTGAGTTGATATCACGCCGTATAATTAAGCGAATTTTTGTGATTGAAAAGTGACGTTATTGAATTATTATTTTATGTACTACCTCTGGCTATCAATAAGCGATAAGCGACCTTATCACAGCGGGCAATGTGAAAATAAAAGAAAGTACCATAAATTTTAAATGAGTTTCAAAATGTTATGCGACACTGGAGGGCGAAATGCCTGGAGCAGACCATTCAAACATGGACTTCCCCCTTTATGCAAATGGCATTTAATTAAATTTTTAGACAGAGATAGAGAGGAGAAGCTTGACAAACAATTAAATAACAGCAGTTGCTAAAAATTTTTAACTAAAAGTCTGCAAATTGTATTTGTTGCTAATTGTCCGGTGGTACCATTGTCCCATTCGCCCCACTGTCCCACTCGTCTTGCACGAAATGAGTTTGGAAATAAAAATGTCAAACGAATGAATAAAAGTTGTCTAATTTAATTTGTTTAGCAGCAGCGGCATTTCTACAACAAACACACACACACACACACTATATAGTATATATATCTACTGAGCAAAACTCACGTATACTCACGTACTCAAACAGTTGCGCAAATTGAATAAAAGTACAACATTTTACCACCTCTCTTCACTGTGTTCTATATTTATAATTCACGTAGTTTTTTATTTCAAATTTAATTTTTAATTGTTCAAAACAATTAAAATTTATTTGCAATTTCGTTTTTGTTGCTGCTCAACTTTTTCACCAGCTGCCAGTTGGCTATGTACGTGCCTCAAAAACTAGTTTCTACACTTTGTGTGTGTGCGTGCGTTCTGAATCAAGTGTTATACGCTTTAAGCACACATCCATCAAGTATTCCAATGGTTCTCAGTGTATCAGAGAAAAACAGTAAAGACACCTTTCTTGGCGAAGCAAATATACCCTGTAGTATGACAGCTGTAGAATAAAGTACTCAACATTCGAGTAAAATGTGTAATTCATTCATTCTACTATAAACTGATCTAATAAGTATAGTACAATGATGTTTAGAACTAAAAAAAAGTAGATAAAACTACCCACATTTTTAAAAATAGGATATCTGTTGATCAAATCATAATTATAATAAAATTGATTGAGTGATTGAAAATAGACATTTAGATTCTTTGCTTAGATATTTAACATACATAATTTTAAATTTACTTTCACTGATTAATATATCATTTGAATTCAAATAAAAAGACTTACAAATTGAAGTTAAAATGAATAGGGATTTTAGCTATCATAGAGAAATATAACCCCACAATTAGAAAAATCAGAAAAATATTTTACACGTTTTAATTTGCGAAAAATGTTATGCACATATACTTATTTACATTAAAGTAAATTATCTTATACAAAATATACCAATTTTTGGAGTGAAAGCCTGAAAGTTTTTAAAGAAAAGTAAATTTTAAAATGAGTTCTATATCTATTTGAAAGCTGATGGAATATAGAATTGTCTAAATGCAACTTGAAAGTTAATTCTCTGGAATTGCTGGACCAATTAATCTTTTCGTGATAGATTTTTTTGCTATACTAATGAGAATATACTATATTTATAATCCCTTTTCAACTCACATATACTCATTTCATAGCTACACTTTCTACTTTCTGCCAGGGTATTAAAAACATCACCTCAATTTGGAAACGCCTCAAGGATTGCATCCCTTAATGCGGCTTTGTGTCTGCTCAACCCCCGCTTAAGGCGAGTCAATGATTGATCATTTTTATTGACACAAATGTCATTAGCTTTTGGCAAGAGGAGGAAAAAAACGGAAATTAGCGTTAGTCAGGCATTTCGAAAAAGTACAAAGGAACAAAACACAAGAAAAAAGAAAACACCTCTTTGGGCAAAATGCAGAGCAATTGAAGCATGCAAAGCCATATACCTTTGACAAGTCTATAGAAGTCGCTTATACAGATGATGATGGAACATTTTGTATAATGTTTAGCACTTGCTTAAGAATACAGTGTTGTTGAGTTAAAATCCTGATTAGCTGAGTGCTAACTGAAGTCCTTCTGGCATTCATTAAACTAACGGAATATCCATTCAACTCATTAATTATGCAAATGCCTTTAGGCCATGTTTCTTACTTAGATACAACCGAAGAGCAACAAAAATTATGTCACCAAAATGCAAATATCGCGAGAAAACTTTCCCATGTGAACCCAAGTGATTAGCTAAAGTCCTGGTATATACTACGACTAGGAGTACTGGCAAGAGCTATACACCAAAAGTTGTTAACAAAACTAACAGCCAGAGTGGGCATACATATATGAGAAATACACATAACTGGGCTCAAAAACAAATGTAGCCTGGGATTTTGGCTAATGGAGAGCCTGCATAAAATTTGCATGCGATTAAAATTGATAAATTGACGAAAGTCTGTGTGTGTGTGTGTGCACACTCCTACTATCTATTGTGTGTAGGAGTGTGTTGTGGGCTGTTGTGCCTAATGGCAGCATAACAAAGAGCCTAGGTTATAGGCAGTTCTTAGCTTATGACCTTAGCATCAGCTGTCAAATGATGCTTCCGGTTTTGCTAATACCCGCCGCAAACAATGTCAAAAACCAAAAAACAAAAAAACGTTAAGGCTGCAGCTGTTCAGTCGGGCGTAACAGACAGTGAACTAGACTATCAACCTGCAGTCGAGGTTTTCTAGGTTTACTTAATTGAATATAGACAAAGAGCACAATAGATCTTTGGGGTCGGAGTGTTATGTATATCTCTGATACTATTAGCAGTCTTGAATTTCCTAGGTTAGATGTACTATATATAGTACACAGCTGTACATAAATATATATATTTATATTGAAACAAAGATACGAAGTAAAATGCTTCCTTCTTCCTTTTAAATTTTACATATACTATATTCTATTCAATAATGTTTTGACTTTGAGTTCAATATGTCTGTGAAATTCTACTTTTTATAACGATTTATTTATTCATGCCAGAGGACTTGAGATAAACCTACCTGCATACCAAATTTGGTATCTACATATATCTCAATAATATTCAAAAACTATCGACAAGGTTTTACATACAGTCAGACAATAGACATCGCCTTATCAACTTCGCTACTGACTCCGTTCAATAATATATATCATATATAGAGGTTGCCACGCCTCTTCGCCTCTATATACTCTTACTTGAACTCATTACACCCAGCTTGGTTTATTTGCTATGGGATGCTGGGTATTAAAACATATTGTACCTAGACCTCAAGCCAGTTTCTGCTACTTTGAAGTGTAAGTAAGAGGTTAATGTTTGTAAATTTAATAAAGCCAGCTGCCTGGACATGCTCTCAGTTCTAACGCCCCAATGTCCTAACGCTTGGGTGTTGCTCTAGTCACTCAACGTTTTCGCCAGCTAAACCGATTTGCTAAATTACAAAGTTGCCGAGGACGCTTTGTTAGTGTGCGTCGCCCCCGCGTCCCTCTAATTACGTGTCAGCGTTGCACGTTCAAGAGCCGGGTCATTATGTCACCTGTACGAAAAATGCTGCACGTAAACCGGAAACGACTCGGAGAGAGAGAGGCGTAGAGGGAAAGAGCAATGTAGCTCATTGTGCGGAAATCGCATTTGGTACTGATAGCTGGTAGAGCAACGCCTAACTAACGACCCACTAATACGATTAGTGTCATAATGCCCAGAACTTAGTAAGTGTGCCAATAAATGTGACAGTTTATTCTGTACATTTTTTGCAGGCCTTGACAGCATTTGTGGCTACCATTAGATCGAAGAACGAATTACGATGATAGCTATAACCCTCTGGATTCTTATAGCATTCACATTTGCCCGCATTAGGACCCAATACATCATCTTTCTCCAGGGGTCTAAAGATTTTGGCCGGTATAAATGGAGGTATCTTGAATGCCTTTGTCTTCAAACGGATTACATCATATTTCGGTGGCGGATCGCGACAGTTTGTTAGGGTTGGTCCAATGGTACAAACTTTTGGTGTTGGGCAACAATCTGCGTATTGACGTGATAATCCATTCGATTGATGATCATTAGTCGACTTCATCAGCTTGCTAGAGGCACAACCCAGAGCACGGGAAAACATGGCCAAATGTTGATGAGAAAATTTAGATTAGAAATATATTACACCTAAAAAACTGTTTAAAATAAACTAACAAATATTTGAACATCCTGTATTTTAGCTATATTTTTGAGGTAAAATTCAATGGGTTTTATTTGAAAATAAATAAGGTTAAAGTATACGATTTACTTAAGCTTATCATTTTATTATTTAGTCTTAATCTCTTTCCAATGTAAAAACCGTATAACTGGCAGAGTTTATATATTCACTACATTCCATTAATCTCTTCTAAATATCATTTCAATCTGTGAATACAAAATGTATTCAATTTTTAATACGTTTAGCTGGATGAGATTTTCATATAAAAGATTCAAGTCAAGACTACTTCCTTCCCTCCTTTAAGACCCCATTAAAATCCACTAAAATTTTGATCTTAATCGCTTGATTAATCAAGACTTTGGCTCTTATATTCCATTCGTCATTCTTTCCTTTTTATCTTGAATCAAAAATTACTTAAAATTTAATGCATTTTATATACTAAATATAATACTATTGTTTTCCAATCTTTATTATCAGAATTTGTATCAAAAGTTCATTTCTTTTTTAATTCATCTGTTATTGATTTCAGCATATAATACGAGTACCGATGATAGGAATATACTTCCGGAGTCTTATAAGTCTTAGTAGTGCCTGCATTAGGGCCAATTACTTCACCCTTTTCCATGGGCCGAAAAACTTTTGGATGAATAAAATCGGGTAATTCAAATTCCTTAGTGCCCAAACTTTCGGGTGCATAAGACCCGTATGGGTCACGTGGGCTTAAAGGCCTGGGTCCAAGTCGGCAATGTTGTAGGCAATTGGGGCATTTGCAGTCTGGACCACAATTGCAAATACCTCCAGGCTTGCTGCATTTGCATTTAAGTCTGTTAAAGGAAAGCAATTTACCAAGGCTTTTGCCGCTAAGACGTGACCAAATTTTTTTCAGCATATTGAAGTTGACTTTTGAATTTTGAAAATGGAAATTTATTGAGTAGAAAAACGGAAAGTTAATATGATTAAAGTATTAGGCATAGCTTACAGTTAAACATGCATAACAAGCTTAAGCCATAGCCACAACACACAGGTTGAATTATTTCGATCATTAAACTTATACTCACTTGAAATACCCCACGCTTCGAGTAGTTGGTGTAAAAGTTTGAGGGCGTTGAGATAAATGCTCAACAGCCGAAACGTTAAACCTCGACAATCAGCTGTGCCACCCCATTCTACTCAACAAGCAAAGTTTTCAAAACTAACAACAACAATGCCAGAGCTATAAAAATCCCCAGCAAAACAAACGGAAAATTGTCAGCTCTCGCTGGCGCTAGCCGAGGCACAGGTTCACTTGAATGCTTTTTAATACACTCACACACAATCACAAGGCGAAGGAACCGAACCCAAAAAAAGTCCGAAAAGTTACAGTCGGACATAACCGACAGTACGAGATCCTGTACTTTGCTTTGGGTATCGATAGCTGCAGCATATAGACACACACATATGTTCATACAAATACACGCGCAAACACAAGCAGTAACCAATAGCTGTGGCTTCCCCTTCCTCTGTACATTGCCTAGTACAGAAAATTGATTATTCCATATCTCTGGTCTTTATTACCCGATTGGGCCGCAAATCGCGTCAAACATTCTACGCATCTCAAGCTCTATTCGACAGTAACTCCGAAACTTAACCTGCTGAGAATATTTCTTCTGCCTGTTAAAGACATTTCTCAGTTGCACAATCTTAGTATACCCTTTTGTACTATTTTAAAACACAGCGTCTAAAAAGTGAAATGGCGACGGCACCATTGCGGCTTGTAAATTTATAGTTTTCAGCACAGAAGAAAATAGCGTTGTTAAAGTTTTTGGTGGAGGAGAGGGAAGGGGTTGAATCACACCCTCACACACACTCACTCGCTTGTCTCTCTATCTCTCCCACAACCATACACATTCCAAAATCCAATCCAATCCACAGCTAAATAATATGGCAACGTTGCCGATGTCATCTAATTGCTTTTGTTTTGGGTCAGACAGCGACTCCTTCCGCCGGTATTTGGAGTACAGTTGTGCCACAAAGGTTATACTACTTGGCGGAAGCTCTTTCGTTAAGGTAATTTTCCGCCATAATTTGTATAACTTTGCGTTGAGGAAAGAAACTGTGGCTTGAAACTTGAAACTGTTGTTTCAGCTGCAAAAGCAGGTTAAAGAATTATCGCAGTATTATGAAGCTGAAAATATTGATTTCCAACTATATTAAATAGTTGGGGAAAATTCTCAACTTGGATTTTCACTTTTTTCTTCTTTAATCGTAGCAGCTTAACGCCTTAGTGTGTGTCTTACCTTAATTAAGTTCCTCTAACTGGAAAGTTGAACAAGTTTTGATTATATGCTCAGAAATTTTCAACAGATTTTCCATGACGCTTTTGCCATTGCAGCAATAGTTGCAGCTTTATGCAAATGCTGCGGCCTTCTTTTTGGCTTAACATTGTGAACTTTCGCATTGCTTTTGTCGTTTGTCGTTTCGGTGAGTTCTATGCCAGTTTTCGCGCTTTCGCCGTGTGATTTTCGTAGGCGACAACGATAACAGCAACAACAAAAAACAGCAACGATAACAATAACAACGCTTAGGGAAAAGGAATGATTAGTGCACAGTGAGAAAATATGTATGAATAACGAGACAAATTTCATTTTAAATTAAAATATAACAATTTTAATTGCATACTTTTGAGATGTTAAAATAATTCAGCTTACCATAAGCGTTTAATTTAATTTAAGGAAAATAGAATTGCTAACAGAACTGATTAAAGAATCTAAATGAAATATAGTTTTCCCCATTGAATCATTTTAAATTTTAATTTAAATTTTTGTATATAGGCACTCATAGGCACTCGTTTTCAAAACGAGCATTTTCGGAATCGAAATGTCAGAACAGCAAAACGTTCGGAATCAAAACGATTCCGATCAATTTACTCGGAATCGAAATTCAGAACAGGTCTGATTAACAAAATAATTTATAAAATCGGTTTATTATACTAAATTAAGAAGTTTTAAAACATACTTGTGGATTAACACCTGATGCGTATATACACATATGCACATACATATGTATGTTGAAATTTTTGACTTAGAAATTTGTAGCAATTTGGGAACTCTACTTATAAAACTTATGCCAATTAAAATATGTATATTCATTTAGTTTTTAATATTTTTACAATAGTTTTTTTGTAAATACAATTAGAATAAATTCTGAAGGTAAATTAATAAAGTTTCGGCAAATTGTTAACATAATTATATAAATTTTGCTTCAATATTATTGTTTTTATTACTAGTTTTATTACTTTTATTTAATTAGTTATGAAAAAAATCGTTATTTTTGAATTATTCTTGTATTAGTAAATACTGTAAAACTATTATAAAATAAGCCGATGTATTTCATCACTTAAAAGCTTCCTTTTTTTAAATAAATGAATGACAAATGAATATATTCATTTTTTTGTGTTGCTCATTTTGCTCAGTGTATGCTGAGACTCATTCTGAACGAGTATTTTCACTGCTTGCTTAATTAAAATGCGGAGGCAGTGCGAGCGCTTCATTTGGCTGGCTAAATCGCCTGCCTCAGATTTGCATCGGCCATGGCCCAAACCACAGTTGCCCACATTACCCATCCCATCCCAATGCCATTCCCTTTAGTCCACCCACTCGCATCTTTCGCTACACAAGTCAGCGTGTCGCAACGTTGTTTCTTTGCATGTAAAGTGTCAAGTTTTTCATTATAATTTGCATATTTTTCGCCAACGCGTAAACTTTTCACTCCAAACCTCCTTCCAGCCTCTCTCTAAAGTGGGCCTTGAAAATGACAACAATAAGCATTTGGCAAGAGCCGGAATAGTTAGAAGGAAGCTCCTCTCTAGATCTGCCTAGATACGAGTACGAGTACTCTACTACTACTACAGTACTATGTATCTGTTAAGTTATTTTCAAGTTTAATTTTTTGACTTTGTGCAGTTCACACCCTACGCGAGCGCTACCCTCTTTTTACTGATGCCTAGTACTACTGCTGAGCCGCGGCGCATAATCACGCGAAATCTGAAAACGTGTCTTGTATAGTAATGAGCCCTGATTATAACTTGAAATTGTGTGTGAAAGTACAGTTGTGTGCGCAAGTTATGCTACGTGGCGCACACTTTTGAGCTGCGAGTTTTTCCCAACTCTCTGGCAAAGGAAAATAAACTTTCTCGTGCTTGTAGTATAAGAGTTGCGATAAGCATGGTGTAAATAAATGCAGGAAACATAAAGGAAATTGTTTAATATTTGTTGCAAAGATAAAACTATAAGGAAAGTCTAAGCACACTATGGAACAGGGATCAGAGTTTAACAAGTCAGGGAAATTTTCCAATTAAAAATAAGAAAATAAATAAAAGTAGAGGCAATATTGAAAATTGGATACCAAAAACAAAGACCAAAAAATAAGTTAATGAGTAACACAAAAAATAGCATAGAACTTAATAGTAAGCTTAAAATTTGTATAAATATAAAAGTAAACTAAATAATATTATAAAATTTTCTTGTTACGTGAATTATAAATAGTAATAATTGTGTTAGAAAAATAATGTAATAAATATTAGAAATAATAATTGGATAATAGTTTTAGTAGTCTGGCTATAATGTCTATTTTTCTTTATTAAAAAGCTTTTTGAAAAATGGGTACAAAGCAGTATCAACTTTAAATACAATTATATCTCCCGAAATAGCCAATTTTATAGCAAATTTATAATTTGAAAACTCACTTCTAAAGTTGAATTAATGTTTGAAAAAGTGTTGCCTACGTTTAGGCGTAAAATTTACATTGAATATTCGAAAATATTGTAGACGTTATGAAACAAAACTAAAGTTCGTTTTGGATTCAGCAACCCAAAAAACAGCTCTACGCAAACTATAATTTTGTTTAAAAGAACTTATAATTTTATATTACTGTTCATTAGGTAAGTTATAAATATAAATTAAATTCAGGAAATATCAATATTAAATAGTTAAAAAAATAGTATTATAAGTAAAAGACTATAAATATCAAACGAATAAAACAAAATTTGTACCAAAATTCTTAGCTTACTACTAATAAACAATGTAAGTCTAAATATTCTCCATTTGTATATGAGTCGTATAAGAGTTATTACTTTTTTGTAGCACACTTTTCTTAAGCACTGTAAATGTGTATGCTTTCATTTGCCACACCTCAGAATATCATTGCCGGTGTATTTAAAATGATGTGTTCTTAATCAACTGCCGAGTCAGCGGCCAGGCAGGCAATCGGACAGATAGACAGACGAGCGTCAATGGCTTCTTCCAGCGCCGCCGTATTATCCCCGCCCCCTCCGCTATAACCAATGGCCTCGAGCTCTTTTTTGTATTGTGCCAACATGCATGCCACGTTCACCCGCCGAACGTGTCAAGCATGGAACGTACTGTGTTGGATGTGTATATGTGTGTGTGTGTGTGTTAAGAGCCCCAAGGATATTATATAATGTGTAGTAATTTGAATGTGAAGTATGTGGCAGGGTATGAAGCTTATAAGTCTTATACAGACGACAGACGATGTCGACGTGTGCCATGCTCTCTCCATATTTACTATGCCATTTCTTTCCTCTTTTGTCTTGGCAACATCAAAAATTGACACCCAACCTAACACTATGTGTATGTGTGTGTGTGTGTGTCTGGCGCAGATTAATGAGATTTTCTTTTATGGATTTATGATGATTATTTCTGTTATTAGCTCAAGAGCGTGACAGTCGATGCTCCATTCTGATGGCATTTTTAAAATAATCCATTGATATATGATCAAATTGCGTGGCTCTTTGGGGCGTCTAGTTCAGAAACAGTTTTCCGTTTTCCATTCTCCATTCTCCCGGTTTTTTCCCGACAATTTTCATTGTCAATTCTTTTTTAACCGCACTAAATCACAAAAATTGCACGACCCGCGCCCCATTAGCCTTTGCCTTATTTATGGCATTGCTGAATTCAATGACAACTCTATATATTTTACATGGAACGCATTCTCAAACAATTGGTGTGCGATTGAGGAAAATACGAAAAAAATAAACTGGAATCTGTTCTTTTTTCTGGTCAGTATTTTCCCTTTCCTTTTTTTTTTGGTGGTTTTTCCAGCCTTTTGGCCAAACAAAATTCCCCAATCGTCGCACACAATAAACCATTACGGGCGATTAATTTCATTATCCGCGGCTAACGATATCAAAAATATCATTTCGATTTATGCGTGCAGTCACAGCATCAATGGCCAACAGCAACCATAAAGGCAAAACGATTGCAAATCGTCATCGTATTCAGACTTTTTTCATTACTATTGTATACGATGCCCTTTTCTCCATTGCTTTCTTACTTCTCTTTAGGCTTATGCATATTGTGATTATGACTTTTAGTCTGGCAGAAATGGGTGTGGTTGATAAGTCTATCATGACTGAGGTTGGAGTGCTAAAAAGCTTTGACGAGTTTCAGCTTAGTTTCCATATACTTATAATCATATGACAAATTGAGAAAGAAGACGTATGAAACTCACTTCAGAATCTGAAGAAATCATCGAAAATATTTCAACAAATTTGAGTTTAATTGGAACAGTTTTCCTTTATTAATTTTTGTATCATATCGACCCCTCAAGCGTCTTTGCTTGCGCTCCCAATATTATTTTCAACTTATTGGTGATATATCTTTGAAAATATCGGGAATATGAAATTAATATTTTACCAAGTGATGAGTTAGATACTTTACAACTACTTTGAGTAATAAAAGACAATTTCCTAACAAATTACATATACGTTAATTTAGGGGTCAATATGCTATGAAGACGATGAGATCCCCGACGGAGATATGTCCTTTCAAAACGTCATATCTCGGACATCAAAATAGCGACATATCTTCGACAGCAAAATGTCCGACTGGTCGGAGATATCTCGTCGGAGATATGTCGCTATGCCGTTGTCATATATGTCATATTCCATCTCATATGGGCCGTGCTCAATAAGCCATATAGGAAATCCCTGATATCATTATTTGCCGTCAACTTCCATCTTCTTTATCCTACCCTCTATTTTATAAGCTAGTTTTTTATGACCAAGGTATTTTCATAGATGTATAAAGGTATACTAATTATAAGCATAGATAAATTTAAATACTTAATATTTATTTCAGGTAATTCTGAGCCATATCTACTCTAAGTAATATAATAAAAAAAAGTTTTATGACTTTTATCGGCATAAACATTTATTTCTTAGGAATATTAATTTCCACTGCTTTAGCGAACATTTTTATTTCTTTTCTAGTCTTTCTATGTTATCAAAGCAATTATGATTTATTTAAAGGTTTATTTACTTAAATAGATTACATTTGCTTTGTTTGCTGTGCTGCTTCTTTTGTTATTTTATTTCATGTTATTTAGTTGCTGTATTTTTTTGAAGCTTACCCATCGTTTGGCTTAAATCTTCCCTTGGCCATCGCTCAATTCCCAAGAGCGCATTTTATTCTAATTGTTTCGCTTTGTTTGTTTGCGCGTTTTGCCCAACTTGCGGTTTTGATGGAAAGAAAAAAGACAACAAAAGCATCAGCTAAATCAAGCAAAACGTGTGAGCAGCCGCCAGTCGAGAGTGCTTGAAACAGATCTATATATAAGCTATATATAGACACAGCTTTGATGTGACTGCTGACTTTAGGTCACTTTAATATTAATCAAAGAGATTTGCACAAGTGGAGCATACCCTTTTGTAGTCGGATTTAATGGGTATGTCGTATAAAAAGGGCAAGTAAAATGTACTTAGTTGCATCATGCAATTCATTGCGCAAACACAGCACTCACTGCACTTACAACATGGCGTCTTTTCCGTTTCCGCAGCGACACCAAGGCTAAACGCATGTGTCAGTGGTCAGCCATTGTTGTGGCAGAGGCAGGGATCGGTTATAAAGATACCCTGTAAAGGCAAAAGGAAAGACTTAAGTTATATATATAGCAGTCAGTCAGGCAAAAATAATATGATATAATAATAATAATATAATAATAATAAATCTACAACAAAATAAAGTACTAACAGCCAGCCGAGTGACATTATCACCTACCTTTAGATAATCTGTAATGTGGAGACAGATAATCCATAACGGGTATTGAAAAGTGTCGATGTTATTCTACTGCTGATTTGTTTAAGTAGATTTTTTAAAATAGATATTCAGTATGTTAGACGTCTGTTAAGTTAAATTCTTGTACCATACACAAAAGTATGCAATTCAGATTTACATAAAATTGAGTTGGAATAGTTGTGACCTATTAATATTAGCTCGCAAAATTGTGACCTTAGGGGAGACCTAGGACCCATGAGGTATGAGGTCGTGAAGAAATTAGATCGCTATGTCTTACCATTAAGGCTATGCGGTGTTGAGCAGTCAGTCAGTCAGTCAGGACAAATCGTTTTATATATGTATATAGATGTTAAACATGCATGCATATATTATACATGTATTTTAATATTAGTAGTAGTATGTCTTACCGTTAGGGCTGTGCGATGCTGCTCAGTCAGTCAGTCAGGACAAATAACTTGATGTATATAGATGTTATATATTATTCAATTATTACATTTTTTCTAGGGTATTTAGTCGTGCCGTGGTAGACTTTTGCTTATAGCACACATACTTGTTTTCTTGTGTACATATATTTGCGTTATTTCTATTTGTATTGGCACGCTTTTATTTTCGTGGTCGAAGGAAAGACATGGAGTAGCAAAAGAAGGAGGAGGGGGAGAAGAAGAGGCAGAGCAAAGCAGAGAGACAGCGCCATTGAGTGGAGTTCGCAGCGTGCATTGCTCGAGGTCATGTTTAGCTTTTTCACCCCTTTCAATTGCTCTAGCTCTGGCAGCCGACCCTTGAGGGTAGCACAACTACTAAAGCTACAGATTTTGTTGTTGTTGTTGTTACTGCTGTTGCTGTTGCTGTTGCTGCTACTGCTGTTTGTTTGTGTCTCATTGAGCGAACGGGGTCTTTTGATATGGCGCTCAAGCAGTTTGAACGGATTTATTTGCCAACTTGATGCCGAGGCGAAGCAGTAAAAAGTTCCTTTAGCTTTTGCCACATGCCGCATGCCGCACGCGGTAACTGTAATTGTCATTATGCCCCTGGGCACTGGCACGCCCACACTCAAACAAGCTACTACATACCCTCCACACCCCCACACACCCCGCACACACCCTCACACTCAAATGTTTGTCTTTGGCATAAGCAAAGACTGCGAGCTGCTCCCTCTCACTTGGACAAGAGCAAAGTGCTTTTCATGTTACGACGCGAACTCTGCGTGCAGTTTACCATCATCATCATCATCATTGCCATTATAATGATCATCATAATGAGTATCATGGTAGCCCACTCTATTATGATTATTATGGGTGTAAGAACTTCATTAGCTTGTCTCTTGCCTTGGCACGCTCAAAGTATCTATCAATATTTGCATTTATAAGTTCTTTGCCTTCCGGCGTATTTGTTGAGTTATTAACTGAAATTAAGAAAATTGAAAATGCGTTCTCGCATTTGTGACAGAGCGTGAAATTGCCACTGCTCCAAGTACATCATCCCCCCTCCCACAGAAAAAAAAGTGACCAACATTGTTGGCCGGGTTCAGTCGTTTTAACTTTTGTAATTATGCTACAAGATAATTAACTCAATTTCTGTCCAACAGCAATAATAAGAACAATTTGCACAACAACAATACCATTACAAACACACAAACATACATACGTACATACATTGAGTGAAAAGCTCATAAAACCCAGCGAAAATTGGTATCAAAGCTCGGATACTTTTCCACCACCATAAATGCCCACAGAGACCCTAAAATAGAATTTTCAAATGTCTTTTTGTTTCAGCTCAAATTTAATCCCATATAATTTTATATACATATATAATGAAAATTACCAAACCGAATTCTTCGAGTTGAACTGCCGTCTCTGACCATAAGAACTGATTTAATTTAATGAAGATTCCCGTTGAAAACACTTTGGTATGCCAAACTTTGCTTTTACATGCTATAAACTTTATGGAAATATATGCTATAAATTGTAATCAGTGAGCAGGGTATGATGGGTTTATAGAGAATGTAAAAATCGCATAAAATCGTTAAACTTTAATAAATAATATTCTGTCTATACGCCTCATTGTGATCATGATAGTTAGAGATGTAATATATTCTAAAACCAATAAACAGTTAGCTCAACTGGGTTAGTATAAGCTTGTGCAAGTCAATAAATATTTGTTTAATATTTAAAATAATAGTAATAATATTTTATAGTATTCATGCATAAGTTTTTGTCAGATTGCTCGACTCCTCCAACTTACAATAGCTAGAAATCCAAACCTAGGAAATAATTATAAATTTTGGTAAATATTGGGCATAAAAAGGGTATAAAAAGTTTATGTGCATCATTGAATTAAAAATATAATAATTATGTACGGTTTTTTTTACAGCTTTTCTAAATTAATTTATGTGTATTTAAAGCTCTCATTAAAGTACTATATACAGGATAAAGTTGCTGATAAATAAATAAAATCTTTGGAAAATATTGGGCTTAAGAAAGGTATAATAAGTTTATGTACCTTATTTAATTAAAAATATAATAATTATATATATAATTTTTTATAGCATTCCTACATCAATTTATGTCTAATTAAAACTCTCGTTGAAGTTCTAAGGACTACAGAAATAGTTTTATATCCAGGATCAGTATTCTGTTAAATAAATAAAATATATGGAAATTATTTGGCATAAAAGGGGTACAACAAGTTTATGTATATCATTTAATTAAACATATGACACTTATATATAGTATTAAAAATCATATCTACATCAATTTATATCTTTTTAAAACTTCTATATAATTAGCTGTAAGTCCAGGATAAGTGTTCTGGCAAATATGGTTTGAATATATTCATAATAAAATTAATAATAATAAAATTACATATATAATATACTAGAACCTTATACATATAATTCTTGGGTAGTCGTATCTTAGCTAGCGATAAATATTTGAACAGTGTGAACATCAGAGCGTGGCTTAGCTTACAATTGAGTACGCTCGACTGCAGTTTCACACAATAGTTAATGTCTTTCAGTCCGATTTCACGACAGATGTAACTCCACAGGCAACAAATAGCTATATATCATAGCTCACTGATAATGCGCCCTGATTAAAGGTATACACACACACACACACACCACCGTCTACCCGCTGTGCGAACTTAAGCCGCGACACTTGAGCCATCGCGCGGTGGTTGATCTGCTGACTTTTGCTTCTATTGTCCCATTTCGAGAGCTTCCTAGTATAATCGCTGAGGTCTATAACATGCACGTCATCATCGTCGTCACCATCATCATTATTATCATCATCAAAGTAATTGCAGGCACACACACTTTGGATTATTTCATTGAAGCATGCTCTGAAATTACTTTAGAATTTCCCCCAAGAGCTCGAAGCATTTTTATTTCGGGGGCGTGACTTTGCTAATTTTAGATTTAGCGCCTGAAATTACATGAGACATGAGAACATTTAGCGGTTGCAGCAACTTCAGTCTTCATTAAGCCCACAGCTCACATAGTAAGTATTCCATAAGCTTTGTGGTTCTTAAGTTTTCAGCTGTTGACTGAATTTACCTCAATGTGTTTCGACAATAAGCCCAAGAGTTGCCTACGTAAGCTTATCCGCAAGTACAGTTATGCCGCCTGAAATTATAGTAAATGATGTAGGGTATGGTAATTTATTTAGAATAAAAATATTTCACTGAATCCTACAATATGTTGCCTTTAAAATAATGTTTAATTATTTTGCAGTGGTTTAAAATATTTTTAAGAGACAACTGCTTCTATTGAATGAAACCAGAGAATTCTCTCTATTAAATTGTGTAACAAAGTCCGCTAAAAGGATTTGAATGTTCGTTCTGTTAAAGTGGATATTGTCTGCGGTGCACTTTCGAAATTTCACGTATCTAACACCTCTTCTGTGTATAAACGATTGTCAGAAGAAGCCGTGGCAAACCACACAAAGAATGTCAGAATATTTTAATCAGAAAGTCGATATGTGATAGAAATGTTTGTCCATCTGTCTTAATGATAACCTAGGTCTCAAACGGTTTTCAAACAGTAAAGAAAGGAGCTACAAATTTTATAAATAATTTCGAGTATTTCCCAAGCACATTGACTTATTTTTATTTATTTTTTTTTAATCGATTTTTATTTAATTTTTTTTCACTGACTAAAAATGTAGAAAAATTCATTTATGTGAAATTAGTAAACTTGAAAACCGGAGCACCAAATTTTTCGGATTTAAAAGTAAATCATCTAAAGTAATCGCGAGTTCATCAGGGCCTGCAGTGGGATGCATCAGATGTTTTCTAGTGCCACTAGCAGTTGGCCTTTTAAGTCGCCTTCTAAAATAAATAGAACAAAAATAAAGAGAATTTGCTTAAAAACCTTTAAAATACTCCAGCTACAATAAAAGACAATAATTATGAGATTGCTGTTAATTGGTAACAGATATCTGCTATCTGTATTATTATTTGCATGTTAATTATGCACGCTTTAAGCAGCTTTAAGTAAAATGAAATAAAAGAGCTTCAAAGAGAAGAGGGAGCGTGAGCAAAATCTTAACACAATGCGGCAACTACAGTTACACACTTACACCTATACCACAGATACACACACACACACACACACACAACGCAACGCCTGGCGCCTGCAAAGAAGCTGTCAAGCGTTGAATGTAAATGCCAGGCAGCCAAAAGATAAGCCGCTGCGAAGCCAGGCGAACGAGCAGAACACAGCCAGACAAGCCGGCAAAGTGTCATTCCTTTCTTTGCGTTTAACTCCCACCCCACAACCCACCCCCTCCCCCTCTCTCGACAGAGAGACGACTAAAATTAAAAAGGAAAATGATAAGAAATCGGTGCTGCCAACTTGACACAATGAACTTAATATTAATATGAAGTAAATAAAGGCGGCTGGCCAAGTGTTGAAGTGGAGTCAACTCAACTCAAGTGGAGTGCATTATTATAGCGAGTGTGTGCGAGTGTGCGAGTGTGTGTGTGCTTGTTTGGTGTTGAAAAGATTTATGGCATAAAAATGTAACGAAACTTTAAGAGCGACGCAGCCATAAATTAGCCTCAACGCAACTGCCAGACTCTCTCTGCCTCTCTGCCTGAATTTGTTACTTGGTTTCTATTTTGACAGCGTCTGGCAACGCCCACTGTGCGGCTAACGGTAAAAAGGGTTGTACACGTTGAGGGGGGGGGGGGAATAGTAAACAATAGCTGCTGCTGCTTCTGCTTCTTCTAGGGTAACTGCCAGTCGTTCATGGGCAATTAACGCGCTGCCTTTTGTGCCTTTTAATCCTTATCCTTTATTGTTATGTGTTGTAATTCGCCACACCTTACATTTTGCCATACTTCATTCACTGCTTATTGTTATTGAGGCTGTTATCAGTTGCAATTATTAAAATGGGGATTTTTTTTCTTGATTTACTTCTCTTTTTTGGTGACAATTTTCCCGCTTCTTTTTGCGGTTGCAAAGAGCTCGGATAGGCACAGGCGTTGTGTGTTGTGGGTGGCAGGTTGGCTTAGCTCCTGCACTCTCTCCACTCTCAACTTACTAGGGTGTTTGCATTATTGACAGTTGTTGTGGAATAATCAGATTTAAAACGTTAAATGTCGCTTGAGTTGGGGGCTTTTGGTTCTGTGTGTATGTGTGCTCTCTCTATGTGTATTCATATTTTGCCTGCCTGCTTTTGCGCTTTTGTTTTTTGTAATGTTCGTTTTTTTTGTTCTCGGCTCTTTTATCTGTTTTGTTGTACTCGTTTTTGCCACAGATTGCCTTTGAATTTAAGTAGCAATTTCCTGTTGTTTCGTGTTGTCATGTTGGCCCTGCTGCTGCTGCTTCTTCTTCTTCTACTTGCTGTTGTTCTGGTGGACCTGAGCATGTAATGAACATTGAGCAGTTGCCAGTTGAGATTGTGTTCTAATTGTTCTTATTTTTGGGTAGCCACAGTTGAGTTTAAGCCTGTTATTGTTCACGACTCGTATTCAATTATTTTTGAAATAATGTGTGTATTAATATGTATTTCTATATTGAAAATCCTATGTAGCTACACCCACAGCCAGTCTGTTCCCGTTGACAGCAGAGCACGCCCTGAATAGTAGAGTTAATCTATAATGCTGCCTCTGCACAATGCATCCGAAACTCTCTCTCTATTGCACTGACATCCCAATGGAACCGTTCTCTCAATGATCGAACATATATGTGTGTACATATGTAGTAGGTTGCAATCCAACCGCTTCAAACTCTCGCTTATTTTTAAGGTTTGAGTGCACTTGCAGACTATCACGGCGACAGGAGCCCTAATAAGGCTGATGGAAAATTTAGGAGACTCTCGGCAAACGGAGCAGACAGGTAGTCGTCAGCATGGGTCAAGTCTATTACCATATTGTGTGTATGCTGCTAAAATTGCTCTAAAGACTTATGGCCAACCTTGCAGGGCAACGTGCCGCACATGCGCCCTCAGAGTGCTCGCAGAAAGATGGTGAAATTCAAATTCAAATCCTAGAAGATATATTACACGAAGGATTCTCCATCTGCCCCTCGAGAGGTAATAGCTTAAGGTAGTTCCGCAAGAGGGCAACAGAGAGTCAGTGGTGGCAGTGCGAGATCCTGTAATTTTCTTTGCCTCAGGCGTTTATAGCATCTATATGCTATACACATATATACAAGTACACATATAAATTCAAATATACGCGTAAATACACAAATTAACAAATAATCCTTCATTTATACATACCTGTAATCACCAACTACGCATACACACTGAGCGCATACACTACATCAAGATTAGCATTAATCTTATCTATATTAATTTGTATAGTAACAAGTGCACATCTTATTTGGCCATCTATTAGCATATGTATAATATTTTTTGAATTAAAAAAAATGTTATGAAAGAATGTATTGAGTGATTATTAAGGTATATAGTATAGCTTTCAGTGAGTTCACTTTCGTGTATGTCATTCATTATTATATCGTATATTAAAAGCCATCACGTATTAGAAAACTTGTACTTTTTTACACCTTGGATCACATTATAATATTTGAATACGAGCTAAATGCGTTAGAAACGCCTGTTAACTACGTAATATGTTTGTCAATTTCCAACGTAATCACGTGCAACGTAATCCCACGTAAGGTGTTGTCTAATGTCACGTAAGCTTCTTTATCACATGCACTGCAGTCACAACTAGTACGGGTGTGTGTGTGTGTGTGAGTGTGTGTGTGTAGTACCTGCCCCTGCCACTGGCTTTACTATCATATGCAAAGTGCATTTGCTCACCGTATCCCAGCAAGGAGGAGCAGGCGAAGGGTACTCCTCTCCCCCCTCTTTACACACATTCGTACATAATCAAATTCAATTGCTCATTCAAAACATTAAACTGTTTATTTTTGGATGGGCGTGCGACACTGTAGCGAAGGGGTGGAGGGGGGACAGAGCGTCGGCTCAAGTGGCAAAGGCACTTCATCATGCCGCCTAATCATTTGACCCACTTGAGAGTTGTGCAAATACTTTTTACGTTACGTTACAAACCCCCCACGCCCACCCGTCTCTGCTTCTTCTTGTCATGCAATCAGTCTGCCCCCCACACACACACACACACTCACACACACTCATACACATGAGTCGGTCTAATCCTTTCAACAGTCGACTCGACTCAACTGAGAGTCGTGAAGCAGTTTTGCATGCATGCAGCAATCATGGAGCTAGACAAGCCTCTGGATGGACAGAGGGGGGGGGGAGTGGGAAGGGGTGTGGGAAGATAGAGAACTGGCAGTGAAGACAAGGAATTTGGAAAATCTCAGCTCAGTGTCAGGTTGCACGTTGAAAATTTGTCGTCATCGTGTCTCGCACACAAAAATGGCGTTAAGCATAGAATTTTGCCAAGCAGCCAAAGCAAACGGAAACTGGGATAGAAAAGAGAACAAGACGCAGGCGAAGACGAAGACGAAGAGATGGAGCACTGAAGAAAGAGGAGAAGTGTTTGGGTGGTGGAATGGGGATAAGGCGGCTGGGCTGCGGCAAAGACAAACACATCAGGACGCGCCTTGGCTGCGGCTCAAGGATAAGGCGCAAAATAATAAATTATATTTGCGTGATTTGTGTTTAGTTGTTGTTTCCTGCTCTCAGCTAGTAGCTATTGCTATTCCCATTGCTTTTGTTGTTGTTGCTTTTTTGCATATTTTGTAATGCCTCAAATGTTAAACATAAATTTTAAATTTAACTTGCGGCATCGCGTCCTTGGCTTGTGTTTTGCTTCATGTTATGCTATGTTGTTCTAACCGTTATGATTAGCAAAGAGAACGCTGGCCCATCGCACGCTCTCTTATGCTCAACTGGAATGCTGCGCAGAGAGCAGTTGACAGGCGCCGGGCGTGCAGTTAAGAGCAAGTGGCTCTCTTTATTTGGTCAGGGTTGCCAGCATATCGCAAACTGAAGTGCATTCCCTAGTTAATGCCGAAAACCTTGCTTCAAAGAAAACTAAATATTATGCTGACTCGCTGATATTTTCTTTAAGTTCATCGTTCAGCCCCTCACACCCCCTCCACCCTTGAGCATTTTGCAATGCTCCATTCAATGCTTGCAATTTTTCTCACACACTTTACACATGAATGGCTACAAAATGCACACGTTCACACACCATACACACACACACACACACACCCCACACACTTGGAGAGTAAATCAAAACAGCATTAGTTGCGCTTTTGCCGCTTGAAAGGGGTACATTTAAAAGCTTACACAGGGTCAGCAGTTGACAGTTTAGAAATGACAAGGTTGCCAATGAAAACTATAAAAAAGAACCAGCTTGCATGAAAAAAAAAAACCCACATATGGCAGTATATAATTTAATTATCATTTAAATTAAGTTCACCCTAAATTAAAACTAATAAATACATAAAATTTTATTATTAAACCAATTCATATAAATAAAACACCATTTCACCCACAGAAAAACACCATTTTTACCAATTGTGCCAATTGTGGCAACTGTGTTTGATACTCACACGCATTCTCAAAGGAAGCTTGTGAAAAAAGAAAATAAATAAATAAATAAATACAAAATCTAATGAACTAAATTTGACGCGTGCTCAACTCCAACTTCAACTCGAACTCAACGCAGATCAATTTAATTTCAATCGAGAGTGTCATCGGTTTAAGGGTTGCCGTTGAATCCAGCCAAATCATTTGGGTGTAAAAAGTGCATTGGCTCATAAAGTGCCATTTAGTCTGGTAAATAACGCCATGTCATCGCACGGAAAGAAGCAGCATTTAATGTAAAGCTCTTAAGTCCATGGGTCAGCGAGTTTTTATTTACGGATATTACGCAATGCTGCATTTCACATTTCAAATTTCTTTAGCAACGGGATTAACGTGAGCTAAACGAAAACAAAAAAATGGAAAGAGCAAAAAAGGAGATGAAAATGGTTACAATTGTCAAGCAGATGCAGCAGCAGCAGCAGCAGCAACCCCTCAATGCTATAATCGAACGCAATTGCCATACAATATCCCCCACCCCATGCTTGCAATGCAACCGCAACAGCAACACTAACAACCAACACCAGTATAAGACAGCATGTGTGTGTGTGTGTGTGTGTACAATGCCAATGACATTTTGCTTACATCCCTCTCCCTGCCTACCGCTCACACCCATCATTCAGCTCATTTTTCAAATATTTTTGCCAAACTGCAACTATTTTTGGAACACCCCGCATAAGGGAAAGTGCTGTAGCTATAGCTATTGTTGTTGTTGTTGCTGTTGTCATTGTTGTCGCGCGGCACTCGAAACCGTTAATTGGTTTTTATTTTTAATGATGTTTAGGCGAGAGAGCAAACGAAAGAAATCTCCAGCCCACGCCATAATGTATTCTGAGACTACTGCAACTGCAATTATTTATGTAAATTCCAGCGGAGTTTACAGTGATTTATGTTTGGGTTCTTGCCCTGGTGTGAAAGACAATCATATAGCTAATTAACTAAGTGACTAAAGCAGTGCTGGTAGCACGAAATCTGCTTAAAGTCGGTATGTTGAGATTCTCTTTACATATCGATTTGAAAGGCGTAGCATTTTGTCGAAATCAAATACCGGAGGGGGTCTTAAAGAAGAAAAGATAGAAAAATATATATATTAAATATAAATATACAAAAATAATGATAGTTAGATTCATGTATTTAGATATGTAGATGTGTAAATATGTATATGTATGTTTGTATTATCAATATATTTAGTTTCATGGATTCATTATAGATTAAAACAAGTAAAAAGTGCGTGTAAATACAAAAATCTAGTTCTCTAATCTATAGTTAAGAATTTCTAGTCTCAAAAGTTCAATAGGCCAGAAAAATACTTGATGCTAAATTCTACATTTTAAAGTCTTCATAAAATCCTTAATTCATTGTAAATTAATTTATTTAAATCCTTAATTCATTGTAAATTATTTTAATGAAAGGGGTTTCTTTTAGTATTGTCTGCTAAATAAAAAGTTTTATATTTTAATGCATGCATTAAATCCTTAACTTATCGTACATTCCCAAAAAAACGGAATTCATTTAAGAAGTTTATTTTTAGGTGATACACTTTTGTAAGTGTATAATTAAATTCAATATATTCGCTTAAATTAAATTTAACTTATCTACATACGTTAATATTCCTATTTTTTAACGCAACAATAAACCTTTACCTCTGTATAGAAATATATGTATCACCCGCTTACACACCTGCTTGACGCACAACAGGTGTGTTCCTTCAATGAAGGGCCTAACAACAGCAACAACAACAGCCGTTACTTTACCTAATGAACACAAAGTCATTGGGCAAAAACTCTGAATCTACAGTATGTCAACTAATTGTTTTGACTACGAAGAAAAACGCATTTTTTTAGTTTTAAATGACAAAAAGTAGTATATATATTAATTAATTCATTTTTTTCTTTTAAATAACTTAAATCTATATTATATACTAGGAGAAACAAAAAAGAAAATAAGAAAAACATTTTTAATAACAAAAACAACAACGAAACAAAGGCACTTCACATTTTTTTGCCTGTCAATTAATTGTTTTGACTTTCGTTTTCAATGAAGCAACTTGCGTTGCAAAGCAAATGCAACGGTACTTATTACGGTAAATATTTTTGTTTCGCTTTGCGTTGGTATTCTTAGAACAGAATTGAGTCATAAATTGTCATTTTGAACGCAAATTGTACGCATTTAAACGCAAATTCATATAGTATAATAGTATTATCATAATGCCAGGAAAGAGGACTGCGGATAATATTATTCAATTGGTATATTACCACCACACGTTGGGGAAAACAGTTAAGGAGTTGTGCGAAATGTTTTGCATATCGAAGCAAACAATTCACAACATTTTAAAACGCATAAAAAATGAAGAAAGGCTGACATTAACGGCGTCTAAGGGCCGTCCTTCTATTATCACAGAACGTATTGAACGTTTTCTGATCAGAAAAGTTGACGAAAATCCCCGGATTTCATCGAGGGCATTAGCTACTTGGCTGAAGGAAGAGCTGGATGTGTCGGTTTCTCACGAGTGTATCCGAAAAAAGCTGAAAGACCACGAGTATTCGTCGAGAGTGGCAAGACAGAAGCCGTTGCTGTCTAAGCAAAATATAGAAAAACGGCTCGTATTTGCTAGAACGCATGTGGACTTGGACGAGTCTTACTGGGAGAATGTCATATTTTGTGACGAGACGAAGATGATGTTGTATTACAACGATGGACCCCAAAAGGTGTGGCGCAAGCCTTTGACCGCGCTAGAAAACAAAAATATTATTCCGACAGTTAAATTTGGCAAACTTTCGGTCATGATTTGGGCATGCATATCGGCCAAAGGAGTGGGTGAATTGGCATTTATTGAGAGCACGATGGATGCTCCTCAATACCTTAATATATTAAAAGGACATTTGCCCAGTAGCGCCACTAAATTTGGATTGGATAGAAATTTTAAATTTTATCAAGATAACGATCCGAAGCATAAAGCCCACTTGGTTCAGATGTGGCTGCTTTACAACTGCAAAAAAGTATTGGACACGCCCGCCCAGAGCCCAGATCTCAACCCTATAGAAAATATTTGGGCACTTTTGAAAAAAAAGGTGGCCAAAAGGCATCCCAAAAACAAAAATCAATTGAAAGAATTTATAGTTGAAGAATGGGAGAAATTGCCGGAGTATTTTGATTTTAAAAAGTTAATTTACTCCATGAAAGATCGGCTAAAGGCAGTCATAGCCACAAATGGCGGCCATACCAAATATTAATTTAAGTTTTGTCCTTTTTTTTACCAAAAATATGCGCGTCAAAAGAATTAATTGACAGGCAAAAAAATGTGAAGTGCCTTTGTTTCGTTGTTGTTTTTGTTATTATTAAGGTTTTTCTTATTTTCTTTATTGTTTCTCCTAGTATATAATATAGATTTAAGTTATTTAAAAGAAAAAAATGAATTTATTAATATATATACTACTTTTTATCATTTAAAACTGAGAAAATGCGTTTTTCTTCGTAGTCAAAACAATTAATTGACATACTGTATATAAGATGCAAAGCTAATCAAAGTCCACAGTGCGATTGGAAATTAAACAGTTAACATTCGCCAGATGAGAAGGAAAAAATCCTCTGCTGCGAGAGACAGTGGGTAGCGGCAGCGCCAAGTGCCACGAAAATGCCGACAAAGGCGTGCATGACAAAAACAAAAATAAAGCCGGCAAGCAGCCAAAGGCAGAGCGCGCACACACACGCATACACGTAGAGCGGTGAGCGTGCGTTCCAGACGGACGGCAGAGAGCGCGAGTAAAAGGATGACTCCGAGAGAGAGAGAGAGAGCGCGCCCACTGGAAGCAGCAACGTTTCATTTGTTTCATTCTTCGTTCCTTTGTGCCGCTGTTCCGACCATTGCCTCGTTTAGTTTGCGAGCATTTGTCGTCGACGTCGGACGTGTGCGTGTCGTGAGGTCTTTCGGTACAAAACGCTGAATCGTAGCGCGTAAAACGTGGTGAAATCGAATTATATGCATTCAGTGCGTATATCAAGGCGAATCATTGGCATTTCTAACAAACGTAACGTAACAGTAGCCAGAGAGTTCTGCTGCGAATAAGAAACTCATTGAAAGGTTCGATGCTAAATACATATGCACAATAAATACGCGGCACAACAAGGCAAACATAATTTATTGCCGTCTCGTTGTTTGACTCTGTCTCTTCGCCCTCTTTGCGGGTGTCTGCGTGTGCCTGTGTGTGTGCGTTGTGCGTCTGTGTGGGAGAGAACGAGTGTTTGTGCGTGTTAAATAAAAATCAAAATTAATTGCATTTCAAGCAGATTTAAATAAGTTGGCAACTCAACGAGTTTGCGGTTTCAATTGTGAGTAAACAGAGCAACAGTAACAACAGCAACAACAACTACTACTAGTACGCGTCGCCGTCGCCAGTTGCTGCTTGTTGTGCGCGCAATTTCCGGTTTCCGTTTCCGCCGTGCGACGTTTTGCGTCCGCCGTAAAAAGTTTCTGGCAATAAGCGCTGCCCAACCAATTTGTCAGCGTGCATAAAAGTGTTAAATTGCCATAGAGTGTCGAATAACGAATGTCGAATACTGGCAACTCTTAAAAAATTGATCTGCGCCTGTAATATCAGCTCGAAAGTCTGCCAACTGCTAACTAAAAGGCTCAGTGTGTTATTTTTTGTTAAATATTGTGAATGCTCTGACTGCTTAACAAAAACCACTTGCACTTGTTACAAATCAAAAATAAATATAAATAAATTAAACATAATTAATACAATACAATAACATTAGCTGAGCTCAAGCCGACAACAATTTCAAGCAGGTGAATATCTTCCATTTACTTTCTCTTATAGTAGTGGTATTCCGCCAACTAATTGTTAGATTTAATTTTGCGTTTGCCAGATAATTGTGTGCATAAGTTTATTTAGATGCTGTGTGGCTAACTCTAAAAATAATTATATTTATATATTTAAACTTTGCTAAAATAAATATTGAATATTCATGTAAATTGGTTGCAGTGTCTGTGTTATTATTTTACCACAAAATATGCTGAATTTGAAGAGCGTGAATAAACATATTAATCCCTAGGTTTGTTAGATACTGTGTATTCAACTCCAGAATAAAATTTTAAAATCAAATTTAAATTTATATACATTTTAACGTGGTGGGAATACCACTAACGTGTTAAAGTTAACGGTGGCACTCTCATTGATTATGGTATAAAGACATTTCTTGGAAATCCAACTGCACTCAGATGCTTATAGGTCTATTTAGGAACCACTTACATAGGTGCAAAGTTTTAACCTAGCCCAACTTTCAATTGTGTTCATTTAGCGTGGAATACCCCAATTATTACTTTAAAAATTCATTTTTAAATACTTGCCATAGTTTTGTCATCAGTCTTGTTAGCTTGGGCAAGTACAGGGTATCACAGCATTTAATATTGTAAAAACTAAAAAGAGCGGCGTGTAAAGACAAGCAATAAAATGTCAGGTACTGCAAAAGTTTTTGCGCGCCAAACAGCAAGAAACAGCAAGAAGCAAAAGGTGAACACAATGCTAGAGATTGAGGGCGAGGGCTATGGAGAGGGGGAGGGGGAACTGTAAGGCAGGGAGGTGCGAAATGTTTATGTGGCACATAAAACTAGCACGACCGTGTCGCATTGTTGGCACAGCCATAGTCCCAAACAGTCGAAGGGGAGTCGGGGGGAGCACTGTAGTAGGGAGGGAGGGACCGCCAACCGTCTAGGGTTGCCATTTTTATTTTATGAACTTTTATTATGATATTTGCCTTAGCTTACGCTTGTTACCCCCGTTGTTGTTGTTGTTGTTGTTGCTGTTGCTGGTGTTGACTGCACAGCTTCCCGCCCAGCAGTAAACAATAATCATAATAATCGTAATCACAGTCGCAGCCGCAGTCGCAGTTGGCAGCGCAGTCGCTGCGCAGTCGAGACGCCCATTTGGCGGAATTCGTATCTTTTTTTAGGCGCTTTCGCACGTTTTGTTCACACCTAGTCAAGCCGCCTAGCCGACGCATAATAGACACTCACACACACACTCGCACACTCACACCCTCACACACACTCGCACTTGGCTGGCACTATTGTTGTATTGTACCAAATTGCGCACAATTGAAAGCATACTTACTGGCGCCAGAGCATTTAGTGTTTGTACTTTTTGGCCAGCGATACGCTAACGGTATTTGAATGCAAATTGTTGCCCCTTTCATCTTCTGGCCTTCTTCTTGCCATTTCTCTGCTCTGGCTGTGCACTTTGTTTATCACACTTTCTGGCCTGTGTGCTCAACTGTAGCATTCTTATAGTATAGAGAGAGAGGAGAAGCCCAGCGAGCGAGCTTAGCTGCCCAAGGGACATTCCTTTCCATCTCTCTGTTCTCTGTTTATTTGCCCTTATTCGCCTTTTTACTTGCTTTGCGTTTCACTGTTTTGGGCCAAAAAGGTTTTTTATTGTTAAATACGACAACGCATTAAATTTTTTGGGTGCGTAAACAGAGAGCGAAAAGAAAAAAGAATTTTATATTTAAACCAGAATAAAATATATGTATGCCTGTAGTCTGGGCTGATGAATGATTTAAAGTAAGGGAATGTGATTGGGAAGATGTATTTTTTGGGGCAAATATAAATTTCAGTCGATGCTAAATTTAAGTAAATGATAGCTAAATAATTATAATATATAAGAATTTATTAAAGAAGCCAAATGACTTTATTTTTCAAGCGAAAAATGTCTACGAAAACTGAGAAATAGAAACTATAAATATCGATAAATTAACTAATTAACTAAAAGTCGAAATGAGACATCAGACTCAAGCTCCAGGGTTTGCTCTCAAATTAAAACTGCATCAAAAACAATTGAATACATTCAAAACAAATTTAAGAGAATTTGGAAAAATAAATTTGCTAGAAATTATCAATAAATTGTAAATAAAATATCAATAAATTCATTAGCAAAATTTACTTTAAATGGGCAGTTAAATTGAAGAGATAAGAGGAAAGCTAAAGTAAACAAGTAAAATTATATAAATAATTTACATTTGGAGTAAATGTTTATATGGTTTTTAAAATTATATAAATAACTTAAATTTTGTATAGGTATTTATATGGTTTGGTTTGTTATGACTTACTAAGACAAATACCTTATAATAATACATGTTTTATATATTTTTTAAAGTGTGTTATTAAATAGTATTAAGATCTAAATAAACTATTAATTTTAATAAAATTTGCACATGTTGTTTAATATATTTTTATAAATAAATAATAAATAAATAAAATAATAATTAATTGAAATTTTATATGACTATTTATTTGGTTTTATTGTTGAGACTTACTCAAGTCAAATTCCTTATAATAATACATACTTTATCTATTTTTTTAAGTATTAAATTCTAATTTAACTATTAGCATTTGTAAAATAGCTAATTGATCTTTAATATTCTTATTTAAATATGTACAAATTTAATATTGTGTTAAAAGTATTACTTGAACAAGTCTTATGCGGAAAAGCTCTGCTATTAATCCCTAAGGTTACTCTATAAGTTGATACTATGTATAAGGAGCATAGTAGTAGTAAATGTAATAAATTCAAAGTATAGTAGAGCACCAAGTTTAAAATCTATTAAAGTGTTCTCACAGTTTTTAGCTATTCCATTTATAAACTGCTCCAAAGACAACTACTAAAACATGCAAATTTAGCAAATAGAAGTTGCATTAGAAATTATATTAAATTATATTATATGCCGGCAAAAGAATTTAAAATTGTGCTGTAAGTGATTTGATTTCAGTTTGCAGTTTCATTTGCTCCAACTTTCACTTTTGACTTGATGATATTTTGAATGTTTTCGCATAACTAAATAAAGCTGAATTATGAAATTTAATCTCTGAAGCAAAGAGCTTATGTTAAACTTTGCCCCGGCATCAATTTCCGTTGTGAATGAATGACTATTTGGACTATTTGGATTTTGGCCAAAACAAATTCCTGGGAAGCTAATTGACCTTAATTCCTTGAATCAATAATATTCGAACTGGTGTCGATAAGGCAGGCAGCAACAATACCCATTGGCAGTGTGTGTGTGCGAGTGTGTGTGTGTGTGTGTGTGTGGCTGCTGTGCATAGCATAATTTGATTAGTTTTGGCCTGTGTAAAGTGCTTTTGGTGCGTGTCTTAATTAGATTAATGAAAAATAGGATTAGATGCAGACAACTCGGAGATAGGCTTAAACCAATTGTGCACAGAAGGTGGTGGTTAGTCTATGCTATCTACGAGTGTATTGAATAATGCAATACATACTCACATGACTCTGTAATGAATGCTTTGGGGCAACTGTTAAAGTCGCATTTTGGTTTCAGTCCTTTGGGGCTTGGACATGGCCGCAAAAGTCTTCAAGTCTTCATTATTCGCCGTTAAGCTGCCATTTGCCTGGCGAACTCGAAGAGAAACAAAACAAAATAAAAAACAATAACGAAAGCCAAAACAAAAGCCAAACTCAATGGCTACTCGACTAGCTAATACCCAATAAATTGCCAGACTCTACATTTAGCATTCTCTTCCTCTATTTAAATTAAATTCTGTTAATTTAATTTGTTGAAAATTCCTTGGAAAATCCTCTATAATATGAGCATATTTTTAAGTAAAACTGTGTTAAAAAACTGCGGACACTGTGCGTGACATAAAGCAAATTTTCTTCTTCCTTTTGCCTCTCAATGCTGCAAGCATTTTACATATTCAAATTAATTTCCTACAATTTTCATTTCACTTTTCTTATTATTATTATTTTTCTTCTTCTTATTATCCCCATTTTTTTCTCGATTTTTCTTTTGTATTTTCCGCGACTTTTCACTGAGGAAAAGTTGGTGCGCGTCCGTTTTGACATAATCTATTATAAGCGCTTATAATAATTTCAGCCTTGCTGCCTTTAATTGTGGGCGTGGCAGGACTTAATGAGACTGCGACGCACGGCAGGGTTTCGAAATGTGTGTCGGGGGAGTGATACCGTGGGACTGGAGCTGGGTCTGGGGCTGAAATTGTTTACGAAATTTGATTAATATTTATGCGAGTGTGCGTGTGTGTGTGTGTGTGTGTGTGTGTGTGTGTGTGTGTGTGTGTGGGGTGTGAACAAGCAGACAAGTTGTGGCTCAAGCAAAGCTCAGAAAATTATTTGGGAAAGTGAAAAGTGTTGAGCAAATTGCAAAATCTTGAGGTCGTCTTGGTTTTCTCAATGTATCAGCATTAATAAATCACAAAAGTTACCTTCAAAATCACAGTGGCAGGTTGTGGTTCCCTCACGCACGCACACACACAAACATACACACGCTCACACACACATACCCATATACTATGTATATGAGCTTATGACAGTGACTTATTGTAGCTGCCACTGTGAGTGTGTGAGTTGCACATAAATTGGATAGAACTATAACAAAAGAACTACTAAATTTACATGTATGAAAACAGACAGTTTGAGCTTATAACTGCTATTCGACTACAGCTATTTTTAATAGATTTATAAATAAATATACTTAATTGTATTATTTATAACATTTGGATTAACTTCTAGTTTATCTATAGTAGATAAAATAATCGTTTATTAATATTTTTCTTTAATATTTTTTCTGTATGTAACAAGCTTAAACCTTACTTTAAAACTAGGTTAACATATAAAAAAATATTAACATATAAAAAAATATATAATAAATATTTTATTGTTTTTCAAAGACTTGTAGCTGCTATATAATTATTATAATTTTAATGTAAAATGAGTCCGTCATTAAAGTATATTTAATATTCAGAAAATCAAATCAAAATTCACCCTATTAACATTACATATTTTTTTTATAAAATGTTTAATAAAATCTATACTTTTATTAACATTTTAAGATAGTACAAAGAATGCAAAATCTGTGTAAAGGAATTTTTTCTTAAATATTCAATAAATTTGTCATTAAAATATTTGTAAGATTAGTTTAGTATTCAGTGAGGAAAAATTTACAAAATTCCTTCTAATCCCATTAGATATTTTACTACATTTCTTTTTTCGAAATATCGCAACTTTCATGAATTGTCTAAAATAGTAAAAAGAGTACATAAATCTAAGCACAGAAATCTGTTCTAAAATCAAATTGCATCTCTCAAGTCTATAACTTTGCCAATCTAACTATAACCACAATCAAACATTTGAAATCATTTGCTTTACTTTATGTGTTCATTTCATATCATGTTTGGTATACACTTTGCTAATATAATGTAATTTGGGGGTAGTTTGGTGTGGTAAATGGCATCCAAAATCCATTTTCTATATATGTACATATGTATGTGTGTATATATGTATGCTTATGCGCGAGCTTATCGGCGCCTTAAGTAAACAGACAGGGAGCTGCTATAAAAATTTGCATTTGACTAATGCCAGACACAAACACACACACTCACACACACACATGCTAGTCGACGTTATCGTTTTGGGTGTACTGCCGCCTTAACCCTTGCATAATATAAAATACAACAAAATCAACAGCAATGGCAACAACTGCTGTAACAGGCTACAACAATGGATCTAAAGGACATGCCAATGCGTTTGCCGATTTCTTGAGCATGATACGTGCAGGGATTTTTTCTCCTTTCTTTCAGCATAGTTCTGCACCCCACCAGCCAGCCCCACGCCCACCTCGCTTGCCCCCTTTTTTTATGCCATTCTCTGTTTTGCACTTTCCCTCTCTCCCTTTCCTTTGCTGCTGTGTCCTAGTCAGCAGCCGCAGCTTGGCACTCATCTGCCTTATCGAGCTTCCTTCATATAGTTATAGGGTGATGGGGAGGGGGAGGGGAGTGTTGGGTGGGTGGGTGACGCTTTTACGCTATTTCCTATTAAGCTATTTGTTGCCAGCTCCCTCTTCGCTCACTTTCTCTCGCTCTCTCTGGCTTCCCGCTCTCTTCCTCTCTCTCCTGTTGTGCGCTTGCCAAATTCGTATATGGCAGTTGCATAGCAAAAGATACTACTAAAAGCTTAACCCTCGACAGTCGCACAATACACACACACACCCATACACCCATACACCCATGTGTCTGCGTGTGTGTGTCTCGTTTATCGATTTTCATCGCATCAAAATTTTCCCACAACCTCTGCAATTGCACCCTGTGCCAGTTTTTGCATGTGTGTGTGTGTGTGTGTCTATTAGTGTGCGAGTGCATGTGTGTGTGTTTGTGAATTTTTGACATGCCAACGCATTTTAAATTTGCATTTTTTGGCACCGACACTGGCAAAATTTTTAGTTAAAAGCGTTAGAAGTTCCCATTTGAGTGTGTGTTAGTCTATGTTTGTGTGTGTCTGCGTGTGTGTGGCATGTTTAAGTTTGCAAATGTCTAAAATTGCCCAAATATGCCGACTGTTGCCACTTACTTACAAAAGGCAGCAAAAAACACAGCAGCAACACACATTTCACACAACATTTGGATAGTATAGAAGGGCCTTAAAAAAAACAGCTACATAAATCTAGAAAGAGTAGAATTGAAGTAACTTTTTCGGTTTAAATTAAATCTTTAACATTTCTTTTTTAGTAAATTATATGATCTATTCTTGAAATAATATTATTGTCATTTATTGTTAAAAAAGAAATGATCTAAGCTCTCATAATTTTAAACTATTCATGCTTCTAACTCCTATTAAAATTTAAGATTAAAATGCATATTATTTGTATTATTTTATTAAAAATGTTTTAACAGATACTATTCCTATAAAATAATACATAATATTAACTACTAGGGCAGCAGCTCAATTGAAAATGAAGAGTTAGAAACCGGAATAAGAGTTAGAGAGATATGAAAAGAATGAAAAGAATAAGTATGACATAGATGCTATAGGGAATTTTACAATATGTGATATCTTCATTAAAGTTTAAGAGTATCTTAGCCTAAAATCAAAATCGATAAACTTTTATTAAACGGAAGAAATTTCTCTAGTTATTATTGGTAAAATATAATTGAGTTAATACTCGGATTATTTTGAACTATTGATTCCTCTAACTCCCATTTAGAAGTATGAAAATAATGTATATTATTATTATGGTTATTACTTATTCAATTTTGTACATACTATTCCTATAATATAATTGCTAATATTTTGTACTACAAACTACTAGGCCAGCAGTTCGATTAAAAATAAACCGTTTGAAACCGGAATAAGAGCTAGAGTCTCTATTTTTATTAAAAAGTATAAGTATGATATAAATGATACGGAATATTTTACATAAAGGGATGTCTTTATTAAAGTTAAAAAGTATCGTATCCAGTACTCAATTAAAAATAAAGTGTTATAAACCAGAAACGGCGCTATTTTTAAAACGTACCTATAAAAAGAATAACTATGATATAGATGGTATGGGGTTCTTTACATTAAGTGATATTCTACATTAAAGTTTTGTAGTATCTTACGCTAAAATCAAAATCGATAGACTTGTATTAAAGGGACTGGATTTGTTGCTTGGTTTTAGTTACATATTGGCTGGCTGTTTTTTAGCCCTATAAGGCCGACTTTAATACTGAAAGCCACAAATGAACAACATTGCCACGACCTTCCTGCTACAATCTCATGCTCCTGCAGCCGGCTCTATCTGCTTTCCTCTTGGTGTCTGCATCACGCGCTCAGAAGTAGGCAATAAGCAGCGTGTTTGTGCTTATGGTACAAACATTTTAGCGTATTTTTATTACACATGCAGTATGTGTGTGTGAGTGTATGTTTGGTGTGTGTGTGTGTCTGTATGTCGACAGACTCGCTGCTGAATTTATGAAAATTTTTGCCTTCTGATATGGCAAGCGGCTTCCCGAAAAAAACATTAGCACCCAATAGAGTTTAATGCGTGCGTGTCAGCACAGGCAATGCTATATAAATATGTACATATGTATGTGTGTGTGTGTGTGAGTCTGTATCCCAGCGGATGTGTATCCTGTCTGCGTGTGGCCCCAGCTGTCGGTATGCTGCCGTTTCCAATGTGCCGCTGCCAGCTTCAGCTTCAACTACAGCTACAGCTTCTGCTTCAGCTTCTGTCTAATATCAACGTAGCTCTGCCGGCGTCGGCGTCGGCGTCAACGTCAACGTCAACATCAGCGCCACAGCCAGCGCCAATTTGCGGCTTAACATCTTTGAATTATTGAGGCGCGTTTGGGGTCACAGACACACCCGACCACTGGAGGTCCTTTAGGTCCTGAGCTACACACACACACACACACAGTGTCTACCCCAATTCAGTTGAGTTTCAGTTCTGCGTGCTTTTGGCCAAATTAAAATTTTATCAAAATGAAATTTGCGGTTTTTGTGTGTTTAGTTTCAAATTTCTGAAGTGATTTTTACTGGCCTGTCGCTGCCTGTTGGTGTTTGTTGTTGTTGTTGTTGTAGTGTCCCCTGCTGCGTTTGGCATTTCCTGTAGCTGAACGGAAGCTTTGGTTTTTGTGCAGAGATATTAAGAGAGTTATCTCTCTATATAAATATGTATACACTCCAAAAAATATATAGCCTGAAGAGACATTAAAATACCTTTATGTATGGGAAATATTGGCAAGAAAAATATTGGTGGACATGGAGCAAAATAAGGCCCAAATGAGTGTACTAAAGACTTGGACTTAAATGAGCTAAAACATTAAATAAAAATGCAGTAAAAATATAAGAAAAATAAGGAATGAGTAAGTTGACTAAAATGAACTAAATCACTAAATAAAACTTCAATAAAAGTATGAGAAAAGTAAGGAATAAATATGGAATAAGTAAGCCATACTTCATGTGGAACTATTCCTCTGAAAGTCGTTTAAAATGTCTTAGGAAAACGGTCTTTCAAATTGGAGCTAATGAAGTATTTAGTAATAAAGAACTATTTGAGCCAATAAAAATATATCTGAATATACATATTACCATTGATCAGTGTTCTATATTAACCTTTTCTCTGAGTGCAGATAGTGTTGTTTATCTGCTTTTACAAAACGCATGTCGAGCCTAAAAGTAGACTTTGGAATTTGCGTGTTGGCGAATTTAAGATGAGCTTGGGGCATCTGTGTTTTGGGAGCAGGGAATACGTGTTGAAGGTATAAATAATACACACATTATATGCTAGCTACAAATGAAATCATATTTAGGAAACATATTGAATACCGATGGTGCTTTGAATGCCATTTGAATACCTTGAGCTTAGCCGTTTGTTATAGCCTTTGTAAAACAGAACCTTAACTGACATATTTTCATATAATCTGCACTTTTATTGTCTCAAGTTTTTCGCTTATTTTTTCTTTGCTTTTTTTGTGTTTTTCTTCTTCTGCTTTGTGTTTACATTACACTTTAACTAAGCCGCCTAAAATTATGCAATAAACTTTACTTTTACGTGTCTCTCAGCAACTGGCACACTTGCCACGCTGCCACAGTGCCTGCTGCCCCTATATTTATTTATATTATGTGCTGTTTTGTTATTCGTTTTCCTTTTTTTCTTCTTTATATTCCCGCTTCTTGCCTTATCCTTGCGATTCTTGATGTTCGCGCATTGTAGCTCGTTAGAAGTGGAAGCTGAATGTGAAATGCCAGTGCGAAGGCGTTGCAAATCTTATTTGATGATGCCACGGCAAATACTTTAATTTATGCAGTAATCCTATTACAGCAGCAACAACAAACGCTCAGAGAGAGAGAGAGAGAGAGACAGAGAGAGTACGGCACAATAGGGCAGAGAGGCAGATAGCGACCATAAAACAAAACAAAACGCCAGCAGGCAACACGAATTGACCGACTACAAAGATACTCTTTATTTTTGTATATTTTTTAGAATTATTTTCAAGTTAAAAACTAAATAAATACAATTACTACATTTTTTTTGATATTCTCAACTAAGTTTTGAATTTCTCAGTATTTTTGTTTGGTATAGTCCTAGGTCCTAGTCTCAATCCCTTTAGACTCCAACCCAATGCGATTCATTTGCATTTTCTGCGCGTTTGCCTTTGGGTATTTTCTGTTGTTTTTTTTCTTTTCTCTTCTCTTCTACTTTCTCTTATGCTTTTGTATTTTGATGTTGTGCGCCTTGGCTTTACTATTTGCCGCATCTTTGCG
Organism: Liodrosophila aerea; assembly: GCA_035045005.1. Lineage (NCBI taxonomy): Eukaryota > Metazoa > Arthropoda > Insecta > Diptera > Drosophilidae > Liodrosophila > Liodrosophila aerea. Next base: position 912,511 of record JAWNNL010000278.1, read on the forward strand.
TCTTAGCAGCAATTCAATTTATTTTAATTTCTGCTTTTAACACAAAAAATTACCAATTCAATTTTATGACTCTATTCCCCTAGCCACGTGGCACAGTTCACAAAGAAGCATCTGCAACACGCTTGACACCAAATTCAAGTGAAACACAACAACAAGACTGTCAATGCCTTGATAAGAGGCGAGGGGTGGGGGTGGGTGGTGTGGGGAGTGAAGTGTGGAAGTAGAAGAACTCTTGGCACTTAGCATTGTGCAGCAGCAGCACTTGTATAGGGTATTTCGATAATATCTATAGACTTATCTTCTTTTGTTGCAGTGCCCCCTCCCCCTCCCCTCGGCTCACTTGTCTTCTCTATGCAAATCAGTTTATAAATAAATTTCTCAAGCATTTGGCAAACTCTGTTGGACTAGCTACTTATAGCTCATACTAAGAAATCAGCTTACGAATAGTATTTGTATCTGCACTAAAAAAAGAAATTGCAGATGGAATGAAATCATTTTCAATTTCTTTCAGTGTAGATAGCTAGTTTTTAGCTGTAAGTACAGCCTTTAATAGCCAGATCATTAGCCATTTAAAAGCTAACAAACAATTGAGCCTAGTAAGCAGGCAATCAACATGCTTTGGCACGTCAAAGAAATAATATGAAACATTAATAAGCCAAAGTTACCCTTGACACGAGCCGACCCTAAAAAATAACAGAGCTTAACTAAACGTGACACATTTTGCTGTTGAACTTATGTAAAACACATCGCAGCAACAACAACAAGCACACCAACAATAGTCTGGCTGTATGAGAAGGTACTACAAAATGCCAGCCCTGGCGCACTCAATCAATGAATGAAGAAGGATACTCCACCCCTGTGTCCCATTGATTGCCAGCGGGAGGTATGCTGATAAAAAGCAAATATAGTCAGTGTGTACGGTGTGCTATAAACATTTCATGAAGACGCAACAAAAAAATGCGTAGCCAGGCATAAAAAGTGAAGTAAGTAAGCAGCCTGGATGAACTGCAGTAAAACTGAAGCTGAAGGTAATAAAAATTGAAAGAAGCTAACTGAAATCTAAAGAAAGACAGCAAACTGTGGTATATAAAAAGTATATAAAAATGACAGCCAGTGTGAGACGACAGAGGGATACCCTGTAGTTCAGGTCGAGTAGACAGAGAATAATATTTATTTAATAAATAATATATAAATTAAATAATATATATATTAAATAATATATATATTAATATCAGAATTTTAGCATTTTTTTTTATTAAATGTAAACAACTAAATACTAAAGAGTTGAGGTGAATTTTAGCATTTAAATTGGAAGTGAACCATGGTCAGTTTCACTATAAAAATAATGGAAATAATTTATGCTACATTTTGGTTTTGTTTAGTATGGTTGTTATGATATACATTATTTCTATTATAATAAAATAAAATATGGAAAAGATTCATTGGCTTTCATAGTAATTCATAGTGCTCTAATCATATATTTGGTATAAGAATATATTTATATCATATTTTACTCTAAGTTTACTTACAAAAAAGAAACTGAATCAAAATAATTTCAATTTAATTTTATATTTAATATTTTATGTATATTTTGTTCTAAATTTTCTTACTAAAAAGAAATAAATCTAAAAAATGTTTATCTAATTTTTTTATTATTAATAGTGTTTATAGCTAACATTCTTTTTTATATATTGTGCATTAAATACATTGTATATTTGATTCTACATTCCTTTCCATCGTCCGCTCTGAATTTGTATTATTTTCCAGGGTATAAATCGAGAATAAACAAAACGTAATAATGCCCGCCAGTCACTGAACATTGTAGAGCACAGCTCAATAGCTGGCCAGGGTGTACTAACCACATTGCCAAAAGCGAATAAGTAAATAGTGACAAAACCCAAAAAGATGGTCGACAATATCAAATGGGCTAAGCGTATGAAGTCGCGCAGCAAACGAAAAACCAATTTCAGTGTTGGTCTCCAAATGGTCTCTGTCTCCAACTCCAACTCCAGCTCCAACTCGAACTCTCCACCTGCCACACTCCACACTCTCTGCTCCATAGAGCTTGTTATTGTTTTGGATTTGGCTTTGGCATTGGCTTCTGCTTTGGCTTTGACATAGCCAATGCGTTGCTTAAAATGTAAATTTTATCTGCACGTTAAATGGCTGACTATAGATACAGTTGCCAATACATAGATACAGATGGAAGATACAGCCACTATCAGTGTCATAGAAAATCAGTTGAGAATGCTGTCGTTGCCATTGGTCTTTTATGGCAAATCGTTGAGCAGAACTAACGAAATTGACTTGGCATTTGGGGTGTGGCAAGTAATATTATACTTGGAGCAGGGTATGCCATCATATGATATTGGTTTATCTTCCTCGGCTGTCTCTGTAAACAAAATGAGATTGCTTATGCATAGTTTTTGCGGTTTGAGTCTTTGAGTTGAAATATCTTAACTAAGGCTGATGACAACTTGTTCAGATTTTTCCATAGTATAATTTCATAATCACAATTGCAGTTTGTGTATGAAATATTTGGAATTTGAGCATTTGGTATTTGCTTTAGATGTGCTGCATGCTTGTGGTCCTAAAGGATTTCCATTACAATAATAATTTTTGCATGCTGCCATTCATTTGGCATTCCTTGGATTATTTTTCGATTTTCATTTTTCATTATTGTGCGGCACAAATTGGCTTAGTATAACCTGAAAAGCTGCAAAACTATGCCACATTGTCTACTTGAAGCACATCATTTTATTTCTCTTTACATTTTTGCAGAAATACTAAGCAATTAGGCAAGAAATTGTACACACACACACACACTTATTTACACACTTATTTAAATAAACTGACAGCTGTTGCATCTAATATTGTTGCAGGGAGGGTTACTCTCTCCCCATCTGTCGCTGCAACTTTCTCTCGAAATAAAAACATTACTTTAATATTTGCTCTTAATTAAATTCGAGTTCTCTCAAGCGTACAGCCAAAACCGAAGAAAGAAACCCTAAAAAGTTACTGCATCGTAGCGAGATAGTCAGATAAGCTGCTAGTTGGAAGCTGGTAAAAACCACTTAATCCAATTTAAGAATGCAACCACTTGAGCTTCAGCTCTTGATATATATGTGTGTGTGTGGAAATGTGTGTGTTTGTATATGCCAAGCGTTCCATATGCGTTCTGCAATGATGCAAAGTTTTTCTTTGCCTTTAAGTGCGCTTTGTTCGTTCTTCTGGTTTTTATCACTGCTAAGCCATAAAATTGTTAGAAATTGCCATTTGTTTAAGAGCAAATGCTACAACAAATAAAAATATGTATTAGAAAATAAAACAATTTTCTGTAAAACATTTGAAGTTGAACTACATATGCACTTGGAGAAAGGGAGGCTATAGAAAAGTAATGATGATAAAAATATATAAAAAATATATAAGAAATGTGTTAAACAATATGTTTAAAAAATGTCTGAAAGTAATAAATACATAACTAATAAAATATTTAAATAAATAAGTGAAAATAAATTAAAATATAATTAGAACAGAGTATAAAACTTAGGATTAATATTTAAATAAATTTACATTATTATTTGTATGTAAATTATATAAAAATGTGTATAAAAAGACAAAATAGGAAAGTTAGTTAAACATTTAAATAATTAAATAAAATAATGTACTCAATTATTTTTAATAATCTGATTTTAATTATATTGTAATATTGTATAATAAATAAAATAAACTTAGAAATTAATTTTTTAAATTTAGTTAATGCAAAAATCTAAATATGATAGAGATTAAAAGTATTTCTACTATTTAAGAATAGATAAGATCGTTTTAGTTAATATGTAAAAATTTAAATTACATCCCTAATCATGATACTGTTTAAAATTTATCTATTATTTAAGAATCTCTTCATATATAATATTATTTTTTTTTTATATAAAACATTCTTTTAAATTACTAAAAATCTCTAAAGCAAAGTTTGTTAACCAAAACTGAGTTTTTTATTAGCTGTATGCTCGTACATTTATAAATAGTCATGCGTGTGTACGGTTCTCTTGGACTAGTCCAGTGGTTGCTCATAAATTTAAAGCAATTTTTCGCTGCTACCCACATTATACGGCCCACAGTAATGGTCCTATGGTCCAAGCCGGGTATCCAATTCCGTCTGTGCCTCCTTCAGTCCATGGCATTGACAATGAGTAGTAAATTTTGCATGCTTATACAAATTTTTATATTTTTTTGTGAGCTCTTTCCCCCCAGTGCTGGGCGATGTATCTTATCAGCAAGGGATGCTGATAGTCTTACTACTTGCTGCCTTTGACCATACGCCCGTTGGCTGCAAATTTATATATTAGGTCATTAGGTTTGTAATAATTTGTTTGGGCCACATGTAAATGTTTGTCGTAGTTCTTGTTATTGGCATCATTGTTAATGCTATGCCTAATAGGCCATTACGTGAGCCAACAGGGAGTAGGCGGAAACGGAAGTACAGCGGAGGAGGAGGGAGTGTGGGTATTAACATGCGTGAGGTGGGTGTGTGTTGTTTTCGTGGGTGGCCCAAGTGGCCTATTAAAGGACTGTGTGTGCTTGTGTGTGTGTGTGTGCCACTGTGCTGGGGGATCTGTGTATGTTTTAATTAAGCTTAAGTTGCAGTTTACCCCTAAAGTAGGCTATGCATTTTTAATGATAGCCATTTGACTCAATTAAAGCGTACAGTGAGCCCACAAGCCTAGAGCAAACTAAACAATGCGTCAAGTTATGTGAATGTTATGCATTTTTCAACAGTTCCAGTTACTAAACAATTTTCTAATTAAATGATTCTGGCCGTAGGGCGGACAAAAAGTATGCACAACTATTTACTCTACAGCATTCGATAGCTGTGCAGCAGCAGTAGGAGCAGCAACTACACTTAATTAAGTTTTTGCGGCACTATTTCGGAAATTGAATTTTACTCTCTGCTAAATTTTGCACCAATCTTCAATTTACAACAAAGTCTAGAGCAAGTTTCTGCTCTTCATCGCTCGCCCTCTGTCTGTCGCTGTTCTTTCTCTGTTTTTGCGGCTGCTGCTTTTAGTTTGTTAATTCGCATGCTAATGCCGCAAAGTAGGCTATAAAATTGCGCAAACTGATGGCCAGCAGTAGTTTGTTTAGAGAGGAGAACCGGCAAAGATTCGCCAGCTAGAAAAGTATCTGTGGCAAAGTATCTGTATCTGTAGTTGTATTTTCTGCTGCTCTGGCAGAAATTGTGCCAGGAAATGTCTCAGTTTCGGTGCGTAATTTTCTAGTATATAATGTGTGTAGTGTATGTAGGTATTTCTGTATGTGTGTGTGTGTATTTGTTGTGCCTTGTTCACTGTGCACTATGTGCCTTTTGCTATTTATGTTCGCATGTCCATGAGCGCATGACCTCCATATAAAATAAATTACTTTAGTTATCTAAATGCTATACCTACATATATAGCACATAATACATACACAGACACTCATACATACATATGTACACTCACACACAGATACAGGCACAAAATGACTGTCTCTTTGGTTCACTGTTTTTCCACGCTGTCTTCGAGCTGTTTGCTCATGCTCTTACAGAGAGCAGTTTAGCTAGGGGTAGCTCTTAGTTAGTTAATACTACAAACATATATTTTAGTATATTTTATAGTACTTTATTTATTTATTAAACGTCAGTTAATTGGCAGCCGTCAGTTAATTTAAATATGAATTTAAATTAAAAATTAACTGGTAAAAAAATAATATGTATTATATTAGAATAAAAAAAATATAATAATAAAATATTCGTAAATAATGTGAGAAGTCTTTTAAAATATATTGGTGAATAATAATTGTTTAAATTTATAGAGTTAAATAATTATAGTTTTAAATATATTTATTTTAACCTTTAAATATATCAATTTATTTGAAATAAAATGTAAACAGCATTTATAAAAATTAAATATTTTTTTTTGCATAATAGCTTTTAAAGTTGTTGGTAATATTTTGTGGAATGAGACTACATTTAACACAAATAAATATGTCTTTTTATTTGGCAATAAAATAATTATTTTTATTTGGCAATAAAATAATTATTTTTATTTTCATTTTTAGTTGTATTGATTTTAACTTTTATATTTATATATATTATAATTTTATTTATTTATTGTTGTTTTATTTTAGTTTAAATTAATTTATTTATATATTTAAATATATTTTATATTTTCAAGTGTATTTTGAACTTCGTTGTATTGTCTCAAAATTCGTTTGACCCTCTTGGTTTGCTTTCATTTTTGCCTTGTGCTGCTGGCATCCTTTTTGGAGCTCGTCTTTTTGCTTTTAGCCAAACAAATGATAACAATAAATTACACTCTCGAGATTTGGTCGAGCTTAAGTATGAAGTGCAGCCAGTCGATGTCGATGCGATGCGCCCTGCCCAAAATAATGAAGGCAGAGCCAAAGCTGGGGGCGTGGGAGATGGAGGCTTGGACGCCACATCAAGTGGCAAAAGCACTTGGGGTTTTTCTTCTTTTATTTTCGCTGCTTTTTATTTTTTGTGTGAGGACGCACAAAATAACAAAAAAATAAAAAAAAATAGAGAAAAACAGAAGACAACAACAATGAGAGAACGAGAGTAGAAAATGGAAAAGCTGGGCAACAAAAATAAATGTTCTAATTTAGCGACTCAATTTGTGTAGTAAATTTATCAAAAGGCTGCCAGTGAGCTGCTCAACTTTTGTGAGTGTGCCACGCCCACTCAGACACTTACACACCGACACATTGACACACACACACACATACAAATATGCTCATATATATTTTCTCATGTTACATTTTAGTTGCCATTTATAAATGTTGCGCCCCTCCGTTGCTCTTTTCCCCCTCTGTTGCCTTTTTTTTGGGGTAAATTTTTTTGTGTGTGTTATTAATTTTTGGTGTGTGCGGTCAGCAGGTAATAAATCTAGCCAGGTGATAATAAGTGCCGTTGGCAGCGATTTGTTTAGTTTTTATTGCATACCATTTAGGCATTGTTTGTGCTCATTGTAGACACTTTGCCTAATGTGCTCTGCCGCCTACTTAAGTGTGACGCCATCAAAGCCATAAAGTTGGATTTCGACTGGTCTTTCCACAAAAACCCAAGGTGTCTGACTAATGTGGGCAGTTGCCGCACAGGGCGTGGCAGGTGCGAATGCGGAAGGCAGTTAATTTTCTGATTACTATAGGGGTTTTTTATGTACTAGTATGAGAATCTTAGGCGGAATTTTATTGCAACTTCTACTGAGTATATTAAGCTAATCATATAAATATCACTATTTAGATATGTATGATTTATTATTACAAATAAATTTGATAATCCAAATAAATACAATTAATATTCTTTATTTTTCAATATGCCAGCTATCAGAATATGAAGAGTATTAAGAGCCAAAACAAAATTGGGACACTCCTCCCCTCTTCATATCGATATTATCGTTAATTCACTTCACATTCAATTTAAGTATGGAAAACTTGTGCATAAATAAACAATATTATGTGTATATCTTCAATATAAATAACATATTTAAACATCCCAAAAGTATGCTATAATAATTTATGCATAAATGCATCGGTTTGGCATGAAGAAAAAGTCTGAATATGTCCAACTACACATGGAAATTTATAACCATATAATAAAAATTTACCAAATTTCAGTTCTGATAATAGAATACTTTCAACTTTAATAATTCCCACAAATTTCATTCATAAACTAGATACTCAACCCGGTCAAATATCAAGCAATTCATTTCTTTTTATAGCCCAAATATCTGGAAATAAAGTTTCATTTTTTTATATTTTTAAATATAAGTACGTTTTATTGTCTTTCTTCAACTGTCGGCAATCTCATTTCCGCCACAATATAAAGTTATTTTAAGCCTGCAGCTAAAACAAACTAAAATTAAACGCTCGTATAATATAAGAAGCGGAGAATGGAATGGGAAAAAACGCCCAAGAGTCTGACTCAACAAGTGCACTTTGCTGCTGGTTAGCGCCTATTTGATGGCTTTAAACAATTTTATGGCATTTTTATGACGCCAAACACAGGAAAGTCGAGCGAAGGAGCAAGAAGTATAAGCTAAAAACTGCCTGAGCCTGGCCTCAATAAAAGTTTTTGAAGTACGCTAATGTTACAAAGTCCACTTGGGACTCTCTCTCTCTCTGTGTGCCTTGAGTTGTGCTTCGTTATGTTTATGCCTTTTGATTTGTGTTTCGTGTGCTGCGGTAGCGTAATGAATGTCGACTGTTTTCGTTCCTCATTTGTTGAATGAGGTATACTGAATATGTTTTGGTTTACAATTCAACTTAATAAGAGAGTATACTTGAGTAAAAATCTTAGGGAAATTCCTACGACTTTTCCAAATGAGTTCTCCAAATTGATATGTGTTTAAATTCTTAAAGTATATTTAAAATAAAGGTGTATTGTATTTGAAACAAGTCTTAAAAGTATTTCAAGAGAGTTTAATTATAATAAAATATAATTTATTAACGGAATACCCTCTTCTTTTGTTCTCCTTTATTTCGCTTATATAAAGCTCTTTTGGAAATAAAGAAATCTATTTTTGAAATTACTTTAGTATATTAAAAAGGATATTTCAACTGTGTCTACTATTGTCAGTAAGTTATCAGTGAGTTATTCCAAGCCTTTCACCTACATGCAACAGATATGAACTTTAAGCTTCCGAATTAAAATTCACTTGCTGCGTACAGGCGAAATAAAGCAGAAGCAATTTCCAGCAGCATTTTGGGAGCGTCATAAAAGCCATTTCAAACCTCGCATGTGTGTTTCTTTTTTTTCTGGGAGCTGTCTGGCACATTATTAAAAACCCCCAAAAGTACCATAATTTTTCACTGATTTGATGGCAAAGTAAAATCGTAATCGTAAAGTTGCAGCGTGAAAAGTTTCATGGATACTGAAATGCTGTCTACACGTTTTTGTGGGTCAGTTGCTGGCGCCCAGTTAGCTGCCTTATTGTTCGCATATCAATGGGCTAGTAAATGTACATTCTAGTATATATATGTATGTATATGTATGTATATACATACATACATTGGGTGAACGAGGAACGCATTGTTTTGCTGCAGCCCTGCAGCCAGGGTAAAATATTATTTTTATTTGCTTGAGCGAGCACATTTGCAGCATCAGCCAAAGAAACTGCTGACTTCACCTTGATGCATGTACTTTTCATTGCAATTTCCACACACACACACACACACACACACACTCGCACACACACATTGCGTTTTTGCACTCCTCTTTTTATACAATTTTTTTTGGCAACGTTGGCAAAACAACGCCTTGCATCCCTGTGGCACTGAAATCAATATGCTTTCGACGCCAACTCTTTGCAAGTTAGCAAACTGCCACAGTCGTCGGTTGCAGCACAGAGGTTCTGGACTCATGGCTAAAGTCTGGCCCCGACCTACATACGTAGTCGGAGGGGGGTTGGGGGGAGGAAAACGAATTTTCTTGTCATATTTTCAATTTGTGTCGCTTCGCTTCGTTTCCGTAACTTGTAGGTGTCAGATTTTGCGCTGCTTTATGGCCCAAGTTGACAATTGCAATAAAAATGTTGGCAGGGATTATAACAAGCATATAATGCCACACACACATACACCCACACACTCACACACAACTAGTACCTGGGTTAGTCAAGGATGTAAGTGTGCCGCCAACAAACATTGCAACATTTCACCTTTTACTGTTTTGCTTTGCTCGCTCTCTGCTTTGCTTTGCTTTGCTTTTGCCATGTCATGTGCAAAATGTCAATTGTGCTTAGGAGCAAATGTATTTGATTTCAGCTTGGTTACAATGGTGACGATGCTTTGTGCGGCTTTGCCACATCTGAGCACCCTCTACCCTTACACTGATCTGCGTTGAGGCATGAGATTTCAATTTCAATTGCCAGTTGACATTGGACATTGGCAGCCAACTGAAACTAGTTAAACTTTGGGATTAACTCCTGAAATGATGACTGCAAATTAGTCTTTGGAAGAGAGACAAAGAGTAGCAAATTATTACATATTTATGGCAGCAATTAGATGATGTAAAAGACTCGAAATAATTACAGTTAGAGAAAATATGAAGCTGTAGCTAGGAAGGTTGAATAGGAGAAAATAAAACAAGTGAAACAATAGATAAATATTTTCAAGGCTCGTATTGAAGTCACAGAGATAATGTAAAGGAAATGTAATTACAATAATAGAAAGTAGGAAAATGTAACTCGGAGGTTTAAATAAGGAAATAGAACAAGTAAGATACTATTTTCAAGTATGGATACTATTTTCAAGGTTCGTATTAAACTAAATAAGAATTCAAAGAGAAAATAGTTTCATTGGATTTATAGATTAAAGACTAAAGATATATTTGATGTAGTTTTTCAAATTATAGATTTAAGATATTTACTTTCCGCTTTAGGATCTGATTTTTGATACATTCTGCACTATATTCTATGCACTTATTCGTCAGAATTTTGACTGAGGCTCTACTCACATGACAAACTAGAAAATAAACTCTGTTTCAGTTCAGTATTTTGTTCAATGAATTAGTTAGTAGATATATCAACTGTGCGCCTGCATCGTCCTGATATAGTATTTCGTATATTGCTTTTATTTTACAGTAATTAACAAGGCATTTGAGCTTATGGTTACCCTTGGTTCTTATTGGTTTCGGTTGTGTTTAACGAATTGGGTTTTTGCGGTTCGTTACGCTGCCAAATTGTTTTCATTGAAAACATTCAAAAACACCAAACACTCGCTCGCCGTACGGTCTAGTAGTCCGTGCAGAGCATTTAAGTCGCCTGCTATTCACACGCCCCGCCCCACTCCCCGCAATGACCACAATCCTATAAGCCGGCAGCAGATAATAAACAGCTCATAGCTAAATGAACTTTTAGCCGAACAAAATGAACGGAAAAAGTGTTGCTTCACATTTCCCTCCCTCTAGCTAGCTTTGCCAAATGAAGGCTGTTTCTGTTGGCCAAAAGGAAAAAAAAGAGGAAAAAATTTAACAAGCCACGCACAAAATTAGAAACGTGCGTGCTGCAGTCCATAGGAAACCAGGCAAACAGATAAACAGATGGACAGAGGGACAGACGGACGGACGGACTGACAGTACAACTGAGCGTCATGTATAGCCATGGCCAATACAATTACATAGAAGCTCTAACCCTTTTGGCGTGTAATACGCACGTAGCTGCTGACCAACACGTTCCCCCTACTCCAATACCAACACACCAGCCACAGTCTGTCCACAGTCCACAATGCACCCAAACACTCACACACACACACACACACACTCAAACACACGCACACTCACAATACGTGGTCAAATAAATTGACGCCAGCGACGTGGCGGACGCACCACAGAATTCAATTACACGTACAACTGCGGGGTGCAAAAAGTTTTTTGCCAATCTGGTAACGCCCTCAGCGGAGTGGTCCCAAGCTTATGATGATTTCTATTTTTTTTTTTTTGCTCTGTCCACTCTCTTTTATTGGTCGAGTGGTATTATAAAGTCCAAAACTCGACTTGACTGGGCTCAACTTAACCCATACACTCCTCAATAGTCGATTCTGATGCCAGAGTGTGTGCATTGACCCCAGTAATGGGATTACTGGTCCCTGCTTAGTTTAGCCAATACTTGTTTTGGCCAGCCAGTGCACAAATCTTGTTATTATTATTAATATTTTATGCGTTTGTTTTCTATTTGCGACGGCTTATACTGGCCCCACCTCTGTGGCACCCTTCAACTTGAGCAAGGGTTGCGCTGCAAATGCTTACGAGTATATATGTATATGTTATCAGTGCATGTGCTTCAATTGCTTTCGACTTGGACGATATTATCCGCTTAGTGGAATACACAATTCGTCTAAGCTGCTAAATATGTTCTTAAGTTTTGTATTGATTTGTTGGCATATTTTGTGTATTAAAAGTTTAATTGGTTTAGATTAAGCTTAATGCTCTTCAGCTAAGACTTGAAAGTGAATAATATATTTGTATAATATCTGGATAGTATCTCTTATAAGATTTATGTAGATTTTTGTGCTTACTGTATGTCAGTTATTGAATGGTTTAATTGCTTTAGATTAAGCTTAATGCTCTTCAGCTAAGACATAAAAATAAATAAAATATTTGTATAAGATCTGTATAGTATCTCTTATAAGATTCTAAAATTCTTTATGCTTTGTCGGTTCTATTTAAAGTTAATTGTTTTCACAATATATTTATAGCATAGACAATATAATTTCCCATCTACGAATTTCGCTCATGAAGAGCAATGCAAATATTTGTCACAGAGCTAAAATAAATATACAGACAGAGGCATATTAGAGTGCATAGTCTGGGGCCCCGGGCGTGTCATAAATGTTTATACTAGTATATACAAATATCCTATATGGAAATCTGTGGAAGCAGATGCAACATTTTCAATGGCAGCAATTCAAATTGATATTGAAATACGCACCGAAAAATTTTAATTGGAAAAACTACAATTTGTTATCTAAATAAATGTGCCTGGGCGCCATAAAGTATGCCGCACATAACTGTAATTGTATGCCGCACGACAACAAAGGCCCTCGGGCAATGGCCAATTTATGGCAATTTTATTTTGTGAAGCTTTTGGATTTTATTGTTGTACTGTACCCTCGAGCAGCAGCAGCAATCAAAGCCAAATTATATGGCTCTATAGGTTGGACAGTGTATTATTTCGTCGGGGCTTGGGGGCGGGGTAGTGGCCAAAGCCAAAGCCAAACAAATGGAATTCAATTGAAAATATATAAAAATAAAAAAAAACTAGAAAAACTCATGCAATTTAAATGGGAAACCAATTAAATTTAAACACAAAAAAATGAAATAAAAAGCAAACAAAGTGCCATTGACGAGTGCCCAAAACACAAGTGAGTGGAAGACGAATCATCAGCACAATGGCTTGGTCTATGTGGCATGTGGCGTGTGGCATGTGGCAAGTGGGAGGCAGCCAAAGCAATGCAGTCAATTGCAATTTGCGTTACACTCATTGTGTGATTGTTTGTTTGTTGATTTCGATTTGTTTAAACGGTTACTGCATTCGGATATTGGTGTGCAACAAATTTAATTGCACTGCATTCAATGTCGCAATGTTTGTTTTGTTGCTTGCGTTAGTCATTAGTTGCGCACACGAGTTGATTATTTTTCGCCATTGCCATTGGCTTAGTAGGCCCGCCCAAACGACACATTTTGGGCTTTAACATGATGAGGGTTTGAATAATACACAGTTCACTCTATGGTATTGGAATTCAGGCAACACATTTGTAGAGTGGCACACTGTCTATCAGAATAATGAGAGTAAATGTAGCAAAATGTCACATTTTGAAATATTTAGAATAAAATGCGTATTTACAGACAATAAATTAATTTTATTACATTTTGTAAAGCCTCAGGCCTTAGTTGCTATATATTCTATTAAATTAATATTTGATATTACGTTTTATTAGTTTTTATTTATTTACAAAATTAGACTAAATATGTATATTAACTATCTATTGAAAGGGTTGAAAGGGGTTCTTAGAGTCCTCATATAAAATTATAATAAATACTGTAAGCTCATCAAACAAATGAATATAAATTCATATAAATAAATACGTAAATTCAAATAATAACTTCTAATAAGTTTATATTAATTCTAATAAATTCATTTATGAAATTTATATAAATTCTAATAAATTTATATTAAATTGAAATAAATTCATTTTCATTCTATTAAATTTATATAAATGCTAATAAATTCCTTTAAATTGCCTTTAAATCAAATGAAATCATATAAATATTTGAAATATTCCAAATATTCTAGTAAAATTTGTTAAATTGTAATTTAAACTAATTAATTTTTGTTAAATATATAACAAATTGATTGTTGGCTTCACTTCACAGAAGCTCGAGTAGTTATTGCTCTATCTGTCTGCCTAGATAAATGTACTCGTAGTATGTAGTGATTATGTACTTTGACTATAGTAAATATTTGATTAATAATACTTTAGTATCTTATCACCAACAAGTGCAAGTTGTAGCTTCAGATCGAGCTTAACTCCCATTGTATGTTCCCGCCTTATACTCGCATCAAATAAACAACCCAGAGCTCTAGGCTTAAGCACATATACTACTAGTAGTAGTAGTAGTTTACGGATTCCAGAAGTCGAGCCCTCAATCATTGGCTAACTTTGGTAATGATAAAGGGTTAGCCTGGCCTGCTGTCAGCTGGCAATAATGTGTCCCAAAAAACTATGCAACATAAATTAATGAGTGAAAAGGCTAAAAGGCGGAGGCGGGGGGCAGGGCAGTCAACTCGACATGCATGCGCACTAGACTATAATTTCCATTTAGAAAATGTATGCCAACAAAGCAAACCGAAAGCAAAACACATGAACATGAACACATGCCAAAAACGCAACCAAACGATGCCAAAACGATGCTATAAACGAAACGCAGTCAAAATAGTATGTGAATCAGTAGAAAATAGGCAAAAAGAAGAAGAAGAGAAAGCTAGAGGGAAAAAAACACAGAGGCAAATGCCACAGCTAATGGAACATATTTGTGTTGAAAAGGGCTTGAGTCCTGGGTACTGGATACTGGATGCTGTGAGCTCTCCCTGGGTTCTAGGCGAAACAATAACAAACAAAAGCCGAAAAGGTCTGGGCAAAAAACTATGCGTCGCATTTCGCATGAATAAACCCGACCCCGTCCGGGACCAGGCCAAAATAGTACTACGTAAAGAAACGAAATGCGAGCAAAAATTTGAAGCATTCATAAAAATGTCGCAAACGCAAAGCGCAAAAACAAAAGAGAACGAGAGGAAAAAAAAAAGAAAAAAGAAAATGGAAAATGTGGAAAAACCAACTTTATATGTCATTCATTCAAAACCATGTGAAAAGCATCAGCTACAGCCAACGTGGCCCCAAAGTAGCCGTCTGTCACCAGCAGCAGCCACGGCCATGGGTGTAGGTGTCTAAGGGGGTTGCTACTAAAAAGAAAAAAAAAAACAAAAAGTTCAGCGACATGCGGCAAAAATTGGGTGAATACAGAAATGTGCATAAAGTACACGAGATTCTCGCATACAAAACGTGTGAAAATATATGCATAAATGTGGCTAGCACTTGTGGGTGGAGAGGGGGGAGTATGATGTTGGGGTACCGATACCCTTAGCCATGTCGCATATGGTTTTTATGCGTGGCGCTTTTTGTTTTGAAACAATCGTCTGCTGGTTATTGTTATTCTAGTCCTGACAATAGAATTTTTTTCATAAATTAAAATAGAGTGATGGGTGGGAGGGGGCGTGGAAGAGAGTGCTATATATATTTTAATTTTGGAGTATACAATAAATTGAATTCTTTTGCAGCACTTTTATTTTGGGTCTGTCTATAGAGATGTCGCTGTCTGAATATTGCAAAATGTGTTATTTTTTAAAACGCTTTTGCTAAAGTGTTTTGCCATAAATAATATGTTAAAATATGTATGCCTGCATTTGGCAGTGCCTAAAAGTATGCAACGAATTGCTGGCATGGGTGAGGGGCAAAAATAGTTTGATGTCTATTGAGCGTGTCCATAACCAAGTGGGCTGAACTGTTTGACTGTTGGGCTGTTAATGGATGTGCTTGTCAATTTAATAGGTCAGTTGTTGCCAAAAAACAAAACAGTTGTGAGTGCTCCCTGTTGAAATATCCATTGTCAGCGACAAAGCAACAAAGAGTAACGACTTTGTCACAAAAGAAAATGAAACAAAATATAATTGTTAATAGAAGCAATAGCAGCGAGATAATTGAATGAATGAGGAATGTTGCAATATACTTTTTAGATTATCTTTTTATATAAATTAATATAGATTGAAGCATTTATTATCGATTGAACGATGTGAAACTCGCTTTGAGTTTTGATTTTGTATGAATCAATTTCTTAACTGACTGTAGTAGAAGGCTGAACCCTGACAAATGTGATTAATATGTGAGTATGCTAACAGAGCTTATTGTTAAGGAAAAGTTTATCAATACATGAACTGATGAAAACAGGAAATACTTAACGAGAAACTATATAAATTATATTTCTTTCGTTTTAGTTTCCGATTTAAAGTCGGCATTCATATATTATGCATTAAATTCTTACCACTAGAACACTGACTGAACTCGATGCTAAGCTCTTGTGCATACATATTTACTTGTATATTCATGTCATGCCGGCGATTAATGCCACAATTATAAGCTTGATTGCAATGTCAGCTTATAGTGTGTAAGCTGAAAATAAATGATATACTTAAACGATAGCACACACTCACATTTCACTGCCTCATCATCGGTACTGATGCTCGGCTAATGCGTTTTAATTAAACGCTTTCAAATAAAGAGAACCACATCAAATGGCTTAATGCATTGCAGTTGAATCAAAACATTATTAAATGCCCTCTCTATTGATATCAATATTTTATATAAATACGAAAAAATTGAAATGAAATTGCAGTGCACTCAATGCAATATGATGGCATATAATTGCATCGCATAGCTCTGCCAGAGTAGCGTAGGCCAAAACAAATACAAATTTCTTATGCAAACAACGAAGCACAGCAAGTACAACAAGTACAACATGACGTATGCGCAATCAACGACAGCATTTATTTAAATATTAAAATCAACGCCCAAGCGTCGAAAACTATGACATCAAAATATATGCAAGCTCACGTGGCAGTGAGGTGTTATGTGTGTGTGTGTGTGTGTGTGTGTGAGTTAGTACTGGTGTGTGTGTGTATATGCTGGGTTTGGCAACGAGGGCTATGGCCATTCATACGCTGATTTAACGCCATTTTCAACACGTGATTTTCACGCCGTACATGGCGCACAACAACAACAACAATAGCAACAACAACACCATGCTACATGGTAAATGTTTTTGCATACATTGAGGCGCTTAATTAATCATTTAAGCTTCAAAAAGCAAATAAACACAACGCGTCGCACAACACATACACTTGTTGTATGCGAGTGTTTGTTTGCGTGTGTATTGAGTGTGAGTGGAGTGTGTGGAGTGTGTGGCGTCTGCTCAAAATACGATATCACTGCATTAAGCGTAGCACTCGGTTGTAGATTAGTGTTGGGTTATTGAACGTAGTATGATACAAATAAATTCAGCAAATTTATGGCTAATAGTAGCTTTTCAGATAAGTATTTAATTAAAATTTGCACTTGTTTCAAATCTAATACAGTTATTGAGAGGGGATAGCATAAGAAGGAACCCATAGTGAGGCAAAATGTACAGACTTTCAGTTTAATTTAAAATATATAAAATATATAATATATATAAAATATATAAAATATATAAAATATATAAAATACATATATAAAATATGTAAAGTATTTACTAAGAAATGTAAATATATGTTACTAAAAAATAAAAATATGGTTTACTAAAAAAGTTTGTTAAATGCTTGAATAATATACTACTTTATAATATGATCTATATAAATGATAGAATTTGCCACAATTTAATATAAAAAATCTACACATAATGAGCCAGAGATACATTATGTTGTTATTCGTCTATTTTTTATAGCTAGCTACAGTCTTCTTTAATTATGTTAATAGTGTCAGCATAAATTAACACAAGTTGATAGCACTAAATATGTTGCTATTAAATTAAATACACTAAACGATTAAACTCATATATTTATGTATTTCTTTTCATTCTATTTGCAGGTAAGCACAGCAGAGATATACTATTACTTCCAGCAGAGAGTGTAGAAGTAAAATTGGCCCCAATAATAATTTGCCAAATAAAGAGGTATTTTTATAGAGCTGAATTTATTTAACTGTAGAGTAACTTTATCTATTTATCTGTTTATTAAATACAGTTACAGTAAATTCTACTGTATGTTGTTAATAAAAATCAAACCTTTATAAACGCGTACTTCTAACAGAGAGTATAGAAGTTAAAGTGTTAGCGGTATTTTAGTAGAGCTTATATTCAATTTATTTAACTGAAAAGTAACTTCATCAATTTATTAAATACAGCTACAGTAAATTCTGTATTATTTACTTACTATGTTGTTTATAAAATTATGTACCAAAACTCTTGTTTGTCGCTAATAGATTCGAGGTAAACCCCCTGATAATCTATTGCCACAATCTAAACTCCCATTCGGCACCTTATTTGGAACTGGTTGCTTTGGCTGATTTGCTCGACACGCACCTAAATTGTCACATAATTAACACAGCAGGCATTTTGCCATGCCATACCGTGCCGTGCCATGCCATGCCGTGTCGTGTGACACTTGACCCCAACAGCAAGTTAGGTTTCCCCTCCTCCAACTTACTCTCCTTTCTTCTGCTTCTCATTCTAAAAAGTGTGCCAGCCTCTTGCACAACATTTATGGCGCTAAATTGTAAATTATACAGGCAACACTCGCACACACACAGAAAGGAACACGCGCTCAGGTTAAATGCTAGGCTACATGGCAAGAGAAACCGAAACGGAAACGGAAGTTGGCTGTCGACTGTCGACTGTTGGCTGTCATGGCGGCTGTGTACAGTTAGGCAATGCCTTGTGGCTGCAAGTGGTTGGGTTGGAGTTAGTTGGGTTGGCTTGGAATGGGTCTTGTGTAGCATTTGCCTGTTGCCGCATGTTCCATTTAAATATGTCATAATTTCATTTATGTGTACACACAAGTCATGTAATTGTGTGCCTGCCTGCGTGTAGGTGTGTGTGCGAGTGTGTGACTATGTGGGTCGTGCTTATTTTTATGACATGCACGAAAATGTTGAAACACCTGTCGCCGTCATTGCTAACACAACAAAATATATTTGGGCGTATGAACTTGTTACGAATGGAAAATTAAAAGAACAAATTTATGTAATTATGTATATAATAAAACATTTTAAAATGATGTAACACGATTTATAATATCAAATATATTAACTAAAAAAATTCACTTAATTTGAAATAAATTAACAAAAGTAAATAAATGAATATATGTATTAAATAAAAACTTGAAAAAAAAAAAAAATAAATGAATTTATTAAATAAAAACTTAATTAAATGAATTTTTATAGTATCATATTGATTTATATTATTATATTATTAAATCAATTAAAATATAGTAAATTAAAAATGCTTTTCAAATTTATCTGAAAAAAATTATTTATAAATTAATAAAAAATTAATATAATTGAACTTAAAATTACATTTTCAAAAGTACACATTTAAGTAAAATACCTCAATTATAATATATTAAATATAATATGACAAAATTAATTATTTAATAGTAAATAATTGAAGTAATTTAAATTGAATTTAATTAACTATTTTCAAAGGTAACAATTTAAGTATAATAAATGTAGTAAAATATATTATATATAGGGTGAAAAAACTTTTAATTTAATAGTAAATAATTGAAGCCAGTGTAAATTGAATTTAATAAACGATTTTAAAAACTGACAATTTTACAATTTAATTTAATTAGATAAAGTAAAATACATTAAATATAATATGAAAAAATTAACAATTTAATAGTAAATAATGAAAGCGATTACAATTAAATTTAGTAGCTATTTATACTAATATATATGAGTGCAGAAAGAGTATTCAAGTTGCGTGTGTAAAAATAGCAGCTAATCGTTACTTGCCTGAGCACACACACGCACACACACATAGGTTTTGAAGTTTGTGTGTGTGTGTGTTGACAGCTGTTGTTCTTAATGTTTGCTGCTGTTATTGTTGCTGCTACCTTGCAACCGCATGCTAGCAAATTATTTAATTAAGTGGCACTCGCCTTGGTAATTGTTTAATTAGACCCAATACCAAGTGTGTACGATGTGTGCGTGTGTGTGGGTGTGTCTAGAGTGTAACGTGCACAATTTTTGCAAAAGTTTTTTACCATGGTGTTATAATTGACAGATTTCAAGCCTCAACCCAAGCCAACCAGGAGGGACGAGGCTACTCAGGACGCGTCGTCCTTGTTTGAAGCTGATGTTGCGGCTGTAATTGCCGCAATTTATGCAAGTATGCAACAACTTGGCAACTCTGGCTGGTGTTGTAGCACGTTAATGAGGCAAGCACAGCAAAGGCCAACAGGGCCAATTATTATGTTAGCCAGGCCTAAGCGCAAGCCGTCAATTGAATTTGTCGTTTGGTCGAGCGGTAAAAACTATGTAATTAAACATGGAAAGAGGCAACGTTTTGCGGGTCGTTTAATTAGCAAAAGCATGAATTAAAATTAGTGTATATACGATTGCTGCATTTAAAATTATGCAAATGCAATTTTATCTAATTAAAATGAACACTCGCACACACACACTCACGCACAGTCACGTGGGAGAAATGCGGCTAAGCTTTTAATGAGCTTATATAGTATTTATAATTTGTGCTCTGTTCGGTTTATACACACATAAATCATTTGCAGAATTTTTCCATAAATGAGAGAGGGTTATAGACAGCTAAGTAATAGCTAGTTTTTCGCTTTTAATTAACCTTTTTGGCGGGTTAAATGTGATATCGAATCCTCGTGTTTCTCCCGCTGTTTTAAATTGATAACATTTAAACGTTTTGCGCCTAAATGTCGTGTGGTTATGCTATATTTTCATTTTGGCATGCCACAAATGGGGGTGGAATACCCCTCCCCTTGTTGCCAGGCTGTTGTCGTGTTTGCTTGATCCACTTAACTTTATTAAAAAATGAAAAGAAAAAACCTTTTGAACCAAAATAAAAACGAAACTCGCTGCTCGAAGAAGAAAATATAAAGTATGCCAACAGCTTATACTTTATATTTACTGCTAATACTTTACCTTTGTGGATCAGCTTAAGTTTCACATTGAATTCGCTGCAAGTTGGACAATGCTTTTAGTACAGCTTATTTGCCAAAGCTTATTATAGTTGTTTGTATTAAGTGGTATTAACAGTACCCCTCTGCCTAAATGCCTTAATAATAAAGTTTTTGATGTTTTATGTCAATATAAGAACAGAAATTATATGATAAGGTCTTCAGAGTACAACTGTTGTAAATTGGCTTAAGTTGAGATGAGAAAGCAGCTTATAGCTAGGTAAGGGCAGGTCAGATAAGCTGTATGAGATCTTGGCCTACAGATAGACATATTGTTCCTCAGTCATACCTAGCTCAATGCTATGGCTGGCAACTTAGTGTAGGAATATCAAGAATTTAATATTTTTTTATATTTAATACTTTCTTTAATTTCTTAAATTTTACTTTGAAGTAAGTTCAGAGTAGTTTAGAAATTTTATAATTTACTAAAAAAATTCTATAAATAAAAAATTTAGAATGCTTTTTTTCTGACTGTGGCTACCTTTTTCTAAATTCCTCGATATTTAACGAAGCTTTGTTTTAGCTACTTTAACTATTTATTTATTTATAATTAAGGTTAGAATAGTTTGAGAACTAAGCTAACTGTTAGGTATGGCGCCTGCTACGAAGCTTTCGACTATGTCTAAAGTTTAACTAAGTTTCCGCAATCTTCAACAGTTGTATAGGACTATGAGGTACTGCTCGTATGAACAAGCCTTCTCCATTGAGGTCTATTAAAAAGTGAGAAACAAAGCATTGTTATTTAGGTTCTTGTCAATCGCACAAATAGTGGTATATTCTTCGTTTTTTCTATTCGTAAAAACTTTTGAATAGCTTTGCAATTTGCTGCCCAAGTCTGGTGTCATAGGATGCTGCTATCCAGTAGCCACTAAAGCTTTAAAACTGGGAAAATATAACCCAGCTTTGAAGGGCATAGTTGATAGGATTTTGAACAAACATAATAAAATGTGTATATAATTTACTGAAAATCGCCATTGGTATTAACCAACTTCAATTATTAATATTCAATTCTTCAACTCTTTATATGAATTTGTAATCTATGCAAAAGAAATATTTTAAGTGCTCTAAAAATTCAGAGAAAATTTTTATTCACTAACTCTGTTTCAATTTTGCTCTCTCTTGTTTTCCACTCTCTGCTTTGTTCTCTATTTTTTCCCCTCTCTGTAAGCTTTCCTTCAGCATTTAGCCTTGCTTACGTACAAGCTCATTTCCCTAAGGACATTTGCTATTCGGCTTTGCTGTCTGTAAATTTGCCTAGCGTTTTGCCTCTGACTGCGTGTTTTTTTTTCTCAGCTTGTTGAGCTATAAACAATTTGCGATGATATAGAATTTCCTGTGGCGTATACGTCTGAAATGTTTTTTAAATGTTTGCCGTTTAGTTGTCGCTTGTCGCAACATGCAAGTGACTGAGTCTCGCTTCCTCCTCTGTTTCACTTGTTTTAGCTCTGCTCTCGTCACAAAAAACAACACACACACACATATACAGACACACACATAGATATTTCGTAGAACAGTTTTACCTTTTGATTTCGCCCAGTGACTTTTTGGCATTCGTCTTTCTGTGTGCATTTCACACGCAAACTTTTGCCACCTGCCGCTTATGTTCGAGCTGTGGCAGGGTCATGTTTCATGGCGCCAGTTTCTGTGGCTTCCGTTATGTGTCTCTCTGTGTGTGTGTATGTGTGTGTTTGTGTTTATGTGTGTAGTATGTTTGTTTTGCCTAGTTTCAGGTGGGTCAACCGCTTTGTTTGGCATTTGCTCTGTTTGCTCTGTTTGCATTTTGCTAAGTTCTTTGGCGTGTTGTGGCGTGTGAGTTCTGCGTGTTGTTAAACAAAATTTATTAGGATAATAATATTCTGCTTACATCACATGTATTAAAATCACACTTTAGCACATCGTAGCGTAACGTATCGTATCCCATGGCCAAGAACAACAAGCTGAACTGAACTGCAAATGGAATTGAATGACAGACAAAGTTTTCAACTTCTACTCGCAAAAATGCGCTGCATTTTACACTCACACTCACACTCACACTGACACTCACACTGTATTCACATTCACATACACTCACATTCACCCACAATCCAGACCTAAATGCGAAATTCTTGTTCAGACATTGGACATGCATTTGGCCTCGTTTTCATTGTGTGTGCGCGTGTGTGTGTGTGTGTGTGTGTGTGTGGTGCCGCGTTTGCTGACAAAAGCAGCGACTAAAAAGTAGCCTACAGTCTCTCAGAGAATTTAATGCACTCACGCATACACACAGACGCGGACCATGCCGCATTGGTTCACATCATTTTGAGGCCATTAAATCGTTTCATTCACACGCGTGTGCCCTCTTACACTGAGTGCTTATTGATTAATCGCCATTCGCCCATTCGCCCATTCTCTTCTCGTATTCTCTCATTCTCACTCTCTCTCAACTGGTTTTGCTTGTCGCCTCTCGAGTGAGCATTGTGAACTCAAGTGTGCACGGAAGCTCTGATATCTGCCAGAGTTCGCTGATGATACTGATGATGATGATGATGAGGATGATGATGTCCAGCTGCTGAGCGAAAGTGTTGCATGCTTTAAGGCGTTGAATGTTAAGCACTTAAGTTAACCCATTAAATGAGGCTGAGAGGAGTCATGCATTAAAAGGAATTAAAGGCTTTGCCAAAGAAGAAACGAAAACAAAAACGAAAACTCAGATAATTGCACAAAGGTAAAGAAATTTTCCATCTTCCATAACAAAGTGAGACATGATCATTCAATCACTATGGGGATGTGATAGGGATGTATATCGAACTATAGTTATCGTTTAATTTATCGCAATATAAAGGGTGCCATATATTTGCCATATGATAAAGCGTTGTCATATGTCCAATGTATGTGGGATTGATTATATTAATGAAGTTTATTTATATTATAAGTATATGTTTCCCACTTAAATGTATGTTTATGTTTATATTATAATGAATGTTTTAATATTATATTATTTAATGCGTCTTAAATTATGCGTCGTCTCGTCGTTAGCACGCCTTGCTCTTATTCGTCGTCGTCTCCCGGTTAGCACGTCTTGCTCGCTCTCGTCGTCGTCACGAAGTTCGCACGTCTTGCTTGCTCCCGTCGTCGTCACAAAGTATGTCGTCGCTTCTCTCTCATCGATATATCGCCGCTTTCAGTAAACGATACCTCATCGCTGCTATCGATAGGGCCCTGACACAG